>BEHA01016840.1:615258-653436 GCA_002897215.1 Eschscholzia californica subsp. californica
CCCCCCCCCCAACTATAAGATGTAATAGACTATTGAGTTGATTTTAATTTAGCTCAAATAGTTGAATAAAGTATTTTGTCTCTGTATCTCTGCAGTATTTTATTTTACTTTGTGATTAAAATTTCGTTAGTCAAATTTAAGAATAATATATATATATATATATATATATATATTTTCATCTTTTTTTGAATACTAAAGTATTACGCTTCTTTCGTCAACAACGAGTCAAAGCGAATAATTCTTCTCTTTCTCTTATTCCTCTTGCGACCACCACCACCATTGTTGAAACCACCGTCTCCACTCTCTTCCTCTCTAACTGAAGCTTCAACTAGAAGCTTAAGTGGGAGAGTTGGGAGAGAGTAATGATGTGGTGGTGGTGGTGAGATGAAAAGGAATAAGAGTGAAAGAGAGAGATTGATAAAAAGAAAGAAGGGTTAAAAGTAGACACCTCTCGAAAACTTTTTTCTTAGAGCCTCTTTCAACTAACAAAGAGTGCAAATTAAGAAACATGGTGAAAAACTAGTGAAATGGTAAAAAAAAGAAAAAGGAAATAAAATACTGACCGTTAAGTCTGATTAACAAATCATGGGTTTGGAGGTCTAATTAAGACGTTGGACAATTTATCCCAAATTAGAATTAACCCTTCACTTATTTACACCCTTGTGCACAAATTGAGCATGGGTGTAGATAATGGCTTTGTACGATATCTCGTATGCTCGGTAATCATTTGTAGCGGTCATGAGCTTATTCAATCTTTATGATGTATCAAAGCCAAATGATGTATGATTTGTCTATAGTACTTACGAATTTTTGTTGTAAAAAGAAAGGATTTCTATACAATGTATCTTTATCATAGTCTAAAAATCGGTAAAATGCAATAACCAACCTACGCTATATGTTTTTTGTGTATAAGGTATGGGCGAAACTAACCTATTACATATATGTTTATGATCGTTAAAAGTCCAAGTATATATGTTATGTTAACATGGGCCAAACAAAATGCAATCACCATTAGGTATTGGCCCAGTTGGTTGAAACCTTATCTCCTGCTAGGAAGGTCAGGATTAGACTCCCTCTGGTTAACTTCTTTCTCGTTTAAAGTTTATTTGATTTAGAAAAGAGGAGTTCTAGAAACGCCCCTATATATGTTTTTTTTTGAGAAAGTAGAATCCATACATAATACCGAATTACATAGTTTAGAACCCATGAGGGTGAAAGTTAAAATAACAATATCCACACAGGGACTAAATAGTAATAAAAGTTAACAACAAGGATTAGAATCATCTCTGGACAATTCCGAAGACCTAGATCGGATGAGCCAATAAGTGGGCCTCTAGGTTTGCTTCTCTTGAACAGAAAGAAGTTTGCACGTGCAGATCACAAGAGCGTGATCTAAGACCGTCGATTAAATGACGGATTCTCCAAGGTGGATCAAGATCGACGGCTTCGATTAAGTTCAAAAGAACCCTAGCATCACCTTCTACTATAAAATCTCTTAGCCCTAGTTCTTCGGCCAGATCCAACGCCGACTTGAACCCCATCGCCTCACTGTGAATCGGCGAAACAGGAGGAAACTCCATTATCTTTGTACCTAAAACTGTTCCTTCCGAATTTCTTGCTAACACTTCACTTGCAGCTCGATCTTCCTTATAAGCTCCATCGAAGTTAAGCTTAATTGTACCTGGGTTTGGGGGAATCCATACTGCTATACTGAAATCATGGTTAGTACTAATCGAATCTTGAGGCAGAGAGACATACCTGAGGTTCTCCTTCGTGTTCCACTAGCATCTATTTATATCAACTGGAGTATTTCGAAAAATCAATTCGTTTCTCATCTTCCATCATTCCCAAAGAAAGTATGTAGAAATATACCATTTCCTACTTGTATTACCTTCATCTAGTAGAATATTTTTAAGTCTGATAATAGGATCAACATCTAATTGTTGTAGATCTGTAATACCTGTGTGTATTATCAACTCCTTAAATTTGCTGCATTCTCCACAAAGGTGTATCTCTGTTTCAGGCTCATCTGTATCACAAATGCGACAAAAGAAAGGTATATTCTGAACCCTTTTAGCGATATTTGCTAGAGTTGGTATCCCATTGTGAATGATCTTCCATATGAAATTTTGGGTTGTGGGTTTGAGTTCATTTTTCTTCCAGAATTGTTTCCATGGGAATGAATTTGCATTTTCAGGTAAATCAGGTAGAGGTTTAATTTGTCTGTAATAAGATTTAGTACTGAATTTTCCACCTTCCGTGGGACACCAAATTAGTCTATCTTTCTGTGTTCTCATCGGTAATGTAATCTTGAGGATAGCATCTATAGTTCTTTGATCGAAGTATTGATGCAAAATTATTTCATTCCATGTATTAGTTCCTGCATTCATAAGATCTGAAACCCAAAAAATATTAGTAGGCAAATCCTGAGTTAACGTGGGACGATGGTTTTCTGTTTCCAAAATCCAAGGATCCGTAGCAATTTTAACAGTAGTCCCATCTCCTATGAGCCACATCACATTAGCATTCATAGTCTCTTTAGTTTTTGAAATCGAGCCCCTATATATGTTGAAGTCGCCTCTTTGTGACAAATTTGAAGGGGGGAAGGAAGCGCCTTTAACCCTAATAAGGAACGTCTATAAAATTTCTATTTTAAGCCCAATTTGTAACAATTTGTAGTCTTCCTTGCTCAATTGTGTCTGAGCTTCGTTCTATACTCCAAGTTTTGTTTTGTTATTTCAATTGTACTCTTATTATGTTGTACCTATATTATTTTTGTCAGACATAATTTTATATATTTTTTATATTTCTTACTTGTTTATCTCTTTTCCACTTTGTGATCTCGTTATTATCTACTTATACGTCGTCAATCGTCAGTCCCTGTAAAAGTTATCGACGAACCCTCAAACTCAACTTTTCCTCTCTTATTTTTCCCTCTTTTTTCTTGTTCTTTATTCCATTTCTTTTTCTATTTGGTAGATTTTATAGGCAATGCCTAAAGTTGTTAAAGGCTAGCTTGCTAAAGGCAATTTCCAAAAAGGTTAAAGGCAATATGCGGGTATGAGGCAATGCCTCCATCAATGTTTGACCTAACGAGAGTTAACATTGTTAGGTTGTCGTTGGCTTAAGAATCACTGGTCGGACTTTTCTTCTCCTTCTCCTGCTATTCTATTCTCCTCCTCTCTATTCCTTCACTACTCTCTCCTTGTATCTGGTTCTCCTTGTACCTTGCTGCTGCTTCCTAGGGTTTTTCTGGATTTCATCTTCCAAATCAGGATTCCTTTCTTTATCTTACTTCAACAGAATCACGATTACTAGTACCAGTAGATCCAACTCCATACCTACCCTTAGGATAGAAATAGGGATAAGCACTCCTAATCGAATCGAATGGGTTAAAGAAGTTCCACCGAGAGACTTGGGGTGGAGGAGGAGATGGGGAAGGATTAACCTGAGATCGCTGATTACTATAATCATAAGGATTTTGACAGAAAGAAGCAGAATAATCCATTGGAGGAAAAACTTCAAAATTTTCTCTGATCTTCTATCATTTCCACTGTAGTGTGGGTAAAATTTTAAAAGTGTAATGGCGATTCTTCATAAACTATTGGATCCACCTTTGTGGTTGACTTCTTCATGTAACGAATTGTAATTAATTCTAGTTGTTGAGCTATAACCCATACCTGATTGAGAAGGATTATTATAATAATGGGGACGATAAGATTTAGGAATATTATTCGAGAGAGAGTATAAAAGAGGAGAAGAAGAAGAAGAAGAAGAAAAGTTGTCGGTCGAACTCCGGTCGTCGACTCTTGGCCGACATAAGTCAAAAAGATGAGGTAGGTTATAAACACTCTTGAACTTGGACATTGCCTCTAACCATTATTGGTCAACTTGTTTTGACCAAGTTTTAGGCAAAAAACGCATTGTCTACTATAAATATTGTCTTCTATCATTTGCCTTTCTATTTTCATTTCAACCACCACCACATGCCTCTGTTCTACCTCTTAACGAAAGTAGCGTAGTATGTCTACTATATTTTGTTTCAATTACTTAGTACGACAAAAGAGTTTATGTCTCCAACTTTTTTTTTTGTCACAAACATAAATACAAATAATACAAATTTTCTTTTTTGTTTTTCAAATCTCAGGCATGTCTGATGGTAACAAAATATTTATATATTTTTAATTATAATATGATAAACGTACGAAGCAATTGCAAACACCTTCTGGATTAAAGTAAGGGTCCGTGGGGATATAGACCAAAATAATAATCAAAAAAGGTTTAGGGTCCAATCTTGGTGAAACATGGATATTTAGTCCTTTTACTCTATGGACAAAAAAACCTTATAAATCCTATAGGATTTACGTTTGTGTCCCCTAAGCAATAAAGACGAAAATTATTTTGTTGGCTGCGCGAGAAGATTTGGTAACGGAAAGAATCCGTAATTTATGGGTTATTAATAGGAAATTTCGATTTTTTACCTACCCAACTTTCTCTCTCTTCTTTTAACGTTTTAGGTAAATCAGGGTTTTTACCTAAAACGAAACGGTGAAAAACCCTAAATCAAACACTGAATCGCCATCATCGAAAGCCAAGAATCTTGCTGTTTCATCAACCTTCTTAATCTTTAAACATTTCGGTTGAGATTTCCGGTTCAGGTGAAAAGGTATTGATGAAATCCCTCATTGTTTAGTTCCGTCGTTTGTTTTTTGAACCATCGTTACTGTCAGGTGAAAACCCTTATAAATCCGATTTTGCATGTTAGATTTTCATCATAAAGAAGTTAGTTGCATCGTTATGGTAAGATTTTTGGTTCGATTGTTAGGGTTTTTTAACGTTCTGATCTTATTATTGAAGTTGTAAGCTTAGTAATACAACTTAAAATTTGTGATCAGTATTATAAATTATACATACTGTTATGTGATAATGAAGAATCGTTTTGATATCATTCAATAAATTTATGATTCTTTGTTTTTTGGGGGTTAGGGTTAGTATTGTGTTTTGGCCGATTTTGGTGAGTTTGTAAGGGTTTTTGATATGATTTCAAGTTGTTTGGTTTCATGATGTTACTAATCTTTATTTTATCATGTATAAATTACATGAAATTTCCTGTAAATTGTGTTTCTAGGGTTCTAGAAGAATGAGAACATTTTAATTTCGCTTGCAGGAGAATTCAATGGCACCGAAGACAAAAATGACACCTAAAGCTACCAAGGATTCTACACCACTCAGAAGAAGTCCATTAAAAAGGAAAGCATCAGAGGAAGAAGTAGTTCCTGCAAAGAAATCCAAAAACAAAGAAATCTCATCCAATTTAGAAAGTGAAGCTGTTAAAAAGTCGAAAAACAAAACACTTTCTGTCAAAGAGGTATGATTTATGAGAAAGTTTTAATAATTTCTATCCATTATCTTAATTTATGGTAAAGTATAGATAATTTACATGAAAGAGTGTTATTTTTACATATAAATGTTTCAAACTTATGTAAAAGGTGGGAGCAAGCTCAACAACAAAGAAAGGGAAGGAAAAAGAGAACAATTGCCGTACTGTTGAAATCATTTTTTAAGAATTTGAAATCATGTCCTCTGTTAATACTATATTGCCTAAGAGCATATCGAAATGCTTTGGCACCACCGGGAAAGAGCTGTCCTACTTCTGTAAATATCTTATCCCAACCCTCTGTTTTCAATTTGATTTGCTTAATTTGATTTGTTGATTCTGCCTGGGAATCCATCTGTGATAACATGTTGAAATAATTTAAATACACATAAATTTTGCATAAAGTATATTGATGTATGATAAATCAAGCATACATTAGAATAAAGTATATATAATTTATGGTAAATCAATCATTATGAATAACAATTTTGTGAATTTTTATGTTAAAGAAAGGAACTCTGATTTATATTAAAGTATACATAATGTTGTATTGCAAACATGTAATTTAGTATCCATAATATAGCATTCATTAACATCCTAATAAAGTATATATAATTTGTTAGAGAATTATGAAATAGAGTTTACAAGTTCAAAATCATTGAGCTTCTGATGTTTGCATGATTTACAATAATATATGATACTTTATGATAAAGTACAGGAACTTATAATTCTGTTACGATGAACCGTACGGTAAAAACACGATTCAATTATCCAGAAGGATTGAAAACCGGATCTGAACAAAAAGTACAAATCTCATTAAGCTTAATCTACATATATTTAGAGGATTGAATCTTTTTGTATTAAACTGGATTTGTAAGATTCAGTAATGAAGAGTTAATTCATCAAACCAGCTATCATTCAATAGATCCTTAGAGAGAGAAAGAAAATCCTAGATTCATATCCATATGAAACAGTAACATTAAATAGAAGATTGTTTACCTGACTTTGATTAGCTCTAATGAAGTTTTAACAATTTCTTTGCATTAATGGAAGATGTAGATTGTAAATCAACATCTTCATAAACTAAAACAAAATCAAAGAAAGTTATAATCAGATGAATGTTTTACCTGATTAAGAATGGTGATTATGATTGCTGCAACTCAAATGATTCTGTTTTAATGGAGGATTTACGTTCGAAACAGATGAAGGGAGAGAGAGAGAAAGATGATTAGAAACTATACGATATCAGTTACAAAACTTGCTTATTATGATAAGATTACGATTGCTTAATATAAAACGTGATTGGAGAGAGAAACAGTGAGATAAAAATGGAAAATATATTAACCGATTTTGATCTTATAACTGTTTAGATATTTAAGAAAGGTTAGTCTGGGTATTAATAAAGTATAATTATTCTAGGGATTTGTGATTGCTCTCTAGATTGAACCAAAAGGATTAGATATCTATTTCTAATATTATTTTGGTTTTTATACCCTTTATGGGATTAGAGGGGACTAAATCTTTTATTAGGGTCAGTTTTTTGGGCCATATACCCAAAAATTCTTAAAGTAATTTAGTTAAGTTAATCCTGCATAAAGGAAATCTTAACTTCGTTTGTAACAATAAAACATACTCCCCCAATCCTCATATATAATTCAATTAGGTATTTAACGATGTAATCAAAATTGTGTAAGATATTTGAAATTTATTTCTCCTTTGATGAGATGAAGTTTCATTGTCAAAAATAATTGTCTGAGTAAAGTTTACTGCTTCAATTATAACATCTACAAAAGCAACACGTGCCGTGTACTTCATTTAAAAGTATATATTATGGAATAGCGGTTGGATAATAGATTTTTTAGATCAATCTAAAATTCAAATCGAAGGGTTCGATTTTTTCAAATCTAAATCCAAACCAATCCGTTCATGGTTTGGTTCGGTTACCGATCCGAATTATGCTGGGGTCGATCCCCAAACCGTCAAAATCCGTTTGGATCGGATTGAGTTGGTCGGATACTAATGAACACCCCTAGTTTTCTATTAGGGAGGTTTTATAAGTGCCTCCTACAATTGTAAAAAGAGCTTGTTTCTTTCACAAATTCATGCTCAAATTTGTCTTGAGGGATTCCCCTTTAGCACTTATAAGGTCGCTATAAAATGTCCCTTTTACTGGGTCATAAAGATCGGCAGTGAAATTGTAACATGGACAACACATAGTCTGTTACAAGGCACATGAAATCCGTCACCTTTAATGGGTCAGTGGACATTTACTTTTTAGTGCCCGATCAGATCTGGCCATTCCTACAGGGAAAGTTTTCGCTACAACAAAATGTCACATTGGGTTGAGGGTAGGGCTGGGAAAACGGTCCGAGACCCCGGGATCCGGCCCGTTCAGCCCGGACCGTTGGAGACCGCTACCCGTAGCCAACCCGAGCCGGGCTTACTCGGCCCGATGGCTCGGGCTTATAGGGCCGGGATTCGGACAGGGGCTCAAATCCGAGTCCCGGCCTGAAAAGCCCGTCCGCTACCCGCCCGATAGTGTCCGCCCGATAGAGTCCGCCCGCCCCTTCGTCTCTTATAAATACCCACCCCAAACAGAAACCCTAGCCCTAATCTCTTTTCCTCTACCTCTCTCTCCGCCTCCTCTCCCCGCCTCTCTCTACCTCTCAAATTGAAACCTCACCTTAGCTAACCCTAAATCCTTTACCACTTACCACCTTCTCTAAATCTCTAACCAACCGTCCTGATTGATGAACACAAAGAGGTTTCTAGGGTTTCTCAATCACCTTATACTGTTAATGTTTTTGAATCTGAAACTCTAACTGAGTTTGAAATTGAGGGGGTTAGGGTTTCTAGCGGTGAAAAAACAGTTTAGAACAAGGAACCGGGGAAGATGCTGTAATTGAGGGAGGCTATGAGAAACCATGTACTGATTCTGTTGCCTCAACCTCTAATGATTTTAGTTTCTCGGAATCTGAAGTTCAGAAAGCTGAAAATGAAGTTACGAAGGTAGAATTGTTAACTGAATCATCAATTGAAGTATCGGAAGTTGGTCGAGAAGGGAAAATCACAGAGATAGAACAAGAGGAAGTTTTGAATTCTAGAAAAGACGTTCTTTTGAATGATGATGGTCATGGTGAACATGAGAACCCCTTTTCCGTAGAGAAAAATCAACAAATGGGGGTATTTTCAGATGCTGGAAACTGTAAGGAGATTGCTGGTCTTTCTGTTAACAAAGATGAAACTTTTCATAAGATCTGTTTTTTTAAAGTAATAGTTTGTAGACTTTCTAAATCTAAGAGATATTCAGATTTGATTTTCTAACTGTGTATTTTGTTAAGTAATTTTTTTGTAGACTTTCTAACTATGTATTAATGTTATTTTAAGTAATTATTTAGAATCTTCATAAAAAAAGTAATTATTTAGAAATTTGTTTTTTTAAATGCTTTTTTAATAAAATTACCCGAGCCCGTTGGAACCCGCTCGGGCAGCCGGGCTCGGACGGGCTACGGGCTCCTATTGTGTGTGTTTGGTCCGGCCCGATCCGCCCGACTACCAATCGCGGGCTCGGCTTATTCGAGCCCGATCCGCCCGAGTCCGGCTCATAGTTGCCCGAGCCCGTCCGCGCCCGCCCGATTCCCACCCCTAGTTGAGGGTGTTTCTAAAGGCGGGTCACTTTTTGGCGATCCATTCTCTATTCTATTGGCGCATCCTAATTTTAGCTAGCGAGAAATGTTATATGCACTTACCATTTCTACTTGCTACACTCACATCTCCTTGAAATTCAACAAAAGAATACTAGGGATGAGCAACGGTCGTTTTTTCGATTTTGGTTCGAGCCAAAGCCGAACCAATAAACATTGATTTGACTAAATCGTCGACCGAAGCCGAGCCAACCATTCGGCATGTGCCGCATGTAGACAGGCTTCGGCCCGATTTGGTTAGGCTCGGTTGATCGATTTAACCGAGTAAAACTTAGAGAAAATGCTAAAGTAATGTTATTTAATTCATTGGATAAGGATTAAATTTCTTATTCTGATTCTTCACAATGTTCACATTGCATATACAAAAAAAAATACTTCATCGTACTTTTTTCCACCATTACAAACAAAAAATGAAGTAAATGTGTGAATGTGAATGCGTAACTAGGGGTGGGAGTCTGTCCGGACGGGCGGAAAACAGACACTAACTCAACCGGTTCGGGCGGAACGGAACAAGTCCTAACTATTTTCACTTTTATACAATTACTCAGCTACGCGAAGACTCTAGAAGTTGAGGCTGTCATGGCACCATGACTAGGCAATTTCCATGACCATGCAATTTTGACTGCACGAGTAGGGAATATAATCTAGTAGAAAAGAACTCGAGCATATGTAAAATTTTCTCTTAATCTTTCCAAGTTATAGTATGCGTTATAGTGTGCATCTACTCTGCAATGCGGAGGTCCTAGGTTCGAACCCATGGAAGTGCAAATTCAAGAATTATGAACTTGGGTATAAATAAAGTAGTTTCTGTGGATTTAGGCCATTTCATTTCATCGGGCTTTAGGCCAGTAGTAATTCAGCATTTATTGTGCTTATTACGTCGTATTGATGTATCAATGGTTTTGTAATGACTATTGTAGTCAATAATAAAAAAACATATTATTTAAAAAATATATTTCTTTCTTTTTCAAATTTTGGCATAACTCTGTGCTATGTTAGTTCAATGAAAATACAAGACCTATAACTGGGTTTTTCTTTAAGAAATACTACTCTGGCGTTTGGGCCTAAGTCTGCTTTCACACTGCCATTTACTGTATGAAAATCTTATATGCACACACATCAAAAGTTTTTTTTTTTCTTGTCCCGGTCAAGGTAGATGTGTGAGATATAATAAAAAGGCAAATCTTATATGCACCTATCATTTTCTTAATACACTCAAGGTTATTTGGGCTCACATTTGAACATAGTTTTACCCTCACACAACCACTTTTCTTACACACACACATACATGTTGGTCAGATGTCATGACACGAGTTTCTGTTGATAAGACGATACCAACTATATGCTTAAACTATCAGAAACATGAAACCAATATGTAACAGAAGGTATCGGTACAGTAATACCGAAATATAATAGAGAAGAACATTCCCAGAAAATTTTGATAAGTTTTTGTCGGTAAAATGAAATCATTGTTACTTAACTTGTTGGAAAGATGAAACCAACGCGTAACATAAGGCATCGGTAAAGTCCTACCGACCGATAACAGAGAGCAGCATTTGAAAAGAATTTTGATAAGTTTGTCGTAGGTAAGATAAAACTGATGTGTTCCTGATGTAGAAATGCAGCGGAATCAAAGAAGATGAATAAACTAAGTAAGAACGATAAAATAAAGGCTAAATAACTCTAAAATACTCAACTTTATTAAAACTTCAAAGGGGTTTCTCTTCAATCTGAGAATAATGGACAAACTAGACATCCGTTTATAGGATTTTGGACTTTCCTAGATAGACTTGAATTAGACTTTCCTAAATAATTAAAAGACTGCAACTTCCTAAATAGCTAGACTCAAATCTGGACCTTTCCAATTATTGGAAATAATAAAATAGCATAAATTCCTAAACCTAAATTCTCTAATAATCATACTAAAATTGGGACTTCCTAAAAACTACTCTTCATGGCCAGATGGCCTATGGCCCGGTTTGGCCATGGAAAAAGCCTCCACGCCGGGTGCCCCTGCATCAGTTCCATTATATCGGTAGCTTAGTGTGGACATCTAATGCAACCTATCGGATGGATGAAACCGATGCGTAACAAAGGCATCGGTGAAGTCCTACCGATAGATAACAAAGAGCAACATTTGAAAAGAATTTGATAAGTTTTCCCTCGGTAAGATTAAACCGATATGTTCCGTTATATATCGGTAGCTTCCTATCGACCTATAATGCAATATGTCAGATTGATGCCTCTATTAGGTTATCTTCATGACGTTTTTTTGTTTTTCAAGAATAACACTATTTTCATTGAAAGAAAAACATAAAATGAAGATGCGTGGGATGTTTCTGTACCTTTTTAGTGGTGATTCTTTAGTCTTTATAGTTTTATTTGGATCAAAATAAGAATGTGAAGATTCTTCCTTTTCTATGATTTTCACAATTAAAACACAAATAAAAAGCTTCAATAATTTGAATATGATAGTAAAGGAAGATAATTGTTTGATATCGGGACGTGTTCTCAACAAAAAAAACTTTAAGTGGGTGGTGGGTAGTGAACGTGGTGAACAGAAGAATAATGGAAAAATTCGTAGGTTTCAAGAGGGGAAGAAGATTTTAAGTTTATTTTCATCAACTCGACCAATTTTGACTTAATGATGATTGTGAGTGAACTTCGACTCGGTCAAGATAATTGACCAAGTCAACCGAACGTGAGTGTGGTGGGTAAAAATGATGAGTGTTATATAAAGTTTCCCTCGTAAAAATGGTGAATGCATAATACTTTTCTCTTTGGTATCTATATTGGAAAGTTTTATAGGGGGCCTCGCTTATTTGCTAAAATCCCTTTTGGGTAGTTTAAAGGCGCTCCCTATCAGTGCTATCAGTGTTATAGGGGCATCCTTCAAGACAAATTTGAGAGGGAGTTTGTGAAGGAAGGAGGCGCCTATAACACTTATGGTATCCCCCTATAAAACTTCTTATCCTTCTTTACCACATGACCACCCACAAATTTTGGTTACAAGGAGAGGCCTGTTAGACTTTCCTATAAATCACATAGGTAAAGAATATGGGGTGTTAGTGAAACAAGTATGTCCCTGTAACACTTACCGGTGAGCCTTTAAAACTACCCCTCCATTTATCAGTGAAGCGTTTTTTTCTCCCTATCATTATCAGTGTTAGACTTTGCTTTAACCACTTACTGCAGACCTGTGAGTTGTGACATGATGAAGAGCTTGTGTCTTAGTGCCTGTTTGGCTCTAAACTACATAGTTCATTTTGAAAAGAACTTTAGTAGACCTATATGTTGGAAATTAAAGTAATGATAAAGAAACTAATTTTGTATAGACAAAAAAGAATGAAGACGGAATTAAACTACATTGAATTGAAATACTTGACTTGATTTTATTTGATCTAAAATTAACTATAGAGATTGTTCTGTTTATAGACTCAAATAACTATGACCACTACCAACATTATCCCACTAACTCATCCATAACCCACAAACTTATCCATTAATCAACTAAAGAAAATAACTTCCCACTAACTGAACTCTCTAATTACTTGAATAACAAAATTATTCTTCTCATTAAAATTGAGTTTAAATAAATTTAACACCCTCCCTTAAACTCAAACGGCATAACATCCATTATAATCTTCAACTTGAAAGATAAATAGACCTTCAATGGCTTAATAAAAATATTGGTCACTTGTTCTTCAATTTAAAACTTCATATCGATTTAGTTATTGATCGTACTCTTTCACAACTAGTTTGTCTACTTGTCCATCATCTAGTTTGTACTTGATTTTGAAAGACCATTTCAATCTTTCTTGTAGGAAGAGAATTTAACTCTCAAGTATGACTTTTCTCAATTGAATGCATTTCATCATCTATAGCTGAAATTCACCCCACATTTTTACTGCTTATTTGAAAGTGGTAGGATCGGTGGGATTACAATATGCAAAACATACAAAACTTGCAAAATCCTCGTCAGACCCATTATTATCATTGCTTACAACGTAGTCATCAAACCTTGACGATATAACTTGAATACAAGTTGAACTGAAACATAATTCTGGGTTTGAATTATCATGAATATTCAGAGAAATAGGTGTAATCTCAATTACTCGAGATTCTAAAGCTACTGTCTCATCATCAGTATAAATTTTTATTTGATGATCTTCTTTAACAGGACAGTCCTAAACTCTATCTTCATCACTTTCGACCGAATCTTCATCGGAACCTTCATCCATTCTGCAAGCTAATAAAATAGTTTTTCATTCTTATCCACGACTGTGTGTGTGTGTGAGAGAGAGAAAGAGAGAGAAAGAGGATAATGATGAGGGTGGTGGTGAGACGAAGAAGATAGGAGAAACAAAATAGTCTTTTTTTCAAGTCGAAGGTGGCTGCATCAGGGGATTGTAATGGGATGGGAGAACCACACTGTACTAAAGTAAAGATTCCCTGGGTCTATGCTTTAAAACCAAACTGACAAGTCAACCATTGCGAGCGACCCTCTTCAGTAACCTAATTTGACGAGTAAGAAAGAAAGATGATACAAATATAAATATTTTCTAGTGATAAAAACAAAATAAAAAATTATCTATTAAGAATGACTGACGAAAACTACCAAGTTTTGATGGCTAAATTAGAACAACCCCAAAAGTTCTAGTAAGTACATCATATATAATAGAGTTATTTCCTTTTTGGCCTCTATTTTGTGACCAACTTCCTTTTTGGCCCCCTATATTTCATAAATTCAAATTTGACCCCTTATTTTCAAGTAAATGTCGTAACTACTCTTCTTAATTTCAAAACAAAAATATCAAAAAAAATATTAAAAATATGAAAAAAAGAGAAAAAAATTCGGATAGTTATGAAATTTACTTAAAAATAAGTGAGGTGGAAATATCTCTTTTTTTAATATTTTTATTTTGAAATTAGGAAGGGTAGTTATGGCATTTACATGAAAATAAGAGACCAAATTTGAAGTTATGAAAAATAAGAGGCTAAGAAGGAAGCTGGTGACAAAGTAGGGGGTCAAAAAGGAAATAACTCTATATAATATCATCGAAAAAAAGTACATCATATATCTTTTGTGCCGTTCTCCAGCTTGACAAGAGCAACGTTCCTAAAATTCAAAAAGGTCTTCTATTATCTCCTACAATCACTGTTACCATTATTGAGTCTCAGTATCAGACAAATAATAAATTGTCATTTCCTCTCTCACTCTCTCTCTCTTTCTTATCAACATATGAAATACTTTGAATGTCAGTCTCATGTGCAATATCTGCAATAGAACCTTCACAGCCACCAAATCATTTCCACAACTCAACTTATTATTAGACCTTATAAAAAATAATCACATACTCCTATTTTAATCTCTTTTCCACCAACACTCTCAAGAGTCTTTCTTCTCAAATTACCCCTAGAAAACAAAAACATGATGAATTCATTGCTCTGAAACTCTAAGCATTTATTGTAACCCCACCACTACCAGCAAGCAATGTACCCTAACCCCAGTCTGTCCTTGTAGTAGTAGTACTGCTCTTCATGTCTGAATCTGTAAATGGGTAGTCTTATTATCCCCACTATCAATTTCAAACTTGAGTTTTCACTAATGGGTTTGAATAGATTTTCATGGGTTCTTTTGCTTTATCTATTTCTCACTTTAAAAACCCATTGTGATGCTTCAATTGTCTCTGTTAATTTTCTAAAAACTCCTTTGCCAATCTCAAGTATCACAACTGCTTCATTTGTGTTTGAAGCTTTGGGTGAGAGAAATTATGGCAGAAATTGTAGCTTTCAATGCAAGGCAAGTATTGTATTTCTTCCTTTAGTTTTTGTTTCCTTAATTTCTCTCTATTTTTTCACTAATCTTGAAGTGTTTATCTGCAGCTAGATGATAATATTTCATCAAACTGTGAAGAAAAGAAAGTTTCATACATGGGTTTGTTAGATGGAGATCATAAGTTTGAGGTTTGCATTAATGGGTGTCAAGATCTTGGTTGTGCTACCTATAACTGGACTATTGGTTAGAAAACTAGTACATTTTATTCTCTATTAATCCTGTTTAGTTCTTAAAAATAGTATAATTATTACTTTTTAAATTTCACTTAATTGAATTTCTTTCGATGTTGTGGAATTTCAATTCTAATCCCTTCATCTATTTTCGAGAAGTAGGCACGACCCACTTAGCAAATTGAAGTTGAAAGCTAGAAAATTTGGATGTTTGTCGATTCGAAGATATATATATATATATATATATATATATATATATATATATATATATGTTGTTTGCTAATTCTCTTATATGCTATTGATGCAGATACTGTGCCCCCTACTGCATATCTTGGACCTTCAACAACCTTTACAAATGCCTCGAAAATATCTGTAAATATTACTTTCAGTGAACCATGCACCCTCGAAGGTGGTTTCGGATGTGCATCTGTTAATTCGTGCAATGTGAGTTCTCAGAGTCAATTTAGTACATTGAAACTCCTAATCACCGTTTTTGTTTTTACGATTTAGTTAATAAATTTTATCTTAGGCTCTGAGCAACCCCCAATTTGTTGTTTGGTTCACCGAAAAGATCGAAACTACTCTAAACCAGAACTATGCCCTCTTAACAGCTTCTTGTATATGGTCCTGGTCAAGTTATACCAGATTCGCTCACGATTCTTCGGCCAAATCTCGAATTTTCTCTTCTTGTGGGCTTATCATCGACTGTTCAGTATGGACGAGTGGTGTTGGTAATGGACAGGAGCTTTTGTAAAGACAATGCTGGAAATAGATTTACAAGAACAGCTAATTCAATATCTCTTGTTCGTTTTGGTAACTCATGTTCTTCGCTTATTTGAATTGATGATATGAATACACTTGACTGGAACTTAAACTAACTTATATATCAGTTTGTTTCGAGTAATTCCTATTTTTGGCAGCTTTCGGCCTTTTCATTTTCTCATCATTCTGGTAACCTTTCTGTGTTTGATTCTTCAGATAGAAGGAGTGTCTCTTTCGACTTGAGGACTCATATACCGGAAAAGCAAATTCGACTTAATAATGAGTTGAGAACAGTTCAGGCAACTAATAACTATAAGAACCTACTTGTGTATTTTTACTTCTCGGAACCTGTTCTCAACTCAACGGCAGAAATTCTTAGTTCTGTTCACACAGATCAAGGTGTGCTTCATCCTACTAACATGAGGAGCAATGGGAATCGTCGGTTTGGCTTTATGGTGAGCTTATCTCTAACACAAGTGAAGCTTTTCATGCTCCAGTTCTCTTAGACTGAAATGAGCTTCGGTTCTATTGGCAAGTCTCGTATACCATCAATAACCATGACCGATCTCTTTTCTTTCTGAATGACTGACTTGATGATCATTTGGTTTCAGGTTACGAACATTACCGAAGTTTCGGTAGTCACTATAAGCATAAAATCGAGCTCTATAATAAGTAGACAGGGAACACCAGTTTCTCCAATGAGCCCAGTCACCTTTCTATATGGTATCTTCCTCACTCATCCAAGTATCTGAAAATTTCTATTTCCAAAGTTACTTAGCTAATTGCTTTCTGTAAAATTTCTATTTTTCTATTTTCGAAGTGATCGATACATGAGATATGATTTACATTTAGAAAATTGAGTTGATACTTCTAATTTAATTCTATTCTTCTGATCATGAATGGGTTTGAACTTCAAAATTCTAGACACGCGAAGACCTTCGGTGCGACTGAGTTCAACATCTACTACGAGGACAAGAGAACATAGTTTATCTGTATTCGTACGATTCAGCAGTCCAGTATTTGATTTCAATTCATCCACTTTATCAATTTCAGGGGGCCATTTGCAGAGGCAAGTTAGTAACTTCATATTTTTTTCCTTCATTTTAAACCATCTCTTGAGTTGCTTCGTAAAAATTTTCGTGTAAAAAGTCTATTATTGGAAAAGCACTATCATTTTTATTATCTGACAAGATTGAATGAGAAGTTGATAAAGTACTTTTTATCTACTATTCTTCAGCTTTCGTGCGATCAGTCAGAGCATGTATAATCTAGATATACATGCAGATGAAAATCATGTATCTATCAGTGTTCCTGAAAATTCGACTAGAGATGTTGCTGGAAACCGAAATCTGGCATCAAATATACTTCAACTGAGGCACTGTAAGTATGTTACTCCCCGATATAGTTTTACAAAAGACAGTTTCTATTACTAGGTATGACCTACAATTATAGTGCGCGGGGAATACGACCATGCTCTTAACATGGTAAACTTCACCTTGGTCATCCATTTCCTCTGGTATCGAGCATATTCCTTGTCATTCCGAAGCCTATGTTAGAAATGAATAATAAGTGGCATACTATGCCGATGATTGTGCTTGGGTAATACTAGGGTGGTTACACCCATTCGTTCCTTCTCTAAGGGAAACACTTTTTTTTTTTAAAGACTAAGGGAAACACTCTGGACGAAGATGAAAACGGATTTGTCGGTATTGCCCCATCATGCACAACCATTTTGTTAAGATAATATGCCACATCTTAATTATCTATTTCTAGCATAAGCCTCATGAGAAGGACATACTCGACTCTTGGTTGGTGAAACAGACAAAGGTGAAAGGTGGTAGAGATTGTCACACTGTGGATGTGATTGTATTACCCGTAATCTTACACACTTGTAGAGTTGTAGTCTTATACCTAGTAGGCCTATATTGTATTATAAACTGCTTTTTTGTTTTTCACCTACTTTCTTAGCTACTTTTTCCTTTCATACTTTTACAGATTCTGTTCCTTTAGTATCTTCTGTGCTTTCAACCTTCACAACTGCTTCATTCGCACTGACATCTTTAGTTGCGGGCCTGCTCACCGTCTCAACTTCAAGCCTTCAATCAATTGAAGGGTTTTCACGACCTTCTTCTTTGACTTCTGATCCCGAAAGAAATCTTTTTGTAAGATCCCAAACTTCATGAAATTATAATCAAAATCTTGGCAGCTTGTCACATCTTTTTTCTAAGCAAGAAATAGGTTAAAACATAATCGTCTAAGATGACAACATTATTACATTAGTATCAAGCAAGGAATGAAACTTCCCGAAATTTCACCGAAATTTCGCGAAACGTTTCCTAAAACCAAATTAGGTGCACGAAGTAACACTTACAACTATTTCTTGCATAGTTTCCACCGACATGATCGAAACTTCCACCGAAATGGTTGGAAATATCGAAATTTCCACCGACAGGATGGAAATTTTGACCGACATAGTAGAAATGTAGCAAAAAATCCGGAGAAACTAATACTAGAAGCATATCCCTTCCTTCGTCTTTTTCATCTTCATTTCTCTTAGATCTCTCTTGATTTTCATATTATGTTTTTAATGCTTTTTAAATCTATTTGAATGCTTTACGCCATGACTTAACTGCCTAAATTGATTTTATCTTAGTAACACCTCTGATATAACTGTGTAATTGAGTAATTGACTATACCTTCATAAACTAACATAGTTTGTTAACTATTAACTATTATCAAATTGTTAATCTTTTTGGTGTTATAGCCAAAAAGTTATTCAATTTACCCCCGGGAGTAACTATGTAATTGTTAATACTCCCTCAAACTAATAGATAATGTTAAACATCATTTTTGTGCTTCATTATGGTTTAATAATCTTGTTATACATAATTGCATCATATTTCTATCATTTTTGTAAATTTGTAAGATTTCCACACTGACCGAAACGTTTCCACTTTTGGACCGACCGAAATTTCCACCGAAACCGAAATTTCATTCCTTGGTATCAAGTCAATTTGTTTATCGTAATCTTACTTATTCCGTGCACAGAGAACAGCATGCCACATTCAGATCTTTGCTCTGACTAGATGGTTAGCAGTTACACTACCAGTTGAGTACTATGAGTTCACGAGGGGTTTACAGTGGACCATCCCTTACCTCCGTCTTCCATGGGAATCGAGACATACTCGGCCATCAGCTGATTCAAACTCATCTTTCACGCCACATGCAGAAATGTTCGAAGTACATGAATCAGGAAGACTAGTGACCCCTCAAACGGTAGACAACGAATTAAAAACAGGGCCCTCTATACCGGGCTTGCCACTTACTCCAATGGAGTACAAGTCTTTTTTTCTCGTAAGAACTGACTACTGTTACTATTATTCATATTTTTAATTTTACATATTATTCTCTTCTGCCGTTACTGTCCCTGTCATATATGGTGCTAATACTGGAGTCTAAATGTGCAGAACCAATTTAGCAAACCTGAAGCCGATTTTGTACCCATTCCACAGGATTCAAATGGGTATGTTTTCCGCAATCTGCCCATTTTATGAATTTGATTCCCACAAATGTTCCAAAAGTCGATTACCAAAATTGAAACAGAAGTAAGAATCTGGAGACGAGGCGAAATGCTGTTCATGGAACCTCAAATTGACTTATTGAACAAAGCATTTTGTGTTAACTATGATTTTCTATTCGATAACCTTAACTTTTCGTTTTTTAGGTGGAGGGATTTTGAAAGAAACATGTTTTGGTTAGCTATAATTGCTGGCAGTTTTTTCGTGCTTCATGCTCTTATACTACTTATTTTGAAGTGCAAAAGGAACTCCGAAACACATAAGACTTATGGTGCTCTAGTATTTCCAAGATTTCAGATGTTTATGCTAATTCTTGCCTTACCTTGTATCTGCCAGGCCTCGGCGTTTCTCATTAGAGGTAACTTCTGTTAGACTTTCAACATGATTCACGATATCAAACTCCTTAGTGATCTAAGACAAATCGATACAGTTTCATCTGCTAATATTATGTTTCGTTTTTCTCTGATTTCAAGGAGGAGCAATTTCAAGATTTATAATCGGTATTTTGTTATTGGGAGTTCCATGTTTTCTGTTACTACTTTTATTCTTGTTTCTCTCGGTCGGAATAACAATGGCTAAGTTACTTCAATACAAAGAAGTTCATCAAGAAGGTCAGAAATTTCATTGGTATTCAGAGCTTATAAGAGTAACTCTGGGTCCTGGTAAAAGAGGACAATGGACATGGAAACATCAACCCAACTCGAATCGTCTAACAATATTCGGCCCTTTGTTTGAAGATCTCAGAGGTCCCCCAAAGTACATGCTCTCTCAGATAGCGGGGGGAAACACTAGACAGCACGCGGAACGTATAATTGATTCGGACGATGAAACTGAAGATGCTGAAGCACCTGTCATCCAAAAACTTTTCGGTATTCTCAGAATTTACTATACGTTACTAGAATCCGTGAAACGGGTTGCTTTCGGAATTCTAGCCGGGTTATATTCAATGACTAACTCTTCGAGAACTCCAACAACTTTCTTACTTTGCATCACTTCCTTTCAGCTATTCTTCATGGTTCTGAAAAAGCCATTCATAAAGAAAAGAGTTCAGTTAGTAGAGATTATCTCAGTTACCTGCGAATTGTGTGTTTTCGCTATATGTCTAGTTCTTACAGAATACAGATTTTCAGATCACGGCGAGAGAAGTATTGGGATCTTAATGATTTTGATATTTGTAATTGGGTTTCTTTCTCAAATGATCAATGAATGGTATGCACTGTATAAACAGGTTCGGCGATTAGGGTTTGGTGAGAAAAAACTATCCTCAGGGTTGAAAACAGCTTTATTTGGATTACTACTGATTTTCATCCCAAGTGATCTGCTAAAGAATCTGAATTATCAATTTCAGAATGGTGAAACAGGAGAACTTAACTCTTCAAGTGATCAATACAGAAGTTCAGGGAGTAGGAGAAGCTCAGGTAATACTGATAAGCCATGGCTGAAACAACTGAGAGAACTAGCAAAAGCTAGCTTCAGTAAAGATGAAGGTCGAATACCAATCGATCCTTCAACTTCAAGCAGTCAAACTGGAAAATCTGGTGTGTTTTGGAAGGGAAAGAGAAGTGGGAGTACGTCTCTGACGTCTTCGGGAGATACCAAACCAAGACCGAAAGCATTGATGAAAGACTTGGAAGACATCTTTTCATCTAGTTGAGCTTCATAGTTTGGAGACTTTTCCTGGTCTGGTGTTTGTACATCGATGTTCATAAAACTGAATTGTAACTGAAATAACTACCTCTTGGAAATGTACTGAATGTCGATGACGAATTAGTAGTGTATCAATAAGATTTCATTAAGAAATGAATCAATAATTGTTAGTAAGGTCAGAATCTGAAAAATTTGTGGGCACAAACACTCTAATCCCCATTAAATTTTGAAGTTGAGCTATTTGATGAGCAAGCTATAATGATGCTAAATGTCTGAGAACAGTATCTGTAACAAAACTAGCTAAACAATGGGGTTGAATCATACACACATCAATTCAATCTCTCTCTCTCTAGACCTTGATGGCGTATTTCCTCATGGGGAAATACATCTCTTTCTTCTTCTCCCGTTCAGTCTTCAATGATTCCTGCATAATTACATACAGCGATACAGATATCAGAACCGTAACAAAATGGATGATGGGGTCCTAAGAAAATCATTTAGAGATGAATGGAAGAAGATTTATGTGCATATTTGTATTATTGCCGTAGGACTACGACAAGTTAGTAGACTCTCAACTTTGGCAGCCATCTCTATATTCGAGTTTTAGTTGAAAAGAAAACACCCAAGTAACACAAACTTGAAGATGGATAATGTATTTGAAGTTATTGGCCGAGGACAAACTTATGGATCAAGTGACATTTTTCTTCAATTTCCAGAAAGATGAATTAGCAACCTAAGTACTAACTAGCGAACTTTCTCAGTTCCCGTAAAAGAAGTGTGTTGGGAGTTAGAACATGAGAAAAAATTTGCACAAGAAACGGGCTACCTGCCTTCTGATTCTTCCATCCCTAACTAATCTATATATTCAAATGCTTTTTTTTTTGAAACAGTAAGATTCGAACCCTAGTATCTCCACCGGAGAGACACATATGTTAACACCAACCAAACTACGCTTCATAACATTTGCTCAAGTACTTGATAAGATTGAAATAAGGAAAACAAAATCAAAGAAATGCTTTTAGCCGGATATGTCCAACCAAAGGTCGAAATGAATTGTCAATATGATGAAAACGCACTTGGAGAAAATTCTCCGTAAGTGTGCCTCATGCCATATTGGGCACTTATTCAAGACTAATTGAATTACTATATCCGTATTCTTTTTGGGTTTTTGATGTATACAAAAGTTACATACGCGTGAATTTACAATTTATAATAGATAGGACAAGAAATCCAACTCATGCTAGACACTGTCATGAACAAAATGAGAAATTTTGAAGTACCTGATGTTTAGTCAAACGCCTCCTAATAGCTCGTGTCTTCTTTGGCCTAAGATCCAGAGGAAGAAACTTCTTGTTCTTGTATGCTTCTCTAAGTGCAGCCTTTTGCTTCTGAGAGATAACCGTAAGCACTTGTGCAATTGAAAGCCTAACCACCTTACTGCAAACAATAGAACATGTATGGGTAAGTGGGTAACTAAGAAAACATAACATAAAACTGGTAAAAGTAATTTGAGCCACGAATACACCACCAATTCCACATTTATGCAAACAAGAACCAAAAATATCATAACGTTAGCCCTAAACTACCATCCAAACTTTGCACTATACCCTATATATATGCAGATAAAATAGATACAATAATGCTAGATTCGTTTTGTTGGTAGAATACCCATGAATCTCATCATCATCTCTGCTATTTCCGAGATCTTAAGATGCCCATCAGGCCATCACTATTCACTACAAAATGTTTAGAACCCAAGATGATCGTGCACGAAGTAGTGTGTCAAAAAAGTTATGTCAACCTAGAATTGTCCAGAAAGATAAGAAATTTTGCTTGTTAACATGGTGGTATCACAGCGAGAACCGAAAGAATTAATAGCTTAAAACCCTAAACCCTAGTAGAAAAGAAAATGGAATCTTGTCTTCTCAATAAGCCATTATCCATTTAGACCTACTATAACTATGAGATAAACATTGACACTAATTAAATGATGAAGCTTCAAAAAAAATAAAAACTTACATCTTTGAGAGCTTGTTAGGGGCTCCACCAGTGACTTTTGCAACTCTGAGCAAAGCAAGCTCAGCTTTGAGCTCCTTCAATTGATTCAAAAGCTCTGTTTTGGGTTTAGTCCTGAGCTCATGAACTTTGATCCTTGCTGTATAAAAATACTTATAAGAACACAAATTCTAGAAATCTAAGCAGAAATTTGAGTCCATAAATTACTAATTTTTATATAAACTCTAATTAGAGATTTGGGTATTTTGATAGCAGAAACTAATTATATTACAAGTTCATAAAGGTAGCAACTTTCTAGAGAGAGAAAGAAAAATCATCTTACCCATTGAAGAAAATCTGTAATGGAGAATGCAGGTCTCACTTTTCAAGCTTTACAGAAGCAATTTAGAAAGAAAGAGATGAATTTATACTGTGGGTGTTATTAGGGTTTCTCTGGCCCTCAATTGAAATGACAATTGAGGATAAAATTGTCATATTTATCGAAGTATATGATATTTTGGTAAACTGAGAAAACTATCAAATTCCATTCGGGTCGTCATTCAAAGCTGAGAAGAAGTGAATCTTTCATGGAATCAATCTGATTTCTGATTTCAGTATTAAGAGAAAAGATTGAACTTTTAGTCATTTGGGTACAGAATTTTAGTTATGGAAACCCTAGAAAATACAGAGGAAGCCGTTGAGACAGTAAGAATTTCTTGATCTTTTGCTATTTTGATATTAGAATTCGTTTGACATTTGAATTTGTATATGAACTTAACCTAGAGTTTCTGTTTATGAATTTTCTAGGTCAAATTGCGCTTTTAGGTTTTGTTACAATTTCAGTTCTTCACCAATGTTGTAGTAGTATTGATTTAAAGAGGATATTTTTCTAAATCTGTTTGATCTCAATGAATCTAAACCCTAGAATTGCTTTTGTTTTAGGGTTCAACTTAGAATACAGTTTTGTATAATTAAGCAAGCAAAACAATGCATTTCTGTGGACCAATCAGAATAATATCCCGAAGAAGTAATTATGAAAAACCCTAGATTTGAACCTTAGAAGAACAGACACTACTTGCTTCTTGTTAGTGAAAACTATTGTTTGTTGGATATTTTATAATGTATGAGTGTATGACAATATAGGTACCGTGTTTGTTGATCGAAAAATAGCTCGAACATCTCATACTCAAGGAAGTAAACATAAATTAACTAAATAACTAGAAATATTTGTTAGAATCCCCCTATTATAGAGGGATCATCTATGAAGCGAGTTGTTTTGGATGCATTTAAGTTGACGTATGTATTATTGGTGGAATTTTCTTTTCGACTATAACCCCTAAACTTCAAAGTTAACGTTGTGGGTAGCAGGAATTTCTTTGAATTTTGGGTTTTCGGTTCTTATATGTATTGCTAGTTGATTAAGTAGTCAAGTTGAACTTAGAGTCTTAGACATGTCTAGAGACGGAAAGAAGAGTGGGAAATGAATACGTTATCATGCTTTTGGGAACCTTATAGGTTTTACTTGGTTCTTTATTAATTGTTTTTTTATGTATCTTTGTAGTTTATAAACCTTTTAGGATCCTAAAATGTATTTGATCTTTTAATCAGAAAAGTCCGAGGCTTGCAGGAACTGTTAATTGGGGAACATCTACCCTTATTGGAGTGTTTGCTGGTATGATGTATGGAGGTAGCAAGGAGGCATCTGCATCTGTTGTGAGTAAACTTTTCTTAATTCTATTTTTTGTTCTTCGTTAGAAAATAGAAGCTCATTTAGTGTATCTGATAAAGGAAACGTCAAACACTCTTTATGTTAGATTCATTTCGAAAGAGTTGCTTCTATGTTATGCTCCAATACCCACTAGCCAATGCTCAAAGATGAACAGCTTCAAGTTTTGAAGTACTTGGTCGATATGATATAGTGATTAAAAACTGTATATTTTTCTAACCATTTGTTTCATCAGTATATTTATGTTCTTTACCAAGAATCCTAATTAGCCAAATAGGTTGCTCGGGTATTTTCCGGCTTCATCTGTTGATAGACCATGGATTAACTTTGGCTGACTGCTCTAAGTGACTGTTTGCATAATTTTAGAGCAAGGATGCAGAAGTAACATTAAAGCTAGGGAGCACACCAGACAAGCGTGAACAATACAGATTAATGAGAGATGCAATGGAGAAAAGGTTCGTCCGAGTTACTCGTGGATCGATAGTTGGTGGGGTTCGTCTTGGAATGTTCACAGCTGCATTTTTTGGTGTACAGAATCTCCTTATCGAGAAACGTGGTGTGCATGATGTTTACAATGTAGCTGGTGCTGGTTCAGCTACTGCTGCAGTTTTTGGCCTAATCAGTAAGAAAGCCAAATTAAGATATACTTGTAGTTTGGCTGTTGGCTAAGGATTATGATCATATAGTACGGGTAGTTCGTCTATCTAGCAGTTTTACGTATTGATATTTATCATCTTCTTTTTTCTGCCTCTCTAGTGCCAGGATCCCTTCAATGGCGTTTAAGGAATGTTATGCTAGGTTCAGCTTTAGGCGCTGTCCTTGGATTTCCGCTCGGTATTATATACCTATCCTTATTCACTTATTTTAATATACATAAGCTTTAGTTATCTGGATTTTATATTTCATAATTTGTGGTAAAATCCCGTCGCTTAGAAGTACATAACATTTTGATAATAGTTTTTGGTAGGAAATTATGGTTAAGTTTATTGAACCTATAAACACTCTCTTCTATGGGTAGTAATCAACTATTAAGTTCTTAATTAAGCGTTTGGGAGTTATGTAGTGAACTGAGAAGTTATTAATTCTTTTCAGGTTGGCTTCATTTGAAGCTCGTGGAGAAGGCGGATGAAGAGAGTAAGAAGCTTTCTCATTCTAATGCTGATGGAAGAGGAGAGAAGGGTGGAGTTGGTGGTGCCATAGAGAGGCTTGAGGGGAGCTTGACGAAATAGCAGTACCATATCCTCGAGGAGGAGAAAGTTTCTTAATTTTACTGCATCAAGGAAGAGTAAACTGTAAAAAAAAAACAGAACATATATGAGTCAGTTTTGCTTCAAGGAAATAATATGGCCTTTCAAATTCTCTAGGTTTTCTCTTCATGTATGGTACTTTGTTTTCTCTCCATGTAACTCTCTTTTTGTATGTTAAACTCATATTTTAGAAGAAAAGCTGGTTGCAAGAACTAGAAGTGATAGACCATAAGTTTGTATGAGAATAGTTCCACACTGACAAAATGCAAGTGTCGTGATCAAGTAATTATTATCTATGTTCTGAGCTCGTTTATTGATATGTTTTGAGTTAGTTGCCTTCAAACATAATAGGGTAACATGGTTAGACTCATAGTATTCATGTCGCGTCAGTGAACTTGATTGCATAACATATGCCTTTGCCTTAGAAAATATTGACATTCTCAAAACTCATTTACCCAAAATATATGATGGGAAAGATGCTATATTAGGGTCTGATTATAGCTATAAGAAAAAATAAGATATGTCTGAATTGTGGTAAGATACTAACATTACTCGTGCTGTACCTATACACACCTGCACAAATCTATGCTAACTTAGGAAGCTTAAGTTTAAAAGTAATGCTAGAAGATGCTATAGGTCAAAGCCTACTATAGACTTATAAGAAACCAACAATCTCTATTTTCCGAGTTGATTTTCTTTCATTCTCTTGATGATCAGTTTCACTTTCGATGGACAGTTGATCTCTGGAGTAGTAGCTCTACTTTTGTAGCATCTTCTATCATTTTTCTAAGATTAAAATAACGGAGGTCCTATCGGTTTGATTGCCCAGTCCATTTGGTTGTCTAGTGGTCAAAGACAAAAGAAGGTGTCTTTGACCCAAAGTGAAAATGATTGAAGAGTGCTTATAGAGTCCACTCTAGTAATAGCCGACTTAACGGGCTAAATTTTGGACCGGCCCTATCCACGTACAACAGTGTCCATTTATCAATCCTGAAACCCTAAAAGACACCAATCTCCTTCATATATAAACCCTCAACATTTCCCACCTTCAACTTCTCACCTCCAAAAATGCAGATCTTCGTCAAAACCCTAACAGGGAAAACCATAACCCTAGAGGTTGAATCGTCTGATACGATCGACAATGTGAAAGCCAAGATCCAAGACAAGGAAGGAATCCCACCTGATCAACAACGATTGATTTTCGCCGGAAAACAACTGGAAGATGGACGAACCCTAGCTGATTACAACATCCAGAAGGAATCAACTCTTCATCTTGTTCTTCGTCTTCGTGGAGGAGCTAAGAAGAGGAAGAAGAAGACTTACACAAAACCTAAGAAGATCAAACATAAGCATAAGAAGGTAAAGCTTGCTGTTTTACAGTTTTATAAGGTCGATGATTCTGGAAAAGTTCAAAGGTTAAGGAAAGAATGCCCTAATCAAGAATGTGGTGCTGGTACTTTCATGGCTAATCATTTTGATCGTCATTACTGTGGAAAGTGTGGATTAACCTATGTGTATCAAAAAGCTGGTGGTGATTAGAATTTCTTAATGGTAAACCCCTCTTATTTTCAATGAATCTAGGGTAAAGGTTGGATTTTTAAACTAATATGAATCTTGCAGAATTTAAATTTGCTTTGAATTTTGATGGAATTGGTTAAGAACTTGATTTAATGATTTGATTAATCAGATTGTTGAATCATTTTGAAGTTTCTCTTTAATTTACTTAATTGCTGATTATTAATTAGTTAATTTGTTTATCTTTTGATGGGTAATTACAATTTTATTATGAAAATCGAATCTATAGTATGAAACTGAGTAAGATACTTCTGATGAAAAGTATTCCCAAACCTTAGGGTTTTTGTTTTGAGCTAACTTAGGGTTTTTGTCTTGAGCAAGGTTTAATGTATGGAGTATTTGTTAGTCCACTAGAAAAACTAAAATATTTTTTTTCCAAGTCAGATCTGAAATCTGACTCGAGGCCTGGATTGTCTCGACATAGGTTTAAGAATGTTTATTTTTGGCTGCTTGGTTCGAGTGGTTCATTCCGGTTTGTTTTGAGTCCATTTAGGAAGACACCACACCATTTGTAGTTTTGCCTCAAATAACTCATTAGTTACTAGAGAGTTCCGCTGCACTTTGTTCGAGTTTGACCCGAGTCCCAAGAACCAAGTAAGTTTACTCAATGACTGGACAGTCTAGTTACTGGTTTGAATATAGCTGGATGAGGACCGACTGAACCTCGGTTGGGTTCTCTGCCCCTGTTGGGATGTAGTGAACTAGCGACAAAAGTTTTGAGAATCCAAAAAAGGTCATGGCAAGATGAGCCGTTTAGATGGGTAGTTTATCATTACGATAGGTGTTGAGTAACTCTGTTAAATAACTAGAGAGTTACTCGATGATCTCATAACACAAGTAATGATTCTGAGTAAGGCCTGATACATCTCATTCCATTAGGTCTGAGTCCCAAAGTAGTTACTCAATGTTATGATAAAACAGCTGCTGGTTCAAGTTATTGTGTATGAACAAAATTCCATGGTAAAGCTATGGAACTTTATTGAAAAGTCATTTTAAAAGAACTGTATGAATATCATGTGCTCTTGAGATCATTGAATTTTCATTCAGAATTCAAAAGCATAACACAAACTTTCTTCTAAATGCGGTTTTTGAATGTCTACACAAGGAAATGCAGTTTTGGAAGTAAAAAATTATTCATAACGGAGATACAGATTTTGATCTGAAAGTGGTTTTATACGAACAGTCTGAATTCTGTGGGGTTTCGAGATTAGCTAAATTTCTTTCGAAGTTCGAAGATTATAACACACCAATATAAGCCAAATTGCGGTTTTAAACGTATGGATAACGGAATTTAGTCTTAAAAGTTAAAATTTCATTAAAAAATTATTGATTTTTATTGAAAGTCATTTTATTGGAATTGTTCAAATTTCATTTGATTGCTATCGTGTGAGGGGTTGAAATCGTGGGTCTAGAAATCAGTGAGACCGGACCGTTCCACTCAAACTTTCACTTGTTAATATTTTTATGGGATGTTTAGTGTTGGAGTCAAAGAAAAGTACCGACATTAGCATTTGGGTCAAAAGTTTGTCTGTTATAGGGTCTGGGTCACATACTAACTGTTGACCTAGTTGACTAGAGATGGTCGTTAACAATCGTTAGTCTATGACTCAAATGCTAATCCCGGTACTTTATGTTGACTATAACACTAAATATCCAAAAACTAAATTGTAATGCCAAAATAAAAGCATATTGATCAATCTAGCAAAACTACAATGTAATTCAAAATCATAAATATTCATTGCACTCAATATGTCGAATGTAAAGGAAACATGTTTTATTATGCACTTAATGAGCGTCTTCAAATCGTTGGGTCTTTCCGATGTTAAAATCGTTGTGCCAATGCCTCGAAATTAGAGATTTTCTTCCTTACAAATTCGTTGGATCAATTTCTCTTTGTTCTCATGACACTTGTCTATCTTAATGTGTAATTCTCCATATACACTTTTGAAATATTTTTCACAAATATCACATGGATTTAATTTTCTTTCTGAGGGTTTGATACAGTTGCCCTGAATCTTTTAAAGACTATTTCCATACATTGAAGGGGTCTATGTTAAGCAGTAGATCCATCGAAATGTGTACACCCCTGAAACCCACACATCTATCACCAATTTCTCTTAAGAAGTCCATGTTACATTGATTAAAAGGTAAAGTTAGCGTTAAGGTCAATGAAAAAGTACCGACATTAGCATTTGGGTCACAAACTAACGGTTGTTAACGACCGTCTCCAGTCAACTGGGTCAACGGTTAGTTTGTGATCCAGACCCTATAACGGACAAACTCTTGACCCAAATGCTAGTGTTGGTATTTTTCTTTGACCCTAACGCTAAATATCCCTATTTTTATAGGCATTGATGACGTTTTTGGGCTTTAACCTGTGACAAGAGACGAAACACGCGTGACCGTAAGATCTTTGGGGGACAGCGGGATGGTGCCGACAAAAGAGACTCCGACGGTCAAACCAGTAAACTTGCAAGAGAGATATAAACACGTGAATATCCATGGAACGTATCCGACGGTCACCATACATACGGATATCTTAACCCCCTAACAGGTATATTCGGGGTATTGTTATCTTGAATGACCGTAACGTCTCCTCAACAGATATACGAAGGGAGGAACGTATCCTCAACGGATATACAGAGGGAGATCTGCTAAGGAGGCGACGACCGCCCTCTTCATCCATGGCTAGATTTTTCGTGAGTGTTTGTGCACTTTACTATTTCTCTGGGTGTTCGAAAGTAGATGGGTCGGGCCAATCAATCGAGGAATTCTGGACGCGCTCCTGGTGACGGATTTTGACGCATACATACCACGCGTGAAATTTCTTTGAAATGTTGTTTAATGCCTAAGCAATGAAATTCGGTCTTTGAAGTGAAAAGTTCTTAGGTGAAGTTATGGATCTTGACCAAAAAGTGATTTACATAAACGTTCTGAATTTCGTACTATAGATCCTCAAAATTCAAATGTGATAACACACTAATTTCGTCTAAAATATGGCTTTAATGTCTAAATAATGGAGTTCGGCCTTAGACATGAAAATTAGTCATGGTCAAGCTATGGACTTGATTGATATGTAAATTTACATAATGCTTAAATCTCGTACGATTTCAAAATCGGTAAAATTTACTTCAAAATTCAAAGGCTAGCCCACAGTTTTCTTCAAAACGTGGTTTTGAATGTGTAAATTGGAATTAAAAATGCGATTTTAATTCAGCCTGAACTTCTTTATGGAAAACCTATGGACGAAAAGTCATTTTAGGTGAAGGGCAGAATTTTCGAGAAAAACAAAATTTCCTTCGAAATTCAAAGGCTATTGCACAATGGAAGTCAGCCATAAAAGTTTAAATTCTATGCAAAAGTTATGGATCTTGATCTAAAAGTAATTCACATTACGGTATGAGTTATGTCTGATTCCTTGACAGGCAAAATTTCTTTCAAAAATTGAATGGCTATAGGCTATAGCACACAAAATTTCTTCAAAATGCGATTTTGAGTGTTTCTAAACAATGGAATTTGGCAATAGTTATGAATATTCCTCATGGCGAAGCAATGGATCTTGATCAGAAAGTGATTCTACATAAACTGTCTGATATTCTTGCACTTTCGAGGTCAACAAAATTTCATTCAAAATTCAAAAGCTACAACACAAGATTTTTCTTCAAAATTCGGTAATTGACTTTAACTGGCAAAATTGACACTACAAATGTCAGAATTGGACGAAATTTTAAACATTGGTGTGCAACAGTGTTTCGCACAACCGTTATTGATGATGCCACAACCGGTTTACTTTGGGTGTCATTCCATCGTTAGGCCTCCACAACGGACTTTTAGTAGTTACTTTTAGTAAGTTTTCTTTTACAAAGTTTTCTTAGGTAGTTTTCTATTTCTTGAGATTGTACCATTTTTACTGGGCCTCCAAATCCGAATTTGCATACGCTTGGTTGAGTTAATGTCAAAAAAAAACTGCACCATTGAGTGATTGAGTCCCATAATCTCAGTCGTAGCTTCTGGAGTTAGGGTGTGGAGATAACATATTGAACCAATTGATCAATTTTCTTCCAAGAAGCGAATTTGGGATTAATGGCAAGGGTACCATCTGATTAATGTGGAGATATGGCGACTGTTGATCGAACAAAATGGTTGGCGATGGAGGGAGATTTTGATATCGAGATATGGCAATAATTGTTGTGGAAGAAGAACAACTATTAAAGGGATGATCCGCGCAAGATTGTTTCCAACGGAAAGTGGAAAAAAATCAACCGAAGACCTTTGATTATATAACAAAGCTCAAATACCATAGAAAAATTATAATTGATGGAGGTGACCAATGTGATTCCTCCTCATATGTATATATGTTAACAAAGGTGTTTTACAATATAGAAACTTTTACATGAGATAGAGACATGAAAAGTTATTTACATAAGAAAAATAAAATGTACTAGAAGTACGATAAATTATAAGTTACCTAATTCACTTGTGTGGTCGTGTGGGACTCTTTCCCTAGAGTCCCATCGCCATTACTGATTTACTGTTAATAGGAGATTTTCCAACCAAAGTATTACTTGATTAATCTCTGTTCTTTAAAGGGTACAGTTGTCCTTACAAGTTGTTTTTTTTTTCTTTTTTGGAATTTTCGTAACACAAATAGGTTTAGATGGCATAATCTTTACAGTTTCTCATTCAATGTTGTGAAAGTTGAGACTTTTTTTTTTCATGAGTATGTTTGAAATAATCAATGCCAAGGAAAATTATCAACCGTCACAATTGTACGTGTCTAAAATGTGGTTAATAACTTCTTTTTGGTAATGGATGTGTTAATAACTTCTTTTTGGTAATGAAGTATTTTGCGTAAACTTGATTATTAGATGATACGACTTAAGTTATTCTCGGTATCTTTAAATATCCTTCCGTTCTTTTCTTTCCAAATGCCCCACCATATTGTTGCCCGTAGCACTTGAGTAAGAAATCCCTTTCTTGTATTCTCTTTGAACACTTTCAATCTTCGTAGTTGTCCTTTAATTGAAGTTGCCAAAGAGTGTGATTATTAGATAAATTTGTGCTCCGATCACCATGTAAATAAGTAAAAAAAAAAAAAAACCCAAATTTCATAAATCTTGCCAGTCCGACGTTTTGATGGTTTTCGAATTGGGAATGAAATTGTGACGGTGGTTCAACACTAAAATGTAAGTGTAAGTTGAATGAAGTTCAACGACTCTTCTCGTGCATAAAGAAAAGAAAGAAATGAAAGCATTATGTCAAAGAAATGGCTGTTCTTTGATGATACTGAATAAAAGGCTTAACCATGCTCTTATTTAATCTATGCAAAAGTATAGGATTCCATCCGAAGGCCCGAGTTAGGTCAATCGCTGCAATGTGATGGCTAGTAGAAGTAGGTGAGGTTCTTGTAGCTCTAAGAGCTTTAAAGTGTGCGTGAGATAACACATGAATATATATAAACCAACTGGAATAGTGTTGGCTTTCGCATTACATATTTGCAACGATTTTGGTTACCAATGCGACAAGTAGTTGCTAACCGTTGCGATTAACTCTTCGGCAGAAACAAATAGCCCCATAAATTGAATACAAAGCTATCAAAACAAACTAAATACCATCTAAACCATAACAAAAAAATCTAAATTATTTTCTAACAACAAAGCGAAAAAAAAGGAAACAAAGATACTGATCAGTACTTGAAGTCTTGAACATAAACTGAAACCTTGTCAAGCCGAAAACACAACACGAAAGAGAAGGACTCCAAGCAATATCACTTAGGTTCAATCATCGGAATGAACGGATACGCCGATACAAAAGTCTTCTCGTCTCCATTTGACTTAAAACACTCGGGTAACGTGGACCATTTAGGATTCTTCAGCTCATACATAACTACCCGGTGTGCACAACAAGAGGAAATGCATATCATTATGTGATCTCCATGATCACCTGCACAATTAATATCAATTCCTCGGGTACATGAAAAGTTAGACATAGACTCTGGCATTGTCGCCCGAAGTTTCCAACTCGGTGCTTCTTCGGTTGGGTCTAACGTCAATATTTTCACACAAACAAAGTCTGGGTCGAAGGGTATGACAACGAGAACGATAACAAAAAGTCGACCTCCACATTCCACTAAGTCAAATGCCAACTCATTCAAATCCGGGAAAAGAGTTGGATAGGAAACGGAAGTACGTTTGGAAGAGTTGTACCCTATTAGTACTCCACTACAACCTATCAACACATACAGCATTGTGTCCCCATTACTTCCAATTGTTGTCACTCCTGCTATCTCCTTCTTTGATTTCCATATGGGCCATATCTCATCAACTCCAAATTCATCGTTGTTGTCAAATCCATATATGTCATTAGGGTTGTTTTCTGCCTCACCGTTTCCGTTCTCCTCATCATTTTCGTCACCACCACCCTCATGGTTGTCATCACTCTCGTTATTCGCTTCATTGTCATTATGGTTGTTTTCCTCGTTATATTCATCGTTTTCGTCACCCTCACTGTCATCGATGTAGTTACCCACTTCGTTATTGATGTCACCGGCTTCTAAGATGTCCACGTTGTTTATGAGAGTGCCTTGCCCCACCTTGATAATTGTTGTAGTCCAAGCATTATCATCTGATGAGAATGCAACAATATGAAGAACACCAAGTGACATAAGAACAACCCCAAAAACAGTGAAAGCCCAAGAACCTGTTTTTGAACTCATAAAAACTGTATCAAGATCATTTCTGTTCTCCACCTTAGGTAAAACCCTAGATAAACCAGTTAAGGGATTACAAACCATGAATGAACAACCATCACGTCTAGTGTTACAACATATTAGACTACCAGAAGATGCCACTGGTCTTTCATAGCTATACTCACTAATAGGCGGGAGGCAAATTTTACGCCAATCGGAGATGTCCATATCATATACTACATTAGTAGGAAAACAATAATCCATCATGAAGAACCATGGACGACGATTAATTTCATTGTTTTTTGCGGAGAAGGTAGGAGAACGTATCATGGATTCCCATCTCTTCGATACAAATTGACATCTAAAAGTATCAGCTATAGGAAGTAGAGTAAATATTCTCTCCCATAATTCACTAAAAACTTCCCCCTCATGAGTTTTTTCTTCTTTCTCACTTGATAAGTTTCCTTTGTTAGTGCTTTTCCGTATGCCGCTGATGCCGTTTAGGTCATCCATTGATTAACAGCTGAAAATGAAACAAATGCATTGGTTAGGACATCGATTAAGAAACACCAAGAGACAAACAGATAGGTCTTTGTTTTTTTGTCTTTGCTTTACAATCTTTAAGTGATAATCTTTTTTCTCATTTTCGCATTCGGAATCGTCTAAACCAACTGAATCCAGGATCAATCCAAATCAGTCATTCAGACATGACAGATATCATATGTCTTACAAAATAAACAATCTGAAAATATGACTCGGGTCAATTCAAACTAAGGGTTAGGCTTTCAGAAATTGACTTAGAGGATGACGCCCGTGACATCTGCTTGATAACATAGTACTTTCATCAAAAGTTTATAAAAATCTCATTGATTCAAAACCAAAAATAAAATTGAGTCACTGATACATCTAATAAACCTATTGGTCAAATTTTATGTGATTATAACATTCTCTTATGTAAGACGCCTTTGATTTCATTTTTGCTTAGGGCACAAGAGACCAGATATCAGAACTGATACGATGTTTACATGTCTCAAAAACATAAAGCTGACATTATGGGAAAAAAATTTGGAGGATTTTTAAGGAAAAGAGTTTTCTTCTTCCTTTTTTTTCTTCCTCCTCTCATTCCACTACCACCTTTACCTCCATTTATCTTTCTTTTCTTCTCCTTCCTCCTCCTCCTCTCTCCTCTTTTATTTTTCTCCTCAATCCAATCAACGATTGTTTTGGAGGATCTCCCACCCAGATCAGTTTTCTGATGAAAGGGATTTCCCCTTGACCGGAATATATAGTGGAGAGAAAGGGGTGAGCCTGAGGAGAGAGACAAGATCGTAGAGAAAGGATGAGGAGAGAGATAAAGAAAAGAGCGAGAGAAAGAGAGAGAAAATGATAGATAAGAGAAAGATAAATGGAGGTAGTGGTGGTGGAAGCAGCAGAGGAGGACGAAAATGGTGATGGTGGTTGGAGTTGGTGGTGGTGACAGAAGTTGGTGATCGAAGATGAAGAAGATGTTATATGCACTTTTTAAATTTTATACACTAGAAAATTTGATAAAATTCACAAGTCTGTCTTTCAAATTTTGTATTGAATTTTTTTTCTAATTTTTTTTTTTCGCCAAAGCACTGCCCCAACATAAACATGAAAAATAAGTCCATCGACCATATGTTTTAGAAAAGCTTATTCGATGAAACTCATTTTACAAACACAATCAACTGATGTAAATAACTTACTTTGGCACTAAAGCTAAAATAAAAAAAAAAATACATAGTTTTCCGACGAAAAATATGTAGCAGAAAGATTTGTTATAAGGGAATTAAATGCTTAACAAGAACGTGTAGTTTGTAATAAATACGCTAATATTGAATTAATAGAAGCGATTTTTACTATTACCTTTTTGAAATCTCCACAAATTTGTCTCTCTGTAATCACTTTGCAAATTCTTTAGTACTATCACGGGCGGATAACGCGCGTTATCACTGTACAATGGAACTACACATTCAACTTATCTCACATTAGGATCACATATACGAGTAATTGAGAGAGAAAATAAGGGCAATGATCAAATGAAGAATTACCAATTAGATGAAGCTTCTCTTGGGCTAAGACTCACAGGACTGAGGAAAACTACCACTCCACAACCAAGGATTGCTCCATATTGACATCTTAAGCTTCTCTTGTGGCCAGTTAAATAGAAAAACTTGGTTCCTAGTCATTGACAACAAATTCCATGATCACTATAGAGTTACTCAAAAATGGAATAGAATCAAGTATATCGGGGAGAATCAAATTCCATCATAATTAGGTTGGGTGACATTTGATTTTGGGTTAATTGTGTTTGGCCCCTTAATTTGTGATCAACTTCCCTGTTTTGACTCTAGTTACGCATTAACTTCCGTTTTGACCCGCAATTATGGTTGGACTTCAATTTGGCCGTCAATTACATTTTTGCTTCCATTTTGGCTCCCTAAAATGATCTCAATTTCCAATTTAACCTTATATCCAGGATAATGAATCAATTCTGGGTGTTTGCCCAATCCCCCTACATTTATTAGTCAAAAGAGGAAATGAATCGATTAATTGGTTAAGATATTGCCTGAGTGAAAATGGACAATATAAGTAAACTAGTAAGGCATGATATCTTTAAAAGTAAACAAATGTTATAGTAATCCATATGATTCGGTTTTAATTGAAATATATTCCACATCCAAATCGTATCTAAAACACTTAATGATGGAATAATATTGTGCAATCATCACAAAGGAAACATAGTATTGAAAACTTCTTTTTGTGGGAACATAAGAATGACCACATACATCAAAATGAACTAAATCAAAAGGTTTAAGTAAAACACACACCCTCTAAGTAAATGAAATTTTGCAAGTTTGCAATCAATACAATAACAAATATTACCTGTAAATCTCCTAATGCACCAGTAGACACTAAATATTTCAACCGGGATGCTGAAACATGACGAATATCATAGGTAAAAACTAGAAGAAGAATGACTCAATTGAAAAGATGACAAGTCAAAAGTGGAACCTGCATCATCAGGTACTTTGAACTCCTCTACAAAATATAATGCCCCCTGCCTACTACTTGTCCCAATCAGCTTTTGAGATTGCACATATCTTCCACATAACAATTGGTGGAAGAAAGTAAAACCAAACTTCTGGAATCATGCAACTGATTAATAAAAGCAAGATTTAGAGTAAGTTTTGAACGTGAAGAACATTTTGAAGAGATAGATTATATGTGACAACAAAGTCAATACCACCTAATGACATTGGTGCGCCATCAATGGTCATGACTAGAAGATTATATATATTTTTTAATAAAACAAAAGATGATAAGTTGGGAGACATATAACGAAAGACTCCTGAATCTAAAAGTCAAACTGAAGAAGGCATACTTGAAGAAGAAATAAGAAAAAACAAACCTTCAGAAGAGGAAGGCATGTGATTGCATGACTAATAATACCTGAATCTAATACCAGAGGGAGTCTAATGTCGTAATAGAAGACTTAGGAGTTAAAGGGCCTCGTGGAGCAGAAGTGGACATAGCATGTGGCCTGGTTATTATATTTCCAGGGTTGTTATTATATTTGTCGATGTCCCTTTTATGTATAAACTTTTTTTTTATAGTTGTGACCTGGTTAAGTCCCCATTGATTAGTATGCATCTAGTCTTCATCTTATGTTAGTTTCTTTTGTGCAATTAGTTTTACCTCTCTATAGTTTATCTTATATTAGTTTCTTTTCTCTTAGTTTTACCTTTTTGTGTTTTAATAGAATGATAACTTTTTATAGAACTGCAAAAAGAAAATTAAATGCAAGAGCTAATATGTTTATATTTATCGTTTTGGCAGGGTTGTTAA
>BEHA01016840.1:666361-678803 GCA_002897215.1 Eschscholzia californica subsp. californica
TCACATTTTATTTTGGGTTAATTCTGTTTGACTCCCTAATTTGTGACCAACTGTCCTATTTTGGCTCTAGTTACACATGGATTTCTGGTTTGCCCCCCTAATTAAACTATTATTAATACATATATTTCGTAGAAATAACAAAAAATATAGTGCTCATCCTATAATTTATTACTATCTATTATATAAAACAGAAGGGAAAACGATGACTGGGACAAACATCTTTTTTTAATAAAGGATATTGTCTAGAAGTCCTTCTCAAAATTTAAAATATAGTCATAAAGTTACCTATTTAGAAAACAATAATTTTTCCTTCTTAGAAATAAAATAATTAATTTAAGAAAAAAAATAAACAAAATAAATTTCAAGGGTTAAAAAAAGAAATTAAAATCTCTCTCTCTCAATAAAATAATAACTGATTTAAGAGAAAAGAAACAAAAACATAATACAAAAAAATAATAACTAATAAAAATCTCTCTCTCTATAAAATAATAACTAATTTAAGAGAAAAGAAACAAAAAAATACTGATAAAAATCTCTCTATCTCAATATAATATAACAATAAATTTCGTAACATTTGATTGATACAAGCGTCCGTGCCCTAGGGCACGGGATATACCCTTGAAATAAAAATTCTAATTTAAGAAAAAAAGAAACAAAATAAATTTCAAGTGTAATTTATACAAGTGTCCGTGCCCCAGGGCACGGGATATACCCTAGTTAGTTAAAATAGGAAACCGAATCAATTAATTAGTTAAGATATTGTCTCAGTTAAAGTGGACAATATAAGTAAACTATTAAGGAATGATTTCCTTTTAACTAAATGATGTAGATTGTTGCGGAAGCGTAAAAGTAACAGAATCCACCATTGTTATTAAATTAAACAAATGAAATAAAACTGATGAAATAACGATAAAAGCGATAAAACGATAAACTTGATTAATAATAAATGATAAACTTGATTAACAATAAACTTGATTCATAATATTCTCTGATCTGGTTAACAAAGACAGACTAGACTTCTCTTATATAGAGATTGTACTTTCCTAGATAGACTCAAATAAGGAAATAAGATAACTACTAATAATACTTTCCTTGATGGCTAAGACTCATAATTATGGAAACCCTAAATACTTGATTATAGAAACTACGCTAATGTAGCTTCTTGACCGTGAGGCCCACTATCACCATGGCCGTGAGGCCCAATAGGAAGATGGTCTCCATCATACTCCCCCGTTGCGGAACAACTTGCCCCCAAGTTGGTGTTGTCATAAAGCGGATCGTCCAAGTAATGAGGATATATATCAGCGATGTTGAAGGTAACTTCGGCGACGAGTTTGAAGGCAATCCTTAGTTCCCACTTTTCACGAAAATTGCCGAAAATCCGAAGAAGAAAAATATTGACAATATCACCAATTATAATGTGAAACATATATTGCCAAGATACTCGCAAAAGCAATACCAACGTAGATACGTATAGTAAATTGCGACATCGCCCGTCGTCTTTTAGTTTGACGAAAGAGGTCACATATACAACCTGTCTTGTTCTTGGAAAAACAATGGATGGCCATGAAGATTGGTTTGTATGATTCTTTGAAGTTGAAAGTCATAAAGAAATCAATAGAGGAGAAATTATTATATGATTCGACACAACTAATTCGTCTCCCGGAATCATATATGGATCAAACAACTTATTCGAGCTTGTGTTAGTCAGTTGAATTTCTTCTTCTTGATCTGTCTCATCGAAATTTTCTTCCTCCATTATTGAAAAACTAGGATTTTTTTTATCAAAAACCTCTCCTTCAATAATATTGACCATGGTAGTCGAAGGAATTTCGGATAATAATTTGTTCGATTGGATTTGAGATTCTACAAAAGATAAGTATTCATGTAAAGGGAGAAAAGCATATCGAAAAATACTTTTCACTTTATTCCAATCATCTACGAACGATTTTCCTTCATTAACGAGTCTCCATTGCATCTCGTTGTATTTTTCATACACTCTTGTAGACAAGTGTTGTTCAAGAATAAAAACCTTATCTTCATCACGAACCTCTTGGTTTATAAACCAATCTTCCATCTGTTGAATCCAAAAATCTATATGATATTGATAATCAAACATAGGAATTTTGGAATCGACATTAATTTTGTTTTGATCTTTTCGATCAACATAGAGTCGTTGTGCATCTCTTAAAGGATCCCAACCTAAACGCGGAAGATTATTCCAACATTCAAGATGAGAAGTATTTAAAAAAAAATTATATGTTCCCAGATTCTTAAAGCTCTGAATACCAGCTGATGTAGATTGTTGCAGAAGCGTAAAAGTAACAGAATCCACCATTGTTATTAAACTAAACTAATGAAATAAAACTGATGAAATAACGATAAAAGCGATAAAACGATAAACTTGATTAATAATAAATGATAAACTTGATTCATAATATTCTCTGATCTGGTTAACAAAGACAGACTAGACTTCTCTTATATAGAGATTGTACTTTCCTAGATAGACTCAAATAAGGAAATAAGATAACTATTAATAATACTTTCCTTGATTGCTAAGACTCATAATTATGGAAACCCTAAATACTTGATTATAGAAACTACGCTAATGTAACTTCTTGACCGTGAGGCCCACTATCACCATGGCTGTGAGGCCCAATAGGAAGATGGTCTCCATCACTAAACAAATGTTATTGTAATCTATATGATTGAGTTTTAATTGAAAAGATTGTCTTTCCTCAACATCACACAGTAGGCAAATTAGTTAAACTTTTAATTTACCACAAATATATAACTTTTGAAATTTAGGTCGAAAATTTGACCCCAACTAGGACATATGATCCACCCACAATTAGAAAAAAAAAAGTGTAAGTCTAAAATAAAACTGAACAATCTGGATCAAGTTTTTTCAAAATACCTAATATAACCTTCTACAAATACATTAACTCTAGCAGAAATCTTTCTTGGAGCAAGTCCAGTGAGTTCCGGTCCCGGGTCCTTAAATTCACCTTTTCATTCAAATTTAAGAGCCCGGGCTCAGACTCTCAAAATCAACTCCAATGGGGACCGGTCCCGGGCCCTCAAATTTGAAGTTTTAATTTCTCAATTTACTTAAATAATTCGATTAAACAATATCGATTACAAACTTAACATTTGATTAGAAATTTAAATCTACGACAATACGACTAAACAACAATAAAAAGTTAAAAATAGCTAGAAGGGGTGTGGACTACTGCCAAACCAAGCTTCACGCGCCTCCATAAGCAACCGTGCACCATGTTCGTCAAGAGAATTAACATCAATCTTCATTAAGTCTATTCCATATTGTCGGTCCTTCGCTTTTTTATCGGTTTCAAGGAACCTCTTTTGAATTTCTAAAGATTCTTTCATGTGTACCATTTTTTGTTTCCCTTCCTCCATTCTATTTTGCCAATATTCCGGCGGAGCATCACTGGCTACTACTTTGTCTTTAGCTGTAGAATTTGTCGAATTTTCTCCGACTCTTGCATTTGTTTTGGCTTGTTTACGACCTATTGGTCTTTCCTCCAATGGATAGGTATTAAAATCTCTTTTCCCAGATGTTGAATCTCCTGGCATGTCAGCCATCCACTTGTTATGCGACATCAAAACTTTATAAACATGTTGGAATTTAAACATTTTTCATTTGTGATTGTTTTTATAAATATCAAGTGCTTTTTGAATCTGAAAAGGATAAAAATTGATTTAAAAGAATATTATGAAATCAAAAAATAAAAACATATAGATTACAAGTAAGAAAAATTACCCGGTCATAGTCGTTCTCTCCGCTTTTTGGAACTTTATTTACTATCCTCAAAGTAGAGATGAAACTTTGACACTCGGTATTTATGTCACTGAAACGAGATTTACAACCCTTTTTCGTGCGTTGAGAGTTTGTAAGTTCATTAAATTCATTGGTTACTTTTTGCCAAAACATAGTAGATTTTTGGCAATTTCCGACAACCGCATCAAATGTGAATTTCAAATAAGAATTAGTAAGTACTATATCTTCATTGATAGTATACGCAACCCGTTTATTAGATTTCTTGGTTGAAGTCGTTCCTTCAAACTCGCAAGAATCATCTAAAGTTTCATCTACCACCGAGGGAACTCGTGAAGAATCATTAAAAATTTCATCACTTTCAAATTGGCTAGATTGATAACCGGGATTTTGAAGGAGATTCATAAATAACTCATTATCATTGAAGGAATCCATTGAAAAAGATTGAAGAAATTAGTAAGAGAGTTGGAGAGATAAAATGAAAGATAAAGAGTTGAAATAGAGTGAAATGAGAGAGAGATGAAGGATGATTTGGGTTCAACCCCTATTTATAGTTGGAGAGATAAAATGAAAGAGAAAGAGTTGGCTAGAAGATGAGGTGGCAGAGAGAGGTTATGAGATGGAGGAGAGAGAAATGTTAACTGGTTAACGGTGTTATAACGGAATCTTAAAAAGGGGGCTATATGAGTATTTTTTCTAATCTAGGCGGCTAGGCAGGAAGCTGGGGGCCATTTGGAAAATAACCCTAAATTTAACTTGTCCTTTTAACTAAAAAAAAATTTCAAATTGGTTCTTCGGCCCAAATTCCTGTAACCTTATTTAGTATGGAGTAAATGTAAGTAGTCATAGGTTACTTTCAAGTCTCTAAGTAATAGCAATGACACTTCCTCCCTTACATAAAACATATAGGGATTTTAAAGGCGCCCTTTAGAAGAAGGGGCCTCCCTCGTGGCCAAATTTGGAGTGACGGCGGTGCCTATAACACTTCTAGCACTTCCAGGGTCCACTTTTGCAACTTTCCAAAAATATATAGTGCCAATAAACCAAAATAGTCAATTCGTCGGCGTAAAGATAAGGGAAATGCTAAATGTACAAAGAATCTTTGACAAGATTCTTGACAAAATGCTAAATGAACGGTCCCGATCAAAGTCAAACTTTGAAAAACTTTGATTAACTTTTGTTTTTTAGTGAAAATGAGTCATTAAGTCAAGAATTTTGTCAAAGACTTTGTACATGTAGTCAATTCGTCGCCGTAAAGATAATAATGTGACTAACATCGCGTATTGTTCTTAAGTTGTATCATTAAGAATAACAATAACTGGTACCGTACTATTATTCTTAAGTTGTATCATTACACTTTTATGCGGTCCAAACTGTAGTTGGCAAAACATAGGAGATTATTAATGTGATTTTGCAGCCCACATGGCATTTGCTATGCAAATCACAGTTCTCGGTCTAATCCTAAATGATTTAGAAATGAATTTCACGATGCAAAAAATGTTTCGGTATATGCACCGTCCCGGTATACGTGCGCCACTGAGACATACACGTCTCAATATATACACGGCCCTAAGTCCCTAAAGTAGTCGACTTAGGGCGTTACACCACTGGACACCCAATATATATGTATATTAACAAATGTGTTTTACAATATGGAAACTTTACATAAGACATGAAAACATATTTAAGAAAAACATAACACGTCAGTAGTATGAGAAGTGCAAACTATTTAATTCCGTTTTGTGGTCGCGTGGGACTCTTTCCCTTGAGTCCCACCACCGGCATTACTGTTAACAGGAGATTTTCCAAACCAAAGTATAACTTGATTATTCGGAATTCTTTAAAATGTACAATTTTCCTTACCGGGTGTTTCTTTCTTTTTTGGAACTTTCAGACCACTAATAAATTTAACGGGCGTAATCTTCGTAGTTCCTCATTCAATGTACTAAAAGTTCGGATGTAATCAATGCCAAGAATTATTGTACGAACTTTATCAATCGTCACAATAGACATAACCATGCTCTGAGTTAGTTCAATCACTCCAATGTGATGACTAGTAGAGGTAGTGAGGTTTTTGTAGCTCTAGGAGCTTTAAAGTAGGCTTGAGATAACACATGAAAATATAAACAAACAGCAACAGTTTTAGCTGCCAAGGCAACAAATAGTTGCTAAGAATATAGTTCATTAAGACACTTGAATTGGATAAAAGTTATTAAGACAAACAAATTACAAATTCCATCTAAACCATAACAATATAGTTGATTAACAAATTTAGAATCTAAATTATTGTCTAACAACAAAGTAGAAAAAAGGAAACATAAGATACTTGAATACAAACTAAAACCCTGCCGAACCGAAAACACAAAAAAAACCCAAAAAGAACTCCCAAGTAAAACTACTTGGGTTCAATCATGGGAACGAACGCATAAGCCGATACAAATGCCTTCATGTTTCCATTGGAATCAAAACACGTGGGCAACACGGACCATGTATGGTTATTCGGCTCGTACATAACTACCCGTATAGCAGAAGCAGAGGAAAGGCATATCATAATGTTGTCTCCATGACCAGCACAATTAATATCAAATTCTGGGATACCTGAAAAGTTAGAAATAGACGATGGCATTGTCGACAGAAATTTCCAACGTGCTGCTTCTTCTGTTGGATCTAACACGAATATTTTCACAGAAACAATGGCTGGGAAAGGAAATATGTGACCCAGAACGACAAGGAAAAGTCGACCTCCAAATTCGACTAAGTCAAATTCAAACTCATTCAAATGTGGTAAAAGAGTTGGATAGGAAACTGCAGTACGTTTGTTAGAGTTGTACCCTATTAGTACTCCACTACAACCTATCATCACATATAGCATCGTTTCCCCATTACTTCCAATTGTTGTCACTCCTGCTATATCTTTCTTTGATACCCATTCGTCATCATCCCCAGATTCATCATCGCTGTCAAATCCATTAATGTTGTTAGGGTTGTTCTCTGCCTCACCGTTTTCGTCACCACTACCCCCAAGGTTGTCATCATTCTCGTTATTTGCTTCATTGTCATTAGGGTTAATGTTGTCCTCCTCATCACTCCCAGAGTTGTCATTGAAGTCGTTATCGACTTCGTTATTGATGTCACCGACTCCTAAGATGGCCATGTTGTTAATGATATTACCTTGTGGCAGATTGATTGTTGTTGTAGTCCAAGCATTATCATCTGATAAGAAAGCAACAATCTGAAGAATACTTTCGGACCTAAGACCAACCACGAAAACAGTGAAAGTCCAAGAACCTGTTTTTGAACTCATGAAAACTCTATCACCATCATTTCTATTCTCCACCTTGGGTAAAACCCTAGTTAAACCAGTCAAGGGATTGCAAACCATGAATGGACAACCATCAAGTCTAGTTTTACAACATATTAGACTACCAGAAGATGCCACTGGTTTTTCATCATAGCTATTCACATTAATAGTCTGGAGGGGAATCTTACGCCAATCCGAAATGTCCATATCATATACTACATCAGTCGCATAATAAAAATCCATCATGAGGAACCATGGACGACGATTAATTTCATTGTTTTTTGCTGAGAAGGTGGGAGAACGTATCATCGATTCCCATCTTTTCGATACAAATTGACAACGAAAAGTATCAGCTATAGGAAGTAGGGTAAATATTTTCTCCCACAGTTCATTAAAAACGTTTCCCTCGTGAGTTTTTTCTTCTTCCTCAGTTGATAAGTTTTCATTCTCAGTACCCTTCTCTATGTTGGTGTAGTCTTTTAGGGCATCCATTGGTTAACTGCTGAAAATGAAACAAATCGATTAATTGTGACATCAATTAAGAAAGACCGTGGACAAACAGATAGATCTTTGTTTTTTGTCCTTGTCTTATTGTCTTTGACGATAATTTTTTTTTCTTATTTTTTCAATTTGAATAGAAACCGATTGAATACAAGATCAATCCAAATCAGCCAATCAGACAAGACAAATATCACAAGTCTGACAAAATAAACAATAGGAAAATATGACAAAATAAACAATAGGAAAATATGACTCGAGTCAACTTGGACCTAGGGTTAGATTTTCCGAAATTGACATAGAGGATGATGTGACATCTTCCTGATTAAATAGTACTTTCATCAAAAGTTTTTTTGTAAATCTCATTGATTCAAAATTAAAAATAAAAGTTGAGACACCAATACATCTAATAGACCTCTTATTGAAATTTAAGTGATTGTAACACTCTCCTATATAAGACGGCTCTTGACATTTCATTTGCTTGGGGCACAAGAGACGAATAAACATGTCTCATAAATTTTTATTTTTTTGATGAAAAATGTCTCATAAAAATAAATAATGTATTTTGACTAAGGCTAAAAGTGTAAGAAAATAAATAGTTTTTAGAGAAAAATGCGGAGCAGAAATGTCAATTTAAGGGAATTAACTGATTAAAAGAACACGCAGTATGTAAATAAATACGCTAATCTGAAATTAATACAAGTGATTTCCATTAATACCTTTTTGTGATTGCCACAAATTTGTCTATCTGTAACCTTTTAGTACTTTTAAGTACGGATTACGCGCGTTATCACTGCAAAATAGAACTACACCATGCAATTTATTTCACATTAGCATTACATATATGAGTAATTGATAGAGAAAAATGAGGGCGATAATCAAATGAAGAAGTACCAAGTCGATGAAGCTTCTCTTGCGCTAAAGCTCACAAGAATGAGGAAACTTTTTTGTTGTTGTTGTTGAAAGCTCACAAGAATGCCCACTTAAATAGAAAATTTTTGTGTAAGGCATTTACATCAAATTCTCTGGATCACTACAGACTTACTCAAAAATGGAATACAATCAAAGAGATTTGGGTGAATCCAATTTGATAATAATTAGGTTTGGTGAGATTTTATTTTGGGTAAATTATGTTTATGTCCCTAATTTGTGACCAACTGAGCTGTTTTTACTCCAATTTTGCATGGCCTTTCTTTTGGCCCCAAATTGTGTTTGGACTTCAATTTTGGCTCTCAATTGTGTTCGGACTCGCACTTAGCCCCCTAAAATTATCTCAATTTCCAATTTAACCTTTGGGTTGTTGTGATTTTGTTTCTTTTATTTCTTTTCAACATTCTTTCTCTCTTTTATTTCATTCACTCTTTCGCTTAATCTCTTGCCTCCGCCTCATATCTCATTCAGCTCATCTTTCCTCGTCTATTTGAACAGTCGACGCCATAGAGTCGTCATATTTTAGAGAGAGATTGGAGTGGTGATGGTGGGAGTTGAGAGAGAAAAGGGAGAGGACAAAATGGAAGAGAGAACCAGGAAAAAATCGTCAGCAGAGGGTTGCTAGCCAACGACTCTATGTCACTAAAATAGAGCAAAGGAGAGGCGAGAGGAAGAATTTTCAAAAGAAACAAAATAAATTAAATAGAAGTAAACGAAGAAAAGAAAAACTAGAAGATGTCACATAAATTTGGGCCCAAATGGAACTCCAAACAAAATTAAGAGCCCAAACAAAAACTCAACATAATTGGGAGCCAAATTAGAAATAATATTTTGCTAAACTAATATTTTATATTTATAAATAATATTTAAGGAACAATCTTAAACTAATTGTTAGTAGATACATTTTGTACATATAACAAAAATGTATAGATCTTATCCTCATTAATTATTCAAAAGAGGAAATCAACCAATTAATTAGCTAAAATATTGCCTCAATTAAAATGGAGAATATAAGTAAACTATTAAGCCATGGAATGTTGCAGGATTTCTAAGTAAGATTCGGACTAAAAGTGAGATTCGATAGGAATCAAGATTCTTTGATATATTTAGCTATTAAGAATTCTAGGACTCTTGAATCTTCAGGATTCCTAAGTCCAAAACTTGTATTGGACCAAAATCTCACCCTACCCCTAAGATTTGCTAGGGTTTTGGATTAATAAACTCAAATTTCAACCTTAAAATCAACAAAGAAATATTCTCTTATAACATATTTTTCTACAAAATTATTATTTTAAAAATATATTGTTTTTATTTCAAAAAAACTATTTTTTTTCGAAAATCATTCTTCCTGCAAAACATTCAAAATCCGTTTTTTTTTTTCAGAAAACTGTTGTTTCTCAAAAATCGTTTGTTATTTCTGAAACAGTTCTTTCTCAAACCCGATTTTTTCGACAATCGTTTTTCCCTGAAAATCATTTTTTTTTTCCAAATAATTGTTTATCGAAAACGCTTTTTTTCCTGAAAACCAATTTTCGACCCAAAATGTTTTCGAGAAAAAAAAAACGTATTTTCGGGAAAAAGGATTTTCGAGAAAAAAAACGTATTTTCGAAAAAAAAACAGTTTTGTAGAAATTGATTTTCGAGAAAAATGGTTTTGGAAAAAAAAACTTTCGGGGAATAACGTTTTCAAGAAAAAAAAACAATTTTCGAAGAAAACAGTTTTGTAGAAACGAATTTCGAGAAAAGATTTCTTCAATTTATTTAAAAGACACGTTAAAAAAAATAAATAATAATAAATCATAGGATTTTTATTTTTATTTTTTATTTTTGGAAATTGACTACGATCAACGATAGTCATTACATTTGGCATTGATAAATCAAAGATGTGATAAGCTCAATAACCGCTCATTCAAACTCTGGGATTCGAACCTGGGACCTCCAGGGCTTTCTGGAGTTTATGTTAACACCTTGGAACCACTTGGCTACCCAACTGTTGACCATAAGATTCTTATTAGTTACCAAACAAACCAAAAAAAATTACTTAGACTCATAAATTCAAAACAAAACTAAAAGTGTAGATCAAGTCTAATTTATCATGATTCCGTCATCCAAACACACCGTAAGTTCAAAACAAAACTAAAAATGTAGATCAAGTCTAATTTATCATCTTTAGACCTCAGTTTTTTGTTCTGCATTCTGCCTCTCATAACCTGCTAGAAACAAAGAAACTCGTCGAATTCCACCTTTGTTCTAAACTGAAATAGGTCAACCCAAACCATTTAATCTTTCATATTCACTCTCTCCTTGTTTTTCGATTTTACAGCAACTCGTTTTCTCGTATCTTCTGTAAAGCTTGTTTTGAAGCTTAACAAGAAACTGCTTCTTTGTGTTTTAGTTTTCATGGTGTTATCATTGTGTTTTACATAAATTTTATTTGCATAATTTTTTTCATGGTGATTTTTGTTGTCATGGTGTTCTTTTTCAAAAGTTTCAAAATCATAAACTCTAAAATAGATTCTCCTTTTGCCTTCAGCCTTTTGTCTGTTTCATACAAATAGTTCTTCCATAAAAGCAAAAAAAGTGCAAGTTATACTCTTATATCTCGATTTTTCTTTCATAAATCATGTTTTTCAGCATAGTTTGATTTTAGACCACCACACTGCGTCGTGAATGAATAATTTTTAGTTTTACCTTTGGTAGTTTACACACAAATACATCGTTTTTAGTTCGACGCAAACATAAACTTACTTGTCCGACACCCATTAGTGCAGTGGTTTGACATTGACTCCAAAAACTCGAAAGTCACAGCGTCGATCTTCATCCGATCCAGAGGTGGAAATCTATGATTTATAGAAACTGTGTTATAAAATAAGAGCTTGCCAGATAGTTTGTATTGTCTTTAGGGTGTATGAGCAGGGACGGATCCAGGATTTTCACTTTGGGGGTGCGAATTTATATACTTAAATAATTTTTTTTTGCAAACACAGTAATTAACAATATATTTATTTTCATTAATCATATTAATACATCAAAGATTACAAACACAATTGACCTCTACGAGAGTTCATATTCTGAAATGTTCGCATAATTGACTCATTGTTAATTTCATTAAGAACTTTTTTCTCATTCAGCACAGATCACTCATCTTGTTTCTTAAGCGTGTTTTAACTAGTTTCATAGCTGAAAAAAACTCTTTCAACGGAAACAGTTGCAACCGACAAAGTTCGTCCTAAAGTGATAAGCAAAAGTAGAAAACACTCCAAACCAATAATGACACTCATGGTCTCGTACATATTGAATTCTAACTTGATGATTCGACAAAATCTATGCCAGTCACAATATCTTGGTCTTTTCTTTGTAATACTTGTGAATTGTAGTTTGTAGGAGTTTATGGTAGATAAATTGAAGTTTATAGGATTTAGGGTAAATGAATTGAATTTTATAAGATTTTTGATAGATAAAATGAAATTTGTAGAGATTTATGGTAGATGAGTTGAAGTTTACAGGGTTTAGGATAGATAAATCGATTTTTATAGGATTTGTAGTAGATTAATTGAAGTTTGTATAGATTTATGTTAAGTAAATTATATTTTATAAGATTTAGTGTACCAGAATTAAATTTTATAGGAATATAGGATAGTTGAATTATATAATTTCAATACAAAAAAATTAAAATACTTCGAATTACTATTAGTGGTCGAATTTCAATATAGAAAAGTCAAAATATTTCAACTTACAATTGGGACTCAAACACAGGAACTCCCATTTTAACTCTCCCACAACTCAACCTCAGCACAGGGCTACTTGATGTTATTCACACACATGGTTAGATATTAATAGGTGTAAATACATATATATATATATATATATATATATATATATATATATATATATATATATATATATATATATAT
>BEHA01016840.1:683439-693772 GCA_002897215.1 Eschscholzia californica subsp. californica
CTGGCATTAGTCATCGAGTTTTCTTCAAAGAAAAACATCGGAACTAGATCGAATATTCTCATGTCAGACTTCGTAATGTATGCACTAAACAAAAGTCTTAAGGACTTTGAAGATCTGATAAAAGTTCTGAGCGAATAACCCCCACTTAGATCTTTTAGGTTTGGTACATTCAATTTTAGCGTAAAACTAAATAACTATAAATATGTCAAAATGTTTTTTTTGTTTATAGTGTTGTAAATAGATTAGTATTGTTAAGTAGTGATAACGGCAGTTTTGCAATTATATGTGTTTAAGTGACTTATGTTATACCCGTTTTACTTGTCCCTTAAACCAAGGGGAAGCTAGTTGTAACGTGGATTGATCCTCAACAATCCAACGATCAAAAGCTCAAGCTCACACGGTCTCATTTAATCACGGCCCTTATATCTAAGTGAGTTTGTATCCTTCTATTATGAAAAATTATATTGTTAGAGGTCTATCGTGTAAATTAATTAATTCTATGTATTAAAACAGCTCAGTCAGTTATTAAGAATATAAGTCTCGTCGTCCATTTGTGTTTTAAGTTTATTGTATATCAGATCTAACGGTACACAATGTGTGTAATTAGGCATATGCTAAGAGGGTAAATTTGGAAGCAAGGCCACAACCAACTGCCCACGTCAATTTCCTCTCTCTCCACCCACATTCCTTATTTCCCCCCCTTCCTCCACGATTATCTCCAACCTTCTCTGTTTAGTTTGCATAACTACTATCTAAGCATATTTAAGTTAGTTTTTTGCTATTTTTTTCTCTTCGTTCCATCATCAATCACACTTCCAAAGTTTTACTAAGAATCACATTTTTTTTTCTTTGTTTGTCTATAATTCTAATCTTTTCTCATCTTGTATAGATTCTTTTAAGTTTGATTTATAGTTACTCTATTAGAATTATCTAAGATTAATGAAATTATTTATGTGAGGTTAATTTTTGTATTCCGTTTATAAGGCTGATAGGACGGTAATCTCGAGCACTCAAATTTTCTTCTCTCTTGGGAATAAGAGTAATGAATGTACAATTAGTTCTCAAATCTATGAATTTTGGCTGGAGATGGGAAAGATGGATTTACAATTTAATCTCTTCACCACACTTTTCTATATCCTTATAAATGGAAAACCAGATGGTTTCTTTTCGAATTCAAGAGGTCTACGTCAAGGTGATGCTTTATCCCAATTTTTATTCCTCATTATTGCAGAAGCTTTTGGTACTCTAATGGCAGAAGCAGTCAGATTAGGCAAGATCAAAGGATTCAAAGTCTCAAAGAAAGGTAAACCTTGTACTCATCTCCAATTTGCCGATGACACAATAGTATTCATGAAGCCAAATTTGGATGACTCGGGCGAGCTTTCAGCATTATTAGAATCTCTTGAATCGTTAACCGACCTCAAAATCAACAAAAAAAGTGTTAGATTGTTGCCATCGGTTTATTGGAATCATTTACTAATCTAGCAGCAAAAAAAACTAGGATTTGAGGTAGGAACCTTTCCTCTAACCTATTTGGGGATGCCATTGGGAATCTCAGCTCGATCAAAACTCTTTTTGAATCCCATTATTGAATAATAGCAAAAAGATTAGCTCCATGGAAGAGGAGATTTTTGTCTAAAAGTGGCAGATTGGTGCTCATAAAATCGACCATATTCAACGATGCCTCTCTACTTATTATCTATTTTTCTCATTCCGAGCAGCATTGCTAACCAAATTGATAGATTGTTAAAATCTTTCCTGTGGGGAGACTGCCAAGACAAGAAGAAAATGCACTAGGTACCATGAGCAAAATCACAAAACCTCATTGTCATGGAGAATTAGGCATCAAAAAGATGAAAGATATTAATCTCTCCCTTCTTGCTAAATGGATTTGGAGGTATGGAAACAAAAGTAACACTCTCTGGTGTAGAATGATTAGAGAGCGATACAAGGGGAATCCATCTTGGTGGCACCCGAACGAGCTAAATCGAAACAAAAAGGGGGGCCTTGGAAACAAATATTATCGGTTGCAAAGCTTGTGAAGAAATATACCACTGTCCACATTAATAATGGTGAAAAAACTTCATTTTGGAAAGATAAATGGGCAGGTTCTTCTCTCAAAGAGGAATTCCATGACATTTAGAAATTTTCAAATTCTAAAGATTGTTCTATTAAGGATATGAGGGTTAGTATCAATAATTCTTTTGATTGGGATCTCAAGCTATCCAGAGTTTGCAAAGAAGAAGAAGCCATAGAGGCGTCAAATCTCCTAAATAGAATCTCCAACCCCATGTTATCATTTAACGATGACTCTTCCTCTAGAGAATGGAGTCTAAGTGTTAATGGAGAATTCTCAGTAGCTTCACTTTACCATCATCATGACAACTTCTTCTATGCTAGCAACCAAGGTAATCTTCTCAGAGAATTTCCCAACAAAGTTATTTGTAATAGCTTTGTCCCTCCAAAAATTTCTTTTATCATTTGGGCAGACTATCTCAACTCTCTCCCAACTTGTGATCTTCTTCAAAGAAGAGGTTTCTCGTTTCCAAATCGATGTTCGTTGTGCAAGAAGGAGGAAGAGACTCTAGAACATCTATTTTTCAGATGTTCGTTCTCGGCAAATATTTGGAAAGACGTTACTCCTTCACTTAGTAGTGTTTGGCTACATGCTAATCTTACCAAAGACATCTTCGACAACTTAACTATTCCTACAACAAGAACCATAAATAGCTTCATCAGGTTTGTTGCTCCTTTTGCCATTATTCGGAGCCTTCGGTATGAAAGAAATAGAAGAATTTTCGAGGACGTGGATAAATTCGCTGCAAATGTTATAATTTCCATCAAAGGACTTATGCATTATTGGAGTATTAACGAGTCTTGGTTCTCTTACACCATTTTCTTGGAGTGGATTTTCAATTGGGATGCAAAAACTCATATGTAATTTTCCTTTATTTTTTCAGTGTTTTACTTTTTCTTTTGTAATTGCAACCTTAGCAATTCTTGAATACAATTCTACTTTCTTCCAAAAAAATAAATTAATTTTTGTAACAATGAAGTGAAGTTATATTGAGTGTAATTTCTATTGAATTTGTTAATTTACAAGAAAAAATTTGAGAATGTTAGGACGATAGTCAAGAGGGGTCGGATGAGGCGGAAACCTAGTTCTATAAAAAGAAATTTGAACGAAGAGTTTTGGTCTCTCATTTCTCCTATAAAAAGAAATTAATATCACTACTCAGTGTGTATTTTTTTTCACTTCAAATTCTTATATTTAGGTGTTGTGAAAGGAAAATGAATTGCTTCTTCGTGAGATTGGTTGCGTGAGTTGGCTCTTTACCACCACTGTGTTTTTGGCGGGTAAGCTGTATAGGGAATGAAGGGTACTTTCGTCATTTATAGGGTATTAAAGCTAGGGTTTCGTGTATCTGTGAGACAGTGTGACGAACTCTTACCGCCCGCCGTATTGTTGTTATAATTTTTGGGAGGTTATAAAATGAAGGCTGTGTCGGTTAATGTTTATATGTCGGTTTTCTTTCTTCTATTTTTCTCAGATATCTTCTTTATCTTTTCTTCTCTCTCTCTCTCTAAAACACACACACTCAAGTGCCCTAGTTCTTTTTTTGCTTCATATTCTTTCTGTTTCCGTTTAAACCTGGGGGGTTGTTAGCTGAGAAATAGTAGTAGCTATGACAGATCTATGTGAAAAAGTAAGTGATCGTGACTTCTTCTTTATTGAGGTTTAATGATCAATCATGAAATCTTCTTTAATTGATATAATCATCATCTAATCAATCATTTAGTAGATACCCTTTTTCAATTGATTATGAAATTTTAACCCTCTGTTTTTTTTTATTCTGAATCAGGGTTTAAGTTCAGGTTCTGAAACAATCAAGAAGAGTTGTGCTGATTGTCAAACATCAAAAACCCCTTTATGGAGAGGTGGTCCAGCTGGTCCTAAGGTGAATTTCAGAACCCAAAACCATTTTCCTTCAACCCTTTGGCAAGAAATTTAATGGGTTGTTTTCTGATTTTGATTTCTCTGTTTTTTTTAGTCTCTGTGCAATGCTTGTGGAATCAGATATAGAAAGAGAAGAAGAGCTAATTTGAGTCAGAAAAAAGAAGGATCAGATAAGAGAAAAACAGAGAGAATAATATCAGGCAATAATAACATCAACAATACTGATTTTGATTCATCTTTGAAGATTAGATTACTTAATTCTAGAAAAGAAATGATGTCAAAAAGATCAACAATGGAATCACATATACAATTAGGAGAGGAAGAACAAGCAGCTTTTCTATTGATGGCTCTTTCTTGTGGATCAGTTTATGCATAATACAAGAGTTCTCCCTAACCAACACATCTATTCTAACCATCCTTTTGTAACCCTTTTTTAACTTTTGTTAGGAAGGATTTTAGTTTTAGAGAGAGTATTTTAACTAGTAGGAGTTGTAAGAATGAAAGATCAATGGAATCAAGGAAAATGAGACTTGAATTCTTGGTCATTTTTATCTGACTTGACTTGGTTAGTGTTCTCATATGAGGTAGTTAGTGATTTTAATGTGTTCTTTTATATTTTGAGGGTTGGTATGACTTGATCAATCAAGTAAAAGAAGACCTAGTTCAACAAAAAAAAAAAAGTAAAAGAAGACCTCCCTTTTGGTTATGGATGTATAATATTTGCTTTACGATATATGAGGAATTTTCTAGTAATCTTAATATATAACTTTGTTTCATGATGGAATTTTGTGGAATGTTTCGGTGATGATACTTAATAGTTACTGAGTGAAAACCTTTAAAATGATGGGAGATTTAATAGGAAATGCTCAATGTTGTTAAAGACAATCTTGCTGAAGGCTAATTCCTAATTTGGTTAAAGGTAAATGTGTGTTTAGGAGGCAATGCCTCAGTCAATATTTGACCTCACGGCGACAATTGTCGTTAGGCCTCCGGCCGGCTATAGAGTTTTTCTTTTTCTTCTCTCTTCGCCTTCCATCTCTCCTCCTCCTTCTTCTCTCTACTCTATATCACGACTCTCTAGCGAAGGGGAGGACCCTCTTCACCGAGAGCGTATGGTTTTCAGACAAACTAGATTTTGAAGGTTTGGTTTGAAAACGGAATCGAACGAGATCTGATTTGAAATCGGATCTCGTCTGGTTTTGTTGAGAGAGACGAGAGAGAGAGAGTAGAGAGAGGAAGGAGGAGAGAAAAAGAAGAAGGAAGGATGAAGAAGAAGACTAAGTTTTTTTTTAATCAAGGTCGTCGGCCGACGACTTTCTGTCGGAGGGTGAAGATAACTCTTAAAGGCAATATTGTCTATAACCAAGTTTGGTCATAAGGGATTGACCAAGTCAAAACTTGTAAAATAGGTTGCCTATAACAACAAAAGGCATTGCCTTAAAATGGGTAACACTGGAATTTAGGAGTCTCTCAAGCAAAATGCATCTCACATTACACAAGTGTTCAACTGTTTTTAATCCCAATTGATAGTTGGGCGCTCCTAAAAGCATCTGCCCAAACTGCTATAAGCTGACGGGGTTATTAGCAAGTGGGTCAAAAGTCTAAAATTTTATAGGCGTCCAATTCTCTCAAAGCACCCAGCCTTTCTAACAGAGATTCTTAGATTTTCTTTTTAACCAACTTGTTCACCTCTCTGACTCATGTTTATATACAACTCTAGGGATGTCAATGCTCATGGAACCAAACCTCTCAAGCGCAACAGAGATGCTCTCACTGAGGTCAAGTAGGTTATTTTCAAGCACTTTTGCCCTGCTCCTCCTTCCATCCGTTCTTCCTGTCTTCAGTGGGATATAAGGTCATCCAAGCTAAAATCACAATAAGATTACGAATAGAAACCTAGTCCGTACCAATGATGGTTCGAAGAAGAATGTAAAAAAACAAAATTAGGGCAAAAGAAAGGTGGGGCTGAATGCTTATTGGCACCTTGCCTGAATAGCAATGTCGTCAGGTGCTTTTAACTAGGAGAAAATATATTCATCCTTCCATTTTGGTCCCTCCCCCGGCCCTCCGCTGATGTCAGGGACGTAGGTATGTTAGGGCCAGGAGGGGCCATGGCCCCCCTGACCCTTAATCATCCCCACTGTTTGTCATATAAAATTATTAAAATATCCAAACCTAAAGTTTATTGGCCCCTCCTCTTTAACCCAAACCAAATGTAAACCCAGCCCAAGACTTAACCTAAAGTGCACGGCCCACAATTCACGGCCGCCAATGATCTAATTTGATGGCCTTAACTGCCATTATCTCTACTATTTTAAGTTTCCAAGTCACCACCACCACCAACTAACTTCCACATGATGACTCATATAACCCAATGCAAAGTTTCTATTCCAAGTTTCTTTTTAATTATTAATTTTTTTTAATTTTTTTTTAATTTTATATTAATCCTAATTGTAAAGATAAATAATTTCGAGTCATCCATATTTTTAGTTCTCATTAACCAAAATCGATTGTCTCTTATAGATGTAATTCGAGAACAGATATGTTTTATTAGAGAAATAGTCTTTTTTTTTCTCTCTCTCTCTCTTCTCTTCTCTGCAGTTACAAGTTAATTACACAATTGTATATATTTTTATAAGTAAACATTCAGCTTATGGATGGTGAAGACAAGAAAATCAATAAGGTAACCCAATGTTTATCGGTTAATCGAGCGTGTGCTAACTCTTCCTGTTTTTACTGCAATAGTAGAACGATCTTTTATTTATGCGCATAATTAAAACAAAGCTACGCCAACAAAATGGATGACAATTTTCTCTCAGATTCTTTAGTTTTGTACATTAAAGAGAAAATTGCTCGGAAGTTTAACACAAAATTCATCATAGATGATTTTAGAGATTTGAAGGAACGACGGGTTCCATTTTGATGAATTAAAAAGATAAAAACTATCAGGTGTAGTAATCTCATATTATTTTTCTTATATGTGTTTAATGTTTATAACTTAATTGATTTTTTTTTAAGTGGTAATTTTGGATGGAATTGATGTTTAAGTGGTAATTTTGGATAGAATGGAATCTCTTAATGACTTATTTGTGTATGTCTCGCAAATTCATTTATGACCTAGTTCGGCCCCCCGCCAAAATAAATTCTGGTTCCGTCCCTGGCTGATGTGGTGACATATCACTTGAGTGTGGAGCAATTGGAGAGAGAAAGTGAGAAAATATACGTCATTGATGTGTCGCCACATCAGCGGAGGGCTGCGGGAGAGACCAAAATGGAGGGATTTATAGAATTTTTGTTTAACTAGACTAATAATTTATAAACCAAAAATTGATTATTTAATTAGTAGATTTTCACCATGTACGGCTACCCATAGAGCAATACAAGTGTAGATTATCAAATGTGTTCCTCTATAGGCGCCATGTATTTGCTCTTGGCTTGCTTCTCTGCCTACACGAAAGGCAGTCCAGAGAAACACTTACTGAACCTAGTCTATGTTGTTTAAATGATCAAATCTACTTAGGAGTTAGGTCGGGTCCGAGTGAACTGCCACTAAGAGCAACACCAACCTCAATCTGTCTTAGGCCGATAAAATCACTTTTTCACCTAAAATTTTCTGCACCAGCTCAGCCTAAAAAATTCAACACCAATATCAGCCTCTCTTAAGGTCGAAAATTTGCGCATGTGGGAAACGTTTGCGTGATTTTTTTGTGGTGTGCGAAACATATGTGATCTTGTGTACGTGCGAAACATGTGTTTGGACCATTTTCGAAATAATATTTTTTTTCCATATTCGGAGAACTACGTTGGTGGGATGTATTTTAATAGTTAATGCGTGGGTGTTTGTTAGTCTAACAAATGTTAAAACTAATTAAAAAAAAAATGTGTTTGTACCCAACGAAGAGAATCAACCCTCACATGACTGTTGGGAACTTCAATCGATCCAGAAGTGTCCAATTAGAACTTAGCCCCAACTAGACTTGTAGTGCCCCGCTGAGGGTTGGACTTGCTCTAACAATGGCCATAAGAGAGAGTGCGAGCCAAGAATAGAAAAAGAGTACCCCCACATATGCTGGCATATCAAATTCTAGAGAGTGTATTGTTTCATTACCCAAATGCCACGTGTTTAATGCATCCTACATATTCGTGTAACTTCCAGAAAAGATGACCGAATGACACGAAGACGAACCTAGAACTCATCAGAAGCACCTCCATTGCCACCTATACCACCACCATAAGTAACCCTCTCTCTCTCTCTCTTCCCTTATACTCTCTCTATACATTAGTAGTATCTGTTTTTGATTGATAACATATCGATTATACTGAGTGACAAAATGTTAGCCACAACCCTAAAATCAAACACATCCAAATTGGTATGCTCAATATTACACAATCGAATCAATCCTCTTTTGGTTGTTCGAAATTTTAGTAGCTCTACTCATCGAACTGCCGATCCTTCTCTTCACTCTAGTGATCCTGAGGTTCTCTCTCTCTTCAATATCCTTCTTCCTCCTCAATTTGTTGGCTATTTCTTCTGACTAATCTTTCTTTGAATTGATTTGAAACAGGGTATAGATGCTGATGAAGCTGCAAAATCCGAAGCTGCTCAAAAAGAACAAGAAAAGAAACATATACCCACAAAGGAATCACCAGCAGTACTAGAAGGAAATCAAACAATAAAACCAACAACCCAAACTAATAAAATTGAAAGTTCAGGAGTTCATCCGCCATTAGACCCATTTAACCAACAGAAAAGACATTCCTCTTCTTCAATTGAACAGAAGACAGTACTAGAAGAAGTTAGCTGTGTGGGTATTGATGGTTCTCCTCTACCAAATGATGAAACCCAGAATCAAGAAGATAACAAAGAGTACTATAAAGATAGAAAGCCATCACCTTTGGCAGAAATGGAGATGGTAGAAACAAGATTACCGATTACTCGTGCTACAGACGGTGGAGCTAGTTCTGGGTATTTTGGTGATGACCCAGATGTAATTGGGTGGAGAGAAGAACAGTTAGATACAGCTGAGGATTCACTGAGAAGGGCAACTTTGATATGGAAGCAAAATGCAATGAGAGATGATCCTGATTCTCCTCAAGCTAAGGCTTTGAGAAGAGCTATGATTGAACAGAGAGCTAAATTAGGTTTATCAGATTTTGATCCTCCAAGGGTTTGATGTAGTAGTAAGATTCTGGAGGGTTTATGAGAAATTGTACTAATGAAAGTGAAATTAAATGTAAATTTTAGTTGTGTTATAGGATGGTGCGGACACACGTGGACCTAACGATTTTAAAATGCCTCCCTAGGGAAGGGTCGGTGCACCACACTCCGTCTCCTACCAATGTGGGATTATTGTCACAATACAATGTGGGATCAGCTTTCCGGACTGCTAGTGATAATGTTTGTTTTGACACGCACCATCTTATAACATGTGGGAGTAAAATCTTGTAGTAATATGTATAGGGAGTTTTTATTATTCATAATTTTTCATTTCATCCCGGACGTTTTCGGAGAGAGATTAATGGGTAATTATAACGGCACCTACAGAGCTATTAAGCGCGGCCACAATAGTATGAAAGGAAGTTGTAGAAGCATCTACACTCCTGTTTTTTCTGGCCCAATACAAATCAACATATCATACTTGGACTTAATATACCAAGGTAGGGGGTGGTTTTTACTATTTGGAAATCTGAAAATAATATTACCAGTTGAATATAATATTACCTTCTTCCAGTCAAAAACTTGGTTGCTCAAATGGTTGATGGTGTTGACATAAATTCCAAAATTCGAAATCCGGAGAAGATGAAATCCATGAGTTATTAAAAGCATAGATAATATAATGTTATTTAGTTTGAGTTATTAAAGGTATAAATAATGTAATAAGTTTGTCGTTTTCATGTTGTCGGGTTTTAGGCTTCTTTCATTGTTGGTTTAACTTATGCGGTTATCGTGGTTATCACATCTTCATAATGTATCAATGTCTTGCAAATACTAACATAGATCGTAATGGATTTCTCGAAACAAAAAAAAAAGTATTAGCCACACCTGTTTCTAATCACTTTCTATTGTTTTTTTTTTTTTCTTCTGATTCCCTTTTTCTTTTGCTTCTCTTTCTCTCTAAAAATCCCAACAGATTTCAAAAGAGATTGGGAAGAAAAATAGTGGTAGTGGTACATGATCGTTTTCGTACAAGGGAAAAGAAAAATTTATATGTTACCAGCCTGAGTCCAAAGTCGGCAAAGCCTCAATCCGGGCCTCCCGAATTTGGGCCTCTAAACTAGAAAAGTTTCAATTCTTTATATCTCCTTGAAACAGATTTTAAGGGCCTCCACACGTATTAAAACAATACAATGGGGCCACACTTTGGCCCATTGCTA
>BEHA01016840.1:719042-735151 GCA_002897215.1 Eschscholzia californica subsp. californica
TATACATCTGTGAATATATGCAGACATTGATGGACATTTGGCAGATATTTATTATTTTAATATTATTAATATTGTTTAATCACATGAAATAATATATTTGTACTAACATTTCAAAAATATATTTTTCGACTTTCGTAGACATCTGTGGATATTTGTGGACATTGATGGACATTTGCTTGACATTTATTATTTTAATATTATTATTATTATTATTATTGTTTAATCACATTAAATAATATATTTGTACTAATATTTCAAAAAAATATTTTTCGACTTTCGTAAACAACTGTGTATTTTTGTGGACATTGATAGACATTTGACAGACATTTATTATTTTAATATTATTATTATTGTTTAATCACATGAAATGATATATTTGTATCAACATTTCAAAAATATATTTTTCTACTTTCGTAGACATCTGTGAATATATTTGGACATTGATGGACATTTGATAGACATTTATTATTCTAATATTATTATTGTTTAATCACATGAAATAATATATTTGTATGAACATTTTAAAAATCTATTTTTCTACTTTCGTAGACATCTGTGGATATTTGTGGACATTGATAGACATTTATTATTTTAATAGACAATTTTCCGTTCCACCAACCTTATGGTGTGATAATATTGGTGCTACATATTTAACTTCAAATCCAATTTTTCATGCACATACTAAACACGTCGAAATTGATTTTCACTTTGTTCGAGAAATGGTAAGACGAAAGCATCTTCTAGTGAAGTTCATTTCCACTAAAGATCCAGTGACCGATATTTTTACAAAAGGATTATCTACACCTCGGTTTGGTTTACTACGTGACAAGCTCAACGTTCTCCAGAGGCCGTTGAACTTGAGGGGACATATTAGACCAACCCAAGATATCATTGACACCAATCAAGCCACTAATTGATTATGGTGGATATTTAATTGATATCCTACCAAATAATATAATATATGCAAGAATATTTTTGTTTCTATTGTATCACAATTTCCTTGTGTAGTCCATCCCATGGAAACTGATGATGGGGCACCATTGAAAATGAGAAAAAAAAACTTACTAAATGATCGCGTTATTTTATTTTCTGCACTGGTACAAAATTTTGAGCTATCGTATTATTATACAATGTGTATAACAAAAAAATATGAGTTTTCTCTTCTTTAATCATATAGATAATTCTCCTATCATTTTATCGTCAAATTATCTCATTCAAAATCTACAACCTATCCAAATCCTATTTCACATTCCTTAATAAAGACTTTAAGGTGAAACATGGTATTTGATCTTATCCAAGTTGCACACTATTCATAATTTGAAAAAGACTTCCGGTTAGCTTTGTCCAGTCAATTATTAACATTTTATCTCACTAGATCTAAACCGTGCAAGTATCTCGATCGAATATTAGAGGGACATAACATCATTAATGATGCTAAAGTTATCTTTCCAAGTTTTAATCCCCTAATTTTTTCTTCTTGTAGAAGGGTTATAATCTCTGATTAAAACTCAACTCAGTCATCATCGAGTCTAATCAGTCTAGCATGACCATTTTCAAATTGACTAGTAGAAATGAAGTGTTGACTGAATTTGGAATAAATTAGAAAGACAAGTGCCACATAATATATTATCTGGCAATATCTATCATTTCAACAAAAAAAAATCTGGCAATATCTAGATACGTCATTTAAAGTAATGACGTGACAGACTTGTCACTGTATATATATAGACAAATAACAGCTGGATTTTCTCTCTCTCTCTCTCCTCTTTTTTATTCCTGGACCCCTAGCTAGCAAGCATTTTGGATGCCTCGAGTTTAATGAAACCTGAAAAACACTCGCTGGTAGTCTGGTACGTACACAAGGTACACTATCAATGATCGACTTACTTATGTGTACTATTTAATTTTTACTCTGCATTTTTATTGAAGCAACAAATTTTGTTAATGTTCAACAAAAAAGAAAAAAACCAATTTTGTTAATAATGGCGATCCATCTACTACTCACTAGATCAGCCAAATCAGAGTCATGTACTCATGTGGCCTTCTTCTTTTGACATATTGTTATGTACATAGATCTGCAAATAGCAAAGTTGATGATCTAACAAATAGGACCTCTAAAATTACTAAAGAATGGTTCTCTCAAAGGCCATGCTTGATTACAAATTGTAGTCTTGTAAATGTTCCTTTGGTTTAATCCAAATGCAGTTTGGTTTAAAAAACAAAGGTTGTTGATATAAATGATTATAACATAAAATTACAAATTGTAATCTTGTAAATGTTCCTTTGGTTTAATCCAATGCAGTTTGGTTTAAAAATAAAGGTTGTTGATATAAATGATTATAACATAAAATAAAGAAAGAATTTCAAACAATAAAACAAAAATAATATCAGAATTTTATATTGTGGTGGGATACATTTAGTTAATTACATTATTATTGAATTTTCAGTGTCAAATTTATCCGTTACTTTTCTTTCGGCCGCATATACCACAATTTATAATGCTTTCTTTCCACTACTTATAATGCACCTCAATTCAAACTTTACAATTTTATACTTCAAAATTTATGCTAGATAAACAAGATGAATTAGAGTGAACTCTAATATAACAACTGAGAAAGAGAATTCAATTCATTTATTAAAGTGAGCTCCAATATCTTCAACAAGAAAAAAAAAAGTGAGCTCCAATATAACTTTAAGAAACAACAATCTCTAGGAGAAACCTACAAATCTTTTGGGATAAAAGAGAGCCATTTCAAATTGTACAAGTTCAAATAGTACGTGGCAAAAAGATATTGAAATAGTAAATTAGGACATTATATCTTTAAACAACAAAACATGTTATGACATTATATCTCTAAACAAAAAAAAATGTTAGGACATTATATTGATGTAATATTGACATCAATGGTTTTAGGGAAATGATAGAGTGACTTACAAATTGGTACTTAGAGGGTGACATATTTCCTCATTTAGAAATAAAAGCGGTCCCCATTATAGTCAAACTTTGAAAAAAACCTTGTCTTTTAGTGATTCAACATCAGCTGGGCATTTTATGCCCAAAAAATTGGAAGCATCTTTTAACCCTGCCTAATTCTTCTTTTTTCCTAATTTAATTTCCAAATACAATAGACTCACAAACATAAACAAATATAGATATATATCTTCATCCTTTTCTAATATTAAATTCTCTAACAAATACAATCTATATAATAAAATATATATACAGGAAGAAATACTGTATACAGTGTATTACTTGGAAATTACTAAGACCGTGGATTCTACGGTGCAAAAGGAATAGTTTTAAACGGTAGATATTGAAAGAAGAAGTTTTAGTAAAGTAGTAAGTAGTACTACTAGTAGCTATTCCAATTCCCAATCCTTCTCTGTTATCGATGCCCGCCCGCTTCCTTCCTCTCTCTCTCTCTTCCCGACTTCCGACTGAAACAAATTTCCAGGGTCTAGTAGAGAGAGAAAGTGAACAGTGAGATAGAGAGAGAAACAAAAGTAGCACAAATTCGGTTTTTTTAATAAGTTCCTTTCTTCTTCGATTGTTTTTCCTTTTTCTCAAGGTAAGATTCATCATCTCAATAGAATACGATTGGCTGTGAAATAAAAGGTATTGAAATCTTCTTCTTCTTCTTCTTCTTCTTCTCAGACTGGCAGTCATTAAGAATACCTTCTTGACCTTCTGTATTTTCTCTCAATTCTCAGACTTTAAATCCAGAAGAAGAAAAAGAAGGAAAGATAATTACAGAGTAAAAATGCTTTGGATCATGAAATTTTCAGGTTTTATTTCTGCAGCAATGTTATTAATCGTATTATCTCCATCTCTTCAATCATTTCCACCTGCTGAAGCTATCAGATCTTCACATTTAGAAAGTTATCTTCGTTTTCCTAGCCATCAAATCTCAGGTGTTGATTCATTTAATCCATTTTCATATAGAAAATCTTCAGTATTTCGTAATGCCGATGAATGTGGCACTATTAATGGTGATTTTTCAGTTTGTAATCCATATCTTGTTCATATAGCTATTACTCTTGATATTGAATATTTACGAGGTTCAATCGCTGCTGTTCATTCTGTTCTTCAACATTCTCTTTGTCCTGAAAACATTTTCTTTCATTTTCTTGTCTCTGATACAAATCTTCAAACCCTAGTTCGTTCAACTTTCCCCCAATTGAAATTCAAAGTTTATTATTTCGATTCTGAGATCGTTAAAAACCTAATTTCATCATCAGTTAGACAAGCATTAGAACAACCATTAAATTACGCAAGAAATTACTTAGCTGATCTACTTGAATCTTGTATTCATCGAGTTATCTATCTTGATTCAGATCTAATCGTTGTTGATGATGTATCAAAATTATGGTTAACGAATTTAAGTTCAAGAACGGTCGGTGCACCGGAATACTGCCATGCTAATTTCACTAAATACTTCACACCTAGTTTCTGGTCAAATAAGCAGTTTTCCGGTACATTTAATGGTCGGAAACCTTGTTACTTTAATACCGGCGTAATGGTGATAGATCTGGTAAAATGGAGAAGATTTGGGTACACGAAGAAGATAGAGAAATGGATGGAAATTCAGAAAATCGGTCGGATTTATGAGTTGGGATCGTTACCACCGTTTCTGTTAGTATTTGCCGGTGAGGTGGCACCGATTGAACACAGGTGGAATCAGCATGGACTCGGTGGGGATAATGTTAAAGGTAGCTGTCGTGATCTTCATCCCGGTCCAGTTAGTTTATTACATTGGAGCGGTAGTGGTAAGCCCTGGTTTAGACTCGATTTGAATCGGCCTTGTCCACTTGATGCTTTATGGGCTCCTTATGATCTCTATGGACCTTCTCCATGAACCGGTAAAAAATATTTCTCTCTCAATCTCTCTCTAGAAATTAATTTGTTGTTTTGATGTGTCATTTTACAAATTTTCATAGTTTCTTTTTTCTTACTTTTATTCTTCTACTTCTCCTTTTTGTTATTTTAGATGATTTGTATTTTATTCTATTCATGCATCCGGAAAATAAATTGAAAAAAACTTCTTTTCCTATACTTTAGAGGGGGTTTTTTGGGTTACAAATTGTTGAGCCAGTTATGTTTATCTATTTTAGATTTTTGTTATAAGATAACAATTTAGAACAGATAGTGAAAATATCTCCAATAGCAGTTGTAGGTAGACATGGAGAGTCTAATGGAGAAGAATCACGGGAAGAGACTTAACTTTCGCATGAGATAGGTCTTCTTCACCCCTTGTTTTATCAAAATTTGATGGATTCTAAGTGGTTACTTTTGTGGAGTGTTCATTTTTCAATCAAATGTGATAAACTCAAATTCGTTTTATAAAAAAATTTAGATACGCAAGTGTTGGCATTTTTTCTGTAAGCAGGCACTTAGGTTTTACTACCATAAATGGGTGAAATTTGTTTATGTATAACACAAAAAAGGGCTTTTGGTATAGGAAGAACACTATTTAGTAAAGACAGTGCATTAGAAAGGTCAATTTATGTATTTGCTCTTCCTTTACCAAATTAGTGTAAGGAGGGCGTTATAAGGATCATTTAATAAATAGTGCCAAAATATAAGGACTTAGATAAAAATTAATAATAAATCTAATACTTTATTCACTCGTAATTTCTCTCACATAAACAACCAAAACCCTAATATCATCACTACGACTATCAACACCACCATTACTTTAATTAGTGTTAAAACCTTAAAATTCTATGGTGAAATCAAGCAATAACAATAATTACAAACTCTCTATCTAGATGAGTGTTGTGTTAGTCATCTAGGATTTAAGTTTCTATCTCTATATCACTCTTTTTGATAGAATCAAACAGATTTAGAGCTTTTCTCCTTTTCAGGATGTTTATCTCTCTTCTCTCTCTTTAATTTGATCGAAGGTTTTACGTCGAACAGAATTCTCTCCTCTCTCTCGAAAGTGTTTAGTCGAATAGGAAGATACTCTCTATTCTCTTATTTTGGTCCAAAATAATTTGATGGGACATGGGAGGGATCAAAGTATAAATTTGAGATATTAAAAAAAAAATATTTATCCCTCCCTATTCTAAAAGGAGTGCTCTCCCTATTCTAAAAAGAGTGCTCTCCCTATCTAATGCACTGCCTTTGCTAAAAAATGCTCTTCCTATACCAAAACCCCAAAAAAGTGGCATTGGATTGGGTTAAATTAAGTCTAATTAAATGATCTTTTGTTAGTTCAGGGTGAAATGACAAAAAACTGACAATGTCAATCTATTAAAATATTTCAAGTAATCAAACATAAATTATTACTGTTCAGAATAGGTGTCGGTCAAGTTGGTTGAAGTCAGTTTACAGATTATGTCAGTGTTATTAAATACTGTTTTTTCGGTTTATTTCCAATTTATACCCTTTGACAGTTGACTTACACTAGAGCACTAGCTTCTTAAGAAAACGTTATTTTTCTAATTAAATATGTCGGTGATTTTTTTAATACTTTTGGTAGTACTAAAATACGCCAGGTGGGTAGTAGGAGAGTTGAGAAAGAATTGACAGAAAATGGGGCAATTGTAGTGGTAGGGTCCTACATGGGTTGTCAGCTCGTGAAAGATGAAACCGATGGAAAAATAGGTATATGTTTTTTGTGGCAAAAGCGGCCAAGTTCTTGTGAACCACCTCCTCTTCCCTCCTTTATTCCTAATATCTTCTTTTATCTTTTTCCTCAAGTATATAAGATTTTAGAATTTCAACAAAAAAAAAAATATAAGATTTTAGATCATTCATTTACTTAATTATTTCAAATTATCACATATTAATGATTATGAATACAATACTATACTAATTAATAGGATTAATCCGGTTTGGCCTACCAAACGTAACAAACTCGCCCACTTACGTTCCAAATTCAATCCATGTAAATTCATTTTGAGTTCGCTCTTTTAAAATTCTAAAATTCCACGTGTTACTACCTAACTAAAACGAGGTCCACTTTTAAAGGTTCTTTCGAAAGCTAGTCAACTCGAAAGCTTAGTTCATCACCTAAATTTGACTAGACGAAGGGTAACGCTAGTAATTCAGTTAATTGTATGATATTATATTACTTAGTATTATTGCTGAATTAAGATCAAAACAATTGCAGTAGCTGGAAGAGTAATTTTTTTTTTTTCGTATGACGATGGGGGAATAAATATTAAAAAATGTATATTTAAAATATAATTGTGGTTGGTGTTGTGTTTTGTTTGATTAATAGTTTTTCACATGGTTTGGTTCTGGTGTCTTGTTGTTTTTCTAATTTTGACTTGTTCATTGATCTTAGCTGTGAGGGCTAATTTGATATGGCACTTATATATACACAAACACACACAATTAGGACCCTCATCAAGATTTGTCAACAAGATTTGGAACCATACTTTCATAGATTACAAAAAAAAAAAAGATTTCAGTATATTTCAATGATTAGAACCGTTTTATTGATTTCAAAACTTCTGTAAATTTTCACTTCCTATTTATACTTTCATGACTATTACACGGCTTTTTCTAGTTAGTGTATACAATTGAAATTATTGGAAAACATAACTACATACTATATATTTTTTCCGGAACCTTATATATGTGTTGTTGTGATTAATAGTTGGCGAAGAGGAACTGTTTCCAAAGAAAAATAAATCGAATGGCTAGGTTTGGCATAAACATTTCTTTCATTTTAGGAGGTGATTTCGAAATTGATAGCTTAACGACCCCATATACTTGTAGGTGATTAGTGTTAGAATTCAATGATAAATAATACTTCATGAGAATTTCTAGACAAATTTTAGTTGGTTTACTAATTTTCTCAATTCCTTCAAATGATAAAAGACAGCAAATTGATTTGACTCTATATTTGAGTTTAGTCATCTCATTGTATGAAAAAAATACTTGTTTGGTAAGTGAGTACGACACAATCCATCAATAACATATGTAGTGTAAATTCCATCAATAATATATGTAGTGTAAAACATTTCCCGAAATTTCGTAATACAAATGTACGAAATGGATCCTATAATTGTATTACTAATTGTAATTGATGAAAAATAAATAAAAAAATGCAAGAAATTGGATGGGTAGGAAAAAAAAGGAGTTACTCATTCATCAATTGTTGTCAGAGAAGATTTGGTAGCCCATGCTTATAAAATGAGTGCCTACCCTTCTCTTTTTAGTTTCTCCTATAACTTATTCAACGTTTGTAAGAGATTCTTGGACAGGATTTCGAAGGTCAAGCTTGTTTAGAACTTAGAAGCACTTTGGCTCAATATGGTCTCATTAAGAAATTTCTGCCTAAATTTAAAGAGCAAGGCAACCATGAGAGACAATATTAGTAGTATTGGTGCCCTAAATAATATGGCTCATCTTGTCCAAAACAATGGGAACCCCACTATGTACCTAGAAAATATAAAAGAGAAAAGATTGTGGACTCTTTACAGCTAAAAACAACCAATAAAGCTAAAAAAGCATGCGCACATTTTTGGTGTAGGTACCACCATGTAGTCCCAACTTAGATCTCTTTGGTCTCCACCATTATTCACATATAAAATCACCAAAAAAAACATATCTAGAGCATATAGATATTAGTGGTACTATATTCTCTTGCCCCAATAGGCATTAAGAGATGATACTACTTCCTTGAGTGTTCATCAAATACCTTAGAAACAATGAGAGAACTATAATTTCGTAGATTGTTGACGGTGGATTACTTTTACTTGCAAGATTGTTGTTGTTTTGTTTCCTTGGGTAGTTCATTAGGAGAGCTATCTCAAGGCAATCCACATTTTATGTTAATTCAATAGGATGCAGTTTCCTTAATGAAAAATGACTTCTATGTCTGGCTGAATTGCAAGCGGCCATCTACAATTTAGAGAGAGACAAAATTTTCACTTTCGATTTCTAAATTGTCCCTGTCACGTATTCTGGCCAGGCATACAATCAGGTTTTGGGTCATACATTCATAAATAGTTTCAATAATTGAGTGAAAGTTTTACAGGATCACTGGAATAACAAAATTTTTTTGAAGGTTTTGAAGATCATTTTATTCCATTGGGATCACAAATTTGTAAGTGTTTTTGTAGGATACGAGTTTAGTTGAAATATAAAATTAAGAGGAGAGTTAGTCATTCTTACCTCTTAATTGTCGAACAAAGAAAATCTTTCTATATAAATAAAGACACAGAAAAAGCTGAGGCGAGATACTCTTGATTTAAGACGAATTACGCCCTGTGTGTACCCACAGATCAACGACGTTTTGCCTCCAGAATACAATGGCGTCGTTCTCCTTCCCAAATACGTTGAAGAAGAACACGACGAACATTGACTCGTATTATGAACTTCAGAATTTCGAAATGACCATAAAACGAATGAAATTTATGAGTAAATTTTTCTGGAGTAATTTTGAAATTTAGTGCAATATCACTAATCTGAAATGGTATTCTATTCATGGTCTAAAAACTGGAAAAACGAATTCTAATTTGGAGTTCATATGGGTCCTATAAATAAAAATCGATTAGGTGCATTCATTTAGGACGCATCTGTTGCGTTAGGGGCACATCTGTTGAGAAGGAAAAAGGACGGAACACTCATTTAACAACAGATTATTGTCGACTGCAATTGGGGCTCAAAATCTCGGGAGGAACTCCCTCCGTTAGATCTTACTCAATCTCGTCTGAATTTAGCCCACCAGAAGTCAAGATGACCGTTAGATGGAGTTTCGGGACTATCCCACTCCATGCCCGACACGGGGCTAACGCCATGCATCAGATCTGGCCTATTGCGCGTACAGAACGAGAGTCGTCCGATCTAGGCGTGTTCGTTTTGCGCAAATGGCCCTCAGACAAACTTTTCCGTCTTACCTTTTGGTCCCTAAATTAACCAAACATCATCCAAACTTTTAAACTGGAATATCTCATTCATCCAAAATAGTATTTGAGTGATTATTAGCTCTAAATTTAAGAGCTCGACGAGACGAACACAATGCTTCATCTATATCTTCAGTTTGACGAGTAGAACCAATCTGAAATTGGCTCTGATTCTAACAAATTTATGCAAAAAGGAGGAACTTTTAGTACTACAATGAGCTACGCCTACAAAACTCTATCTTAAAATGTTACAAAGTTAAAAGAAACTCTGAAGAAAGCATTGAAACGGGTCATATGAACGACTGAATGGAAAAGTTAAAATGTATAATGTTCGGTAATGTTCGATGGCGTAGAAATAGACATATATATGTTATATATCTATATTACAAAACACATAAACTAGGACATAATAATTGTTCTTAAATGATGACTAGGATATCCACGTGGACATCTATATTATAAATCTTGCCGTCCAAGTTTATCCATCCATGGTTACCCTTCACTTGGATATTCCTCCCTTTAAAGACCCTTCGTTTCTACCCGTCTACTCTTGAAGAAAAGAAAACACGTCTCTCTATCTCCCATCGTTCTCTTCATCTTTCGTATCTCCTTTTTCCTCTTCTCAGACAAAACCTATTCATTCTACCTTCATTTTCCCTCTTTTATGAAGAAAACGAAGCCGTAATTTCGCCATGTTTGTTCTTTCTTGATCTTATGTTTGGTATTTCAATTTGTCAATCTATACAACTAAGACAAGCTGACGGACAACTAGATTGGAATCCCGGACACTCTCCTCAATTAACGCACACCCCCTATCTTCTCAAACAGATTTCATCCCCATTCTTTCTCTAACTTCCAACTTTCTTTCCAAACCTTTCGTTTTCCACCCATTCAATGTAAGAGCATCTCCAATGGGACACTCAATCTCTAACACTTTGAGTGCCACACATGACTTTTTGTAGTTTTTGTTAAAAAACCATCGCAAATGGAACACTTTGTTAGACACTCTAACATGAGGTGGACACATTTATTATAGATTGTTTAGAGAGAGAAACTCTAAAATGAGACTGTCTACTTGAGACTCTCTAAGTGTTGCTTTTTAATTCTAACCAATAGAAAACTTTGCTTTTCAACTACTTTTTATCCTATTGGATTGAAGAGGGACATGTATATTAAAGTATAGACACTTTAGAGATCTCCATTGGAGACCAATAAAACTTAGAGTGTCTCTATATTGACATTTAAAAAAGAGAATCTCTATTGACACTTGACAACTAGGACTTTTAGAGTGTTTGGTAGAGTGCCCCATTGGAGATGCTCTAAGGGTTGTCTAGATTTCTTTTACAGAGAGAAAGAGTTAGAGAAAGAGAGAATAATAATAGAAGTTTGATTTTAATGTAACATAGGTAAGAACAACCAAAGAATTTCATCATCCATCCTCAACACTTTTTTTATGGTATTATAATTTACTGATTTGTTTCACTTTTGTTGATTTCTAGGATCAATGGCTTCCAAATATTATCTCTTTCTTCAATTCGATTTATCGGTATATTGTAAGCTAGGTAATCTGAAAATGAGGTTTATGGAGTGCCTATACTTGTTATGATTTTTTTTTTATTTACTATCAATTATGGTCTGTTTATCTAAATTACTTGCAAGACATAACTTTCCTGAGGTTGAAGATATATAAAATATATTCATGAATTATTTCTATTAACAATTTTCGATGTGCTTCAGGATTCGCTTATCTGATTTAAGTTATTTTTCATTTGATTCGATTGAAGTAAGATATACTTTGACTCCATTGAGCTTTAACTTTCTCGCCAATAATGAGTCACTGAGCTGACATTTCAGTTTCAGTTGCTTCTTCATTAATTAGGATTTTTCTTCTTTTTGTGGTTAAGTTTGGTCACTAATTAGGTTTTTTAGTTACTTAGTTCAGGAGCTTCAATTAAGCGTTACGTTCTACGAAAGAAGACTCCAACGAAATTTCTCAATGTGCTCATGCCGTCAAAAGATAGTATTAGGTTAACTAATTTGAGTTTCTTTCTTTAATTCGTAGTGATTTAAAGAGATGAAGATGAAATTATATAATTAGTAAAATTAAGTTCTAGCTAAATGTCAATGTAGTGATTGAAATGTTTAGTTTAGTATATTTTATGATTGTTATCTGAAATGCCTCGTAATTTGATATACGACTGTTACGGGTATGAAGAGAGTCTTATTCTCAAGATTTTTGATAATTTGATGTTGCAGGTCCTCGAGACATTAGGTATTCATACCCAAGTTCTCGTTCCTAGAGTCTTTTGCCTTTGTGTCGATCCAAGTATAATTGGGACTACATATATCTGTTGGGTTGTGGTGTCTACTTGTACTAGTGTCGTATGCGGATTACTTTGACATCTAATTTCAAACACTAGTATGTCCCATGGATCATCATGCATAAGCTAATAATCAACTAAGAGTTAGAAATTACCTTAATCGTTAGTTTTTCCTCGAACTTTTCCAATCGCTTTTGAGAATACCAAGAGCTTCAATTGTAGCTCCTCTACTTGAGGCACCGAATGATCTACTTATTCTTACACCTTGTTTATTAGCTAGAATAACAATGGTAGTTTGATTACAAGAAGAACTACTTATTCTTTATTTGATTAGTTGACAACTTTTGGGAATTAAGTCTCTTTCCCCTCTCTACTTGATGGTGTAGAGTTAGAAAGCTCTTAGAGAAATTCCACACCTTATTCAAGTCCCTAGGAGACCTTATATATAGTTCTAACTTAGAGTCCAACCCTAATTCAATTCCTAAAAAGTCCCTTTTGAATAAGATTAAGGAAATAGTCGAAAATAGAAACTAGTTGCTATTTTCTCTACTACCCTTAGTTGTGGCCGTCCCCTAAAAGGGGAAAAGTCCAGATCTGGCCGCCCCCTTTAGGATACCCCATTCATCATGGTCGGCCACCTTTTTATTCCCAAAACACCCTTTCGGTGTCTCGACCCAAAGTCCCCCTTTTCTGGTTTTTTGTGCTATCGTTGCCTAAACTTCTTTTAGGCCTATGAGACATATTTATAGGATTCTCCCATGATAATATATCTCATTCCCACTAGTTATATCATCCGATTAAATAGTCATTCTTATATGTAACCCGATGTAGGATCCAATCGAAGTTAGTCGCGAATTATTTCATAATTCGACGATCGTAGTTGATTTCTAGCAAAACATTACGATCCCTAAATCAATCGGACTTGATGATCTTCTCATCAATTGTCCTATCCGACAAATTGCTCGCATTGCATTCATAGTCAAAGGACATCTCCTTGACAAAGAAATATCCTTCACCTTCAGACTCCCACTTGTACTTAGAATAAGTAAACTGCTCGATTCCCGTGTCAATTTGTATCCCATCTGATACGTCACGTCTTTCAGACTTTCTTTATCCCGAGTACAACTGTCAATGACAAATGATTAACTTTTTATCTATTTGAGCGCGGCCATTCAGTTGTAACTCATCAAGTGGCCACGAGACACGTTTTCCTAATGTAATTAAGATGATTAATCCATTCTTGTGTTCCCACTCCATTTTAGAAATCAGAGACTTTTGGTAACTGATTTTGACACCTGGACGCATTAGAGCTTGCTCATAAATCGGACCCACTTACTTTTGAAAAAAGCAATGACAACATCATCCCCAAGTACTGCGTACTTATCAAAGCGCAAACCTGGATGTACTTGTTCTGCACAATGTCACACCAAGATATGATGTGACAGTGCAAAGAACGACCAAGAAGAGTAATACCCTAAGGGTTGTCCTGCAACAAAGCAGACGTTAGTCAGCTTCTTCACAAACGGTACCTCAAAGAGTAGTAAGAGCGGCCACCTATCGGTAGCACTCTTAAGATCAAATGAGAACACATGACGCTCGCCTACTAGTCGATCAAGAGGACGTTCTTGTTGAAATGTACCATCCATGGGTATCATTTTCAACACAGACATCAACCAATCATGGATTGGTTTGAGTAGTCTTTGATTGACATAGTTACCTATGGCGAATATTCTCCTCTTACCACCTTGCTCAACAGACTTACCCAGTCGTCCCTCAACTCGAGGTATTCCCAACTGGCGACACGTTGGTAAGACCGATCCAATATTCCACAAAGCTAGCGGCTCTTCCACATACAAGTATTATGACTTCAGATCTTCATGTATGTATCGTCTAAGAAAACTTAAAGCATGAACCCGCAACATTTCATCGGCATTATTTCCTTCAACATTTCATCGTCTAAGAAGGTATTTATAGGGTAAGAGTGGGAAGTGATACGATGGAAATTGGAATGCAGTCGGTTTACTCCTCAGCCAAACTATAAAATTCTTCCGCAAGTTGAGAGAAGATTGATTAATTCATTGAGTATATATAGATACATTGAGTGCAGAGATCTCTCTGTATTGTTACATAAGATATCTTAAAATCTAAACCAAAACTAATCTAACCTAATTTAATTTGAATAAGTCAAAAGTGAAATACAATAATAACAGTTTAGATACAATCTTCATTCCATCCGTTGGCCAAGATTCAGCTGTGATGACATGGAGAAAATCATGCGCCACTCTTGCATTATGTAGTCCCAATACAAACCGCCATAATCTATATGCTAAAACCGCCACTTCCTTCCAACCAAAGCAATGATTTGATTGGACATCTTATCCTTACATGCTAATTGGTTGTTATAAGAGGCAACTTCCTGTAGACACTTGTCATATATGCTCTGGGTATCTTTAGGTAACCATATAACATAACATAAGTGAGTTTTTTTTTTTAAATTTATTAAGCAACTATTGTGTTCTTCAGTTAAATAAAACATTTGCTCATATCTAAAATTCGAATTCTGATTATAGTACTACTCAAAGGATGAATATATTGGCACTGTTAAGGATTCACAAGTTCTTAATTGTAATTCTCTAGATGTCTTTCATTCATGTTTATTTTCTAGTAATCTCCCACACTAAGAAGATGATATATTAATCATACTTTCTCGTTGTAGTTTAAACGTGTTCGACATAGGATGTGAAACGTATACCGTGATCTCTTTTAAATTGGGTGCCTTGAGTATTGCAAGAACTGATGCTTAACAAGGCGGTACATTTTGGAATACACTCCATTAAAATCGGATAAACTCAAGGAGTGGCAAGCCAACTAACCTTATATGCTTGTTTCAAAATTAAACCCACCGTCCCTTTATCACTCTCCCAGTGCCATTTCACGGTGGAACATGATATGAGTTGCAAGTTCTGCTACAAACTAATTGGACAACACAAAGCCACACAATACCTTTCTGCATCTTTACACTATATTATATTAGAGTCAATGGGATACTAACAAAATCGATGTTAGATTTGAGAACCAACATACACCAACGTAAATATTGACATTATAATGTTATATGTTCTTCAGTGTCACCACAAATTGATTGTTCAATCCACAAACGTGTATATTTTCGACTTCCATGTCCCTATTAATTATTCTGAAAGTAATATTCTTTCCACTTCTAATATTGTTCTTGTCCAAAATTTATATCTTCTTCATGATCAAGAATGTTCTTCTACATTTGGACACCTCCTTGAGAAAATGTAACTCAATTGAAATGACACAAGTTACCTCCTTGAAGCCTGCATTACCTTCCTTCCTCGTCCTTCACAATCAATGGTGGTCGTTAGAGTTGAGAGGAATCAAAATCAATTTCATTTAAGTGCTCATCCAGAGTTGCTTACATTTCTGATGCCATTCATCATAAAAGCTCGACACATGAATAAGAAGCTTAGTCTGGTTCCAGCCAGATTGAGGTATTTTATCCTTTTTTTACTTCTTTACTTTGATTACGGTTTTAATGAAAATCTTTGTTCAACTTACTGCATCTTTATATGTACCCAAAATCTGGTGACACCGATAAAGTTCTTCTTGATGTTAGTACCAGCTATTTTATCTAGGTTCATCTTCGTTTTCTTTTACTGTTTCGCCTAATTTTTTCAACCTTAACAATAGTGTGAATGTCAAAGATCTATTGAGTATTCAATTTACAACTTTCGAAATTTATTAGCTTGTTTGGAATTTGGGGTTTCCTTTCAAATCTAGCTAGACTTATGGATCTGATGCTTTTATTTTTAGGCAAAAGAGATTTAAAATGTAGGGTAAATGGTTTTGGGTTGTTTGAGTTGTTAATACCGCAGAGTTAAAGATGGCTTCTTCTGGCAT
>BEHA01016840.1:762259-782363 GCA_002897215.1 Eschscholzia californica subsp. californica
AACCCCAAATTGGTTAAACCCTAGATGATGAAATTGATCTTCGTGATTGTTCTAGAATGATTAGTTATGTTAATGGTGATGGTAGTGTTAATTTTGAAGAATTTAAGAAGATGATGAAGAATTAACAACATTTCTTCTTCTTCTTTTCCTTTTTGGTGTTGTTCTTGAATCTTCATCTTCTTCTCCTTTAAGCTTCATCTTTAATCTGTAGGTACTTTAGTTTTATGAAGAGTCAAAGCAATTAATGGATGATGAATGATACTGATGAATGAAATCTTTTCTTGTTATTATGTAAATAGATGGAAACATTTCTGTACTTCTTTTTCAAATTTGACTGATGAAGAACCTAAATTTTTAGGGTTTTTTTTATAACTTTGTTGAAGAAGCTAATGCTTTTAGGGTTTATCAATTTAATAGATACAGCCATGAAGGTGATAAAATGTGTCTTTGAAAATTTAATAGATGGAAACCCTAATCTCCCTCTCCACTTTTTTTAGAACCCTGTCTCTCTCCCTCTCTGTTAATATGATTTGGGAGTTAGAGTGTTGGGGAAAACAATTATTTGGGCCATTTTGGGGGAAATACACGAAATTAAAGGGAGGTGGATTGAATTTTTAAAGGCACCCTAGATTTTCCCACAACCAATCAAACACTAGAATATGAATTTCACATGAGAAAGAAAGTCACTTTCTTTCCTATCAGAAAAGAGCCATTTTCTTTCTCATGTATCAAACGGACCCTTACCATTTTTACTCTTTTTTTTTTTTATGAGAAACTTACAATTTTTACTTGCCACACTCGTATCTCCTTTGACTTTAGCAAAAAATACCTTCGATGCGAGTGTATGTAACAAAAATGGTTAGTGCATTTAAAATTTTCCATTCTTTATTGTGTTAGTTTCATGTGTACTAATCACATATTTGTTCGAACCAACTAGATCCACACGATCAATCAAACCAAGTATACAGTTGATATTATCATCTATTTCCATCTTAATTGACTTTCTATCTTCTATCTTTCCGAAGACTTCTCCCAAATTCTTTAGTATCATTGTTTTCTCTCCTTCTATTTCCATCTTAATTAGACTAATAGGGGACACTTAAAAGAGGCCATACTGAGGTAAGATTTAGTGTAACTATATGCATCATAGCATAAGAAAATATAATTAATTTTAGCCATGATGGAGGACATCACATGTAAGACAAAGTTTGAAATGTTGGTGGTTTTCTTATGGTCCACAAAGAAAGGCAGCCCAGACGAGGCAAATGGTTTTTTTGGAGGTTGTGGTAGGGATCCCATGTTCAAATTTGGATCCTCTCTACCCACATATTTATTCTCATGTGTTTCCCCTTTTATATGGTTTTCTTAATTGATATGTGAGTGAGTATTACTATTCTAGTAACTACTCCTTTGTATATAGTGGAAACTCCATCGGATTCTCATAAACTTTATGATTGCAAATCAAGGTGTTTTGTGTTGAAAGCCGTGTAAAAGCATAAGTGCATTTCTCTTTTCAACTAAATATGTAGTTTGACGAACTCTAAGCAAGTGAAAAAAACTCTAAGTTAATGCATGAAATCAAATATATTAGATGATCATCCGTAAGTGCTAAGAAACTTGAGTGAGCTAATTCACACATAAAATTCTCTTTACAGGGCTTGGGCCCTTCATCTCAACTGGATTAGTGGGAGCTCTTGGTTTATATCTCTTCATATTATTTGGTAGAGTGTGCATTTTAGCAGTTGCAATAAGTTTTAGCGCAATTTTACAATGATATTATGTTTACAAAAAAATTCACAAAATAATAATCTATACTATTGCAACATCTTTACGACCTCAATGTTACCATATTGTTAGGGTATGGGCCTGATGTGTTTGATCGACCTACAATATTTTTTTTATCAAAAGTTAAAGATAGGTAAATCATTCTTTTCTTTTGTTGAAAACTATTCTTTAATATTATTTTATTTCTTCTAATAAGATAGAATATTACTCTATAGGAGTCAATGATTAAATTAAGACATGGCAATGTCATATACACGTGCAAATACATTTATGGCTGTTTACTAATACTAATTTTCAATACCTAGTGGGGGTTTTGTGTGGGGTTTAATCAATTAATTATTTAATAAAGAAGTTAATTAGTTGTGGTTTAGTGATCAAGTTACTCAAATATGAAAGGAGTAGAGGGAAGTCATTAGTATTTGGTAGCTTGGATTCTAGTCAAATAGGTAGATCTTGAACTAGGCTTTCATTTACAAATATGACATAGGATTTTAAATTGAAGAAAACAATCCCACTTAAAATAATTTTACGTTTACTATTGGTATCATTTGAGTGAAAAAAAGGAACTTAGTCAATACTTTACTTTTGTCCTAAAAAGTTCACTTATTTTTCACATTTTATTCCTTTTTGTTACCAAGGCATCCGTATATAAGAATGGCAACTTTTTTTAGTTCATTATTTCTCACAATTGGCATCTCATTACTGCCACGGTCACTACATCACGAAGGCATGTTCGTTTCACGGCTTGTTAATTGTAGTCGTAGTTATAATCATCAGTTGCGTACTAACTTTTCAACTCACCATTGTGTGTGTTTTGGAAATGCTAATCTTGTTGTTCTTTATTTCATTGTTGTGCTAGAAAAAAACGTAGGTTTGAAGTTAAATTGTTCTCAACATAAGAAACAACAAGAATTAGATGATATATGAAGATCCTTTAAATATGTATCCCCAAATATCACCTAATAATAGGGGCCTTCATAAGACTTTGGTGATTCTAGACCCAACCCAATCTTAACCATAGTAACCCAAGGAAGGAGCTATAGGCACCACCAACATAGCCCCCACAAATTCTATGGCGAGCCTATAATTTGTAACCCTATCAAGCTTTTTTTGGGATAGGTCAGCAGACTTTTCAAAGGAGTCTGAACTTATAATGCCTCGAACCCTGACCTTGAAGTCAATAACAAAGTTTTTGACAACAATTGAGACAGATATTCAGGCCTAGTAATTTGTTATCTTGGACAGAGCTTCTGACCTGTCCAGTTAAGTGACTCGACTTGGTTGACCATGTCGACCAAAGTCAAAGGTGCTTGAGGTGCCTTTTACCCAAAGTCAAAAGCACTCGGGTGCCTATGGCCAAATTGGAAGGTGTCTATAGAATTCCTTCTATACTAAGCAATAAGATATGTGTTGGGCTTGGCAGATTTGGTGTGCCGATAAACTTTTCCTTTATTACAATTCTATGCATTTAGACTACTCCAAGAAAAGAAAAGAAGAATTTGCATTATATTATATGCATCAATAAATCAACTCTCTATGTAACAATAACCTATCTAGCTACGATCAAAGTTGACAGTGATCTAGCAATCTACAAGTCGGATGTCGTACGAACTCGTAAGGAAAATGAATAATCAAACTAATTGAAGTGCAAGCTTCCTATCCTCCCCTTTCAAAAAAAAAAAGCTTCCTATCCTCCCCACAAACCCCCTTTCCCCATTGTCTAGCTTAAATGCTTTCTCTTTTGGAATTTATCTTAATCTCTAAATGTTGGGCCTTTTGAACCTTGAGTCATGTTATTTGAGTACCACCATTATCTACTTTGTTTAGTCATTTTCTTTAAAGACAACTAATCAAAAATCCTTTTTCCCCACCTAGGGTTCTAGTCTCTTAGGTGAGTTGAGTTGTCCAACTAAAATGAAATTGAGTGGACAGCTAAACCAAAATTGTCTAGGTTAATTAACACCATTATAACCTAATTAGAGGACCATATTTATTCCTAATCTTTATCTTTAAGCAAATATTAGGGCATTGTTTTGGAAACACTTAGAATAAAGTGTGTGTTTATTTTTCATCTCTATAATGAATACAACATGTGCTTCCTAAAGAATAAATGCCCCCACTTAACAAACTTCCCATAACAAAATAGTTTTGATTTAAGTTTATTATCCTCTCTTTCTCTCTTTAAACATAGGTTAATTGTACTAATAAAGGTTGTAGGACCTTCAATTCTAGACAAGCTTAATGTACAAAGAAAGAAAAAGTTCTCAGAGCTTTATCTTCTCAATGGGTGATTAAAGACAACTCAAAACTCAAAGGTCCATTCAATGCATCAATAGGGAACAATCTTGACAATGTTGAAGCAATTTTCCCTAACATGTTTCTTAATGACTAAATTTAAAACCAAAAATGGCAAAAAGAAAGTAATTCGAAACCATCGATCCATTTGACAAAATAATTGTTACCACTTTACGTATCATATACGCATTCAGTCGGCCAAAAAGTGCAATATTAGAAAACCCTAAAAATAATTCAATCGGAAACCTAAACCTTAACTAGTCATCAATAGGAAAGTGCAATGTTATTTGTTGCTAATTAACCCTCTAAAATATATCATTATAGGGTTCAAGAAAATATCTAAAATGTTAGATAGATAGAGTCTAGAGAGAGGGATGTTAATAAAGTTCAATATCATTTGAGGTTGGCAAGGAGGGACCAAAGTTATCTTGATGCCTCATAATATGAAGGTGTGGCCTAAAGACTTGAGAGCCAGCAAAAGAAATGGGGTGTGCAGGCTTTCAGGGTTTTTTTGGTGATTAAGAAAAAATTGCCCCACTCACTACACCAAATCATTTGTGGCTTCTTTTTTCTAAACTTTCTTTTTATTTATATCTATTCTATTTTTCTTTTATATTATCAACTTTTTTAAATTAATTTGAAAGGATTATTAAATAAAGGTTTGCGATTTAAAGTAAACTACTTATTATTTACTTAAATTTTTTTTTCTTTCTTTCTCTATCTTAAGGACTAGAAAGTCTAGACTATCGACCTATCGAAGCTTTTGGATCCACTAATTAGATAATTTGCCTCCAAAAATATTTGAAGTTAACTTCTTGTATCTCTTTAGTGGCAGTAATTCTTATTAACTTGAAGAGAGTGTGTAAACCAATAATTTGAAGATACCATTGACCACAGGTAGACCTATAAGTCAAAGGAATGACATATAGGTCATCCATTATCGCTGGTCTCCATTCCTCCTTTTCCCCCTCCCTCTAGCATCTCTTTCAATCTTCTTTTCTCATGTGTTTCTTTATTCACTTTCAACTCTCAAAATATGTTGTTTTCGAAGACATTGTATATATATATATATATTGTTTAAGGTGCTTGTAGATATGAACGGTGAGAATTAACAACATTTAATCGCAATTAACTTTTGGTGGATAGTGAGACTCTAGGTTTAATAAATAATTAATCAGATAATTTTAATCATTTAGTAGTTTAAAAAACGAATTGACTATAAAACAACTTAAAACGAACATGTAAGACTGTCAAAGTCAATTAGTCAATGACCATAAAATGATAACATTAGATTGTTGACTACAATATTAATGTGAAAGATACATATGCTAAAAATCAATATCAATACAGAATTTTAATAAGATTTTGCAAAGAAATTAATATGTTCAATTTTTAGAAAGTATCAACTACTAAATTGGACTCAAATTGGTTTGAGATCAAATCTATAACTTGAGCAAATAGAGTTGGTTCCCTTTTAGAAGGTAAAAAAACTAATTTTGAGGGATTTCATAACTATCAATTTGCTATTATTGAATTTTCTTATAAAGTGTTATCCATTTCTTGTTTTAGTATTAGAAATTTAAAATAGAAAGTAATAAGAAACACAGCTTAAAAGAACTATTCCAATTCGAAATACTAAATCATTAGTAATATTCAACACCCTCACAAAACATTTTTATATGGGTTGCGTTTAGCTTCAACCTTCAACTAATTTTTGGCAAGTTTGCTTGTTCTCATATGTTAGTGTTGATGCGACCCTTTGTTTAAGAAAAGATGAAGCCAACAAAATGAAATCTTAACTCCAAATTCAAGATAGAGAAATGACAATATTGTGAAAGATATTTTTTTATAGTAATTTTTATATAAGACAATTCTAATAGATTTTTTTTTATAAGTGTTTCATATAATTGATAATACATTATCTCGCACACTTTTTCCTATCTCGCCGTGTGTGTTTCAAAATTATTTTGATACATTTTCACTATATTTGGTCTTGATGTAAGCATGTTGTATATACTAATTTGAATTCTCAGACATTAAACCATGGTATTACAACAAAGTTAGTCGACTCTTAATTTAAGACCCAAATTATAAGATTGATGATTTAGAACGGAACTCTTATTTAATATCATCCAAATTATAAGATTGATGATTTAGAACAAATTGACCAACTCTTAATTTAAGACCCACGTTATAAGATTGATGATTTAGAGTATATTGGCTAACTTATAAGTCATTCTATTAAATTTCGCAAAAGGAATTTAACCTGTGTTATCGGAGTCAAGTGTAACTATACATAAGATTGAAGAAAGTAGATAAGGGAGGTGCAAATTGTGCAATGAACTTATGTGCACTTTCATTTTGAACTTGTATTTGCTTAGCAAGAACGTATACTTGGTCCATTGGCACTTGGTAGTCTATAAATAAAAAAATTCTTTCTAGTCTAACTAAATAATGGTCTTTTTTGTTCTTGAAAAACTAAAAAAATAATTGTTAACAGATAATGGTTGTATAAATAAAGTTATCTAATTTAAATTTTAATTCAAACTAAGTTGATTTTCTTTTGTTACACAAGAAGATGATCTTTGTTAGTTCCTTGCAATACTTAAGTTTGAATCATTAATTCATGTCTTAATATTTGCTTGTGGCTAATGCATGACATCTTGTTGTAGGATGATTATGTTATATATTATGTGAAAGTCTGCCGCATGCTGTTTGAGATCAAATGAACTAAGTTGTATCTCTTAAATCATTAGTTTTCGTTATTTTGAGACAGAGTTTGCACAATCTATAACTGGTACTGTAATTATATTTTATTTATAAGGATGCTGTCATCACATATTACCACTTAACCACGTAATTGTCCCATGGAATTTGTGAATTTGTTAATCCCTCAAGTATTTCTTTAAAGTTTAAATTAAAAACCCTAATTATGTTTTTACACAAGAAAATGGGTCCCAAACCGGGAGGAAAGATGCGGGTCGGCGGGCTTGACTTTCACGCATGCCGGATGATTGCACTCGCGTAGGCCCGGTACCGAAAACGCTCCACGTGGGCCCTCCATTTTTCTTTTTTTGCTCCGGAGTAATACTCTTTCAAAATCTGCCAAAAGCTATCAGGTTCGGCAACGAACCAACAATTTGAATCTTTTGGAACGTTGGGATTACAGAGTAGGTGAAAGTACGGATGAGACCTTTTCTCTTGGATACTAACGGTATTAACCAACATCAAATTGTAGCCGTTGTGTAAAGTAAATTTTCTTTTTCATTTTTCCCATTCTTTATAGGTTAAAATATGGATACATGTGCTCTACCATAATGATACCTCATGTTACAAATGAGCCCCTCTCGTAAATAATTTTTTTTTTGTTTTTGGATTGTAGTCATTAAGATGACATTGATGTATCAATAAGATGTGATAAACACGATATGAAAAATTTAAATCTTTACAAGAATGAACCTAAAATCCAACTAAATTATCGGCCTAAAGTTCAATTGAACTATTTTATTTATAAATGAATAATTCAAATTCAATAAACCATTGATTTCACTTCATGGGAATCGACCCTGGAACCTTCAGGCTTTTGGAGTTCGTGCATTACAAACTGAGCTATATATCAGTTGTTACCATTTAATCAGAAAATTTAGAGATCACTCGTTCGATTTACAATGAGAGTAAAAATCCATTATATACAGATTTGTGTTATTAAGATATCTATAAAGTAAATGTGACATAGATTTTAGGTCCCATAAGATAGTCGTACATGTCTTTTTATAGGCTTCAAGGCCCCAAATATGCTAAACAATGATACTTAATTATATGATCTATTCAATTCAGTTTATTTTCGTATTGTATTTTCATGATAAGATGGTATTAAAGGTCTTTCTATAGGTCTTAATAGGGGTGGGAATTTTGCCCATGAACCCGAACCCGCCCACGGGCACCCGAGCTCAACGAGGACCATGGACGCCCGCGCCCGTCTCGGGCACAACCCGTCCAGCCCGCGAAGTTTTGGTGGGCAGGCATGTGTTAAAACCTCTACCCTCGCACCCTCCCATATCCGCACCCACTTAATCTCACCCAATGATAACCAACCAAATTACATCAACTTTATGGGTTGATGAAGCATAACAGTCCATGTTGCTAGGCTTAGTTGAGATGGTAAACAATATGTGTAAGGGCAATCACATGAACCCAATCAATTGCTTTGCAATGGACCAAGATAATTCCTAGTAAAACACTGAAGTAGTCTTTGACTTTGAGGGAACAAAGAGTGAGATACGTTTATATTATATCTCATGAGAATTCTTCATTAGTTTTCAATGTGAGATTAAATTCGTAAAAGGAACAACACAAATAACGTCTAATTTTAATCCCACATTGTCTTTTTAGAATCAGGAAAGGCGTTTGGAGATTTTGTAAAAGGAGAGGAAAAAATGATTTTTTTCAAGTCATGAGATTACCCGCTACCCGCCCGCCCATACCCGAATTACCCGAGCTTATTAATGGGCTTGGGCGGGTAATGGACAAGGCGAATTTCAAAATTGCTCGCCCGATTAACCCGCTTACCCTAATAGCCATTGAAGTTTTGTGCCCGACCCGCCCGACCCGATGCTTCAAATGCCCATGGACGCCCATACCCGCCCAATTCCCACCCCTAGGTCTCAAGGCCCAAAATATCTCTAAGTGATAATCACTTAGTAAGTGATATCAAATGTAAGTGCTATGGCGTTTGTTTTCCATCGGTTCTAAGTGCTTGATTTTAATTTTTATATTAATTCTAAATGTTATAAAAATGAAAAATTGTCTATTTTAACCTTGGTGTATTTACACATTAGCATTTTATACTAATTCCTAATAAGTTCGATAGTTTAGGTAAAAGAAAATTACGGTTTACGAATGTTATGTCAAAAATATTAATCGTAAATAATTAAGAATTATGAAGGTGAAAGAACTTAGTTGTATCATGGAGTTTGGGTGTTCTAGGGGTGGGATTTCTACCCGGAAGCCCGTCACCCGTTATGGGCGCCCGAAGTCCGAACCTACCCGTGGACGCCCATGCCCGAGATGGGCATAGCCCGCCCGACCCGACGAAATATAACGGGCGGGCTCGGGTGAGGAGGCTTACCCGCGCAACCGCCCGAGCCCGAGACCACATGCTATACCCGATGGGCGCCCGAAGCTTTATCACTTAAAATTAATAATAATGGGCTTCACAAATCCCATTGCAAGATACAAAATTCATGAATTTTTCGCCCAACAACTGATATGTACTCAGGTAGGCATCATTGTGAATCTTTAAGCTTAGGAGCTGGGGAATGTTGGCTTTATTATCACAACCTCAAAGAAGTTTTATCAGTGGTCTCCAATGTGGGACTATATTCTTAAGTCCATAAAAAATTTACACTTCGCATAGTTTAGTCTCACATTGCTTATTTACTAATGAGAAAGCTATAGCAAGCTTTGATAAATGATGAGAGGAAAGAGTTGAAGTTCACACTTCACATACTTAGTCCCACATCATTCATTTACTAATGAGCAAAGTTATTTGGAAGCTTTTATAAGTGATGTGAGGTGAGTAGCATTTTCATGGATCTCTAATATGTGAAAGGCTCAAGTTAAAGCATCACCCGATGCCCGACCCGCCCGACCCCGAAAGACCCGAGCTTCTACATGGGCGTGGGCGGGCTTTGATCAGTGAGAAAATAAAAAATACCCGCCCGAATTACCCGAGTGCCCGAGTGGTCAAGTAGAATAGTTACCCGACCCGCCCGAACCCGAGACTAAGTTACCCGCGGGTACCCATACCCGCCCGGTTCCCACCCCTAGGGTGTTCTATGATTAGTGAAGGAAGAGATGTTAAAAAAAATTTAAGAGGAAAATTTAGGTGAATAATGAGTGAAGATAGAGAATAGTCATAGCGAAAGTCATAAAAAGATTTTGTATTTATCAATTGTTTAAGATTTTCTTCTTAATTAAAATTATATTGGTAATTACAATATTAGGAGAAGGATAGAAATGTCATTTTTAGCACTTACAAAGTAAGTGCAGAATAATAAGCTCCAACTTGGAGCTTACTATTTTGCACTTACTTTGCTACCACTTAGAAGTGATTTTCACTTATTAAGTGAAAAAACAAACGACCTAAAATTGCCGGCCCGCACTTAATAAGTGAAAATCACTTAATAAGTGCAAAAATCAAACACCCTCTTAGTTTTAGGGGTTATTCAGTGAATGATGTATCTTCTCATTACACTTTTATGATTATATACGTAATATGTAATGACTCTTGGTGTCTATATTTCAAACAGAAAACAAATGAGCCTTTGGTCCAGCGGTTAGCATTGTCCCCCTCGTAAGTCCGAGGATCGTGAATCTGGGTGAGGGTGGAGATAGGATATTTGAAGATTTATCTAATAATATAGGGCAGTAAAAAAAGTGAAAGTATTGCAGATATGCTTGAAAAACCTTTGAGATGACCTTTCAAAGTCTTTATGTAACTTTTAAGGCTAGAACAAAGTTAAAATTGATGTGGTTTTTATGTACATTGAAAAATAAATAAGATACTAATGCCGGTCGATGAGTCTTTGAGTCTTAAGCCTCTAAAATTAACGGATCTCTATATAGAATAAACCTAAGTACCGAAGTACCGAAGTACCGAAGTACCGAAGTACCGAATCATCTGGGTACTCTCTCTATCAAAGCAAACTTAATAGATAGTAGAAAATAGAATTTTACCAAGAATCAATATTTTAACATTATAATCCTCTCTTTCTAATGACACAATCTTTGGCTAAAAGGAATCCATTTTTTCTTCTTGTAAGTTGCTGTAACTTGGGATCAAAGGTCAAATAAGTTGTTGGTACAACCAATAACCATTTTAACAAATTTCCCAGTAACTGAAAATGATTCATACCCTACTTCATATTATAACCTTTCTATCTAATTAGTTACCCCAATTCTAAGTTTCATGTCTATTATATAACCTCATGATATTCTTATTGGATTTGATATGTGTATAGTTGTTAATTCACGCAAATACACGATACATAAAATATTGCACATTGCCGTTAACTATTAGTTCAAAAAAATATAAAATATCACTTTGCATCTTATTAAGTTTGTGAACGTCCAATTCACAACTAACTGACAATGAATATAAGAGTATTTGCACAATACATTCTTAATTAGTACATAATTGTTTTGTTAGATTGGACTATTCTCACATATTTCACTATTCAAATAGTGTATGTCTTTCATACTAAACAAAATGAGAATAACTAGTTCATTAGAGCATCTCCAATACAACACTCAAATTGAAGAACTCAAAGTGTCATCTAAAATTTTTTGAGCTCTCTCCAATGCAACACTTAATTTGGATCTCAAAATGACATGACATCATTCAATGTTGAGGCATCTCAAGAAGAAACTCAATGTTTGAGATTTCTTTTGAGGATCTCAATTGACCACTCAATATTAAAAACAAAACTAACCATCTAGAAAATAGAAACACAATTGAGCCTTGACAGTTGAGTTTTTTTTATTGAGTTTTGCATTGGAGATGCTCTTAGCATATATAAGAAAAGAAGAAGTGTAACATGTTGCTTTTTAATCTATAAAAACCTTCTAGAACTTCTTAGAGAACTTCGAATTTGATTTTTCCAATTTACAACTTTTATTGTTTGTCTTAAAACCTAAGGAACATAGTAATGGTATTTTTTCCTTCTGAAGTGAGGAATCCTATTTTGGCAAATCCTATGATCTTTTGGGAGGAAAACTCACCTACATGCCAATGTTCGAGAGAAGAAATGCAATTTGACATTCAATTTAATTCTTCGGTTATAACGCGGGGCTAAATAGGTAAGGATATTGATCAACTAGTATTCTAGATTCGTCTTTACTAGTAATACTAGAGTTCACATTTGCTATAAATTATAGTAAATTCTGCATATTTTCTAATGTACCAATCAAATTAATTTGATTCTTTAAAATTTGTTATAACAAATATAACTGATCGTTGTTAATTTAGAAAGATAATATATGTACCTATGTCTTGAACCCGAAATCTAGAGGGTGGAGACCAACTTTGTAACAACTCCATTCATAAGTTGTTGACAAATGACTGTTGTTAAAAGCTACTACCAAAACAAAATTTTGTCGTTATACTAGATGGTATTATGATTTTGACTATTTGTAAAAACTAACATGCTGGCTAAGTTTCTTTTCCGAAAAATGTAAAATTTTGATGAAAAGTTGATGCAGCTCTAGAACTTAGCTCACTTGCTGCGTGTAGTTTGTAGAATGTACACACATAAGTTAGAAAATCATTGTCTTTGCACAAATATGGAGTACTAGAATCTAGATTTAGAAACTTGTGTGTATTTGGCTTTGTGCAAATCCAAGAAAAAAAATTTGAATGTCAGAATAGTTTGAATCTTATCGTTTCTGAAAAAAAGCAGATCTCAATCATAACAAAGCAAATACATCTAGGCCAAGTATGAATTGGATCTTTTGGGAAGCGACAATCTTGAGGAGAAAACTTCATACTCATAAGCCATTATTGACTAAAAACTATAACGTAAACAAAATTTGAAAAATGGGACTGTTGGAAAAGTTAAAAAAAACAAGTACCTTTGAGATACACACAAAAAGTGAGGGACCTCCCACAAAGTCAATAAACCGAGTCTTTTTATAGGGGCATTAAAGTTAAATCAATAATTTAGCATTTTATGGTTCTAGAAAGAGACTAAATCCTTATTCTCTGTTTATTTTGTTTTATTTTTTTCATTCACATCCTTAAACAGTGTGGTTTATTAAAACAAATCTAACAATACATGTCTTAAATAATGATATTATAGACTAATAATTACAATTGGAATATAAAGTTACATTTTTACAAGATCCAAAAGTTCTCATTCAGACAATTTTTACTAGTGTCGTCTAATTTATTCAAAATCAAGAAACATTAGATTTCTTATTTGTATTTGACTATCTTTATAATGTTTTTGAGACCGTGGACTATAAGTAAATATATTACCAACTTTAACATATCTATCGTAATCCACATTAGGAAGACCAAGTGACAAATCAGGAGATTCTACATTCCATTACGAAGTTGTCCCTTACCAATAACACCACCAAGATATAAAATGTTCGCAAATGCTAGAGGCATGGGATTGCGAGTGAGCTTAATAGTTTGTTTGCTGCAGTCTGATCAGTTGGTTGAGATCGGAATATTTTTAGTTATTTCTTAGTGAAAATTAGTAATTGAATTACCTTCACACAATCCAATAATAAAATCTGAGTATGATAAGAGTCATTGTCATCTCCACCTCTTTGGGTTCTACTTTTAGAGGTTTCAAAATTACTCTGTTTGAAGGACAAGTATGTACACAACAAAATTCTAAACACAATCAAATAAATTCAATCTAGTATTTTCATAACATAATCTCTTGTATAGAAGAGTTACGAGAAAGGAAGCAAAACTATGTAAATCGATAAATTTCGTCGTATTCGACCAGCTAACTGTTGGTATGACCAATAGTAGATTGTGACATTCCAAAAGAAAATGGTGGTTGTAGTGGCATATGATTACATGTTGGTACTCATTGAAAGTAAAAGTAATGATACCGAGCAAAGTGGGATTTTAAGGCCCACAAGGCCTTTCAACAAAAAAAAGGCCCACAAGGCCTTTCAACAAAAAAAAGGCCCACAAGGCTTTTCAAATATACCTGTTCGAGGTAATCTAATCCAACGGCTAGTATTTGAACCATTAACTTGATAATTGTGAATCTCAAGAAAGGGACACAGAGGGAAATAGGTTAAAAGAAAATGGAGAAAGTCAGAATATGGAAACTAACGAGTATTTATTTACTCCGAACCAATACAAATAGAATAACTGTTGGGTTTTCCAAACCAGTAGGTTCGGGTTTAGGTTCGGTATTTTCCTTTTGAAAGTGATATTAGAACAAGAGAGAAAGCAGAGAGTGATGAGTCTCCACAGGGTGGTAGAGAGAGAAAGTAAAGAGAGAGAGAGAGAGTTGGCGAAAAGAGTGTAAAGCAAAGCAAAGCACTTCTCTTCTTTCTTCCTACTTTAAAAATCTTGAGATCTAATTTGTTAAAACCCTAGTCTTTCTTGACATCATTTCTTTCTCTTTCCTCGATAATCAAAGATCATTGTTTCGGAAGAATTGAATCCAAATTAGATTGATTAAGCTGGATTTTCTGAAAAAATTGGAGCTTTAATGAAGAATATTTGAATTTTCTTTTTATTGGTATTAAAGTTATTTTATTGAAAGAAATTTGTGATTTGAGGTGTTTTAATGGCGACGGACGGTTTTTTATCGTTTTCAATGGCTTCTGTTGTGGAAGATGTTCTTCAACAACATGGAACTAGGTTAAGTGATATTGATTTAGCTTCAAGGAAGGCAGAAGAAGCAGGTACGATCAAAATTTTGATCACTTTCTTAACGATCTTTCTCTTTTTTCTTTCCTTTTTTGTTCATTTTGATCAATTTTATCGATTTTCAAGGTAATTTCTACTTTATTTTCTTGTTTTGATTCATCTTAACTAAATTAACGTGTAGTTTTCTTGATCCTGAATGTGATTTTTAGTTTTTCTTCTTTTACTATTTTGATTGTTTCCAAATGTGGATTGGAATCAAATTTGTGATCCGTAATAGACTCAATATCTTAAAAAGTTGAAGATGATTTTAATTCATATGCCAAGATTTTGATCATGTATTGAAATTGATCTATTAGAATTATGTTAGTACAATTTTTTTTCTTTTTGTTTATGGACTAACAAGAGGAAAAGACTGTGCTCAATGAGCAAGAAATCTGAAATTCCCTTCTTCTATAGTAGTAGTAGTAGAAATATTCAGAACTGATATACTTTGGGATTTCTATTCAGCACTGAGGAGGTATGAGGCAGCTGGTTGGCTAAGAAAGATGGTTGGAGTTGTTGGAGCTAAAGATTTACCGGCAGAGCCTTCCGAGGAGGGATTTAGGCTTGGATTGAGAAGTGGATTAATCCTTTGCAATGTTATCAACAAAGTTCAACCTGGTGCTGTGCCAAAAGTATGAAATTGAAGCCCTAGAACTTGAAAAAGAATCAAATTTAAAATCTTTCCGTCTTTTATGAATTTTGTTTTGGTGTTGTTATTAATGTTGTGGTTGTTTTCAATTATGTGTGTTTTCAGGTAGTAGAAAGTGCATGTGATTCTGTTCTTGTACCTGACGGAGCAGCTCTATCGGCATTTCAATACTTCGAAAACGTGAGGAATTTTCTTGTAGCTGTGCAAGAATTGGGGCTCCCCAATTTTGAAGCATCTGATCTTGAACAGGTACGTTAGCATCGATTTGTGGTAGACTAACAGTGAGAATACTTTTTACACTTTCATCATTGTAATTTTGAAATTCATATAACAATGAAACCCTTATAGTAATAAAATTTTTTTCCTTCCAAATTTCAGGGAGGAAAATCTGCAAGAGTTGTGAATTGTGTTCTTGCACTTAAATCTTACAGTGATTGGAAACAGACAGGAGGAAATGGCTCATGGAAATTTGGTGGTACTTTAAAACCAACTAACCCTGCAAAATGTTTTGTGCGAAAAAATTCGGAACCTTTTTCAAATTCCTTATCAAGGACCCAATCTCTGAATGAGAAACATTTGGATAGCGATGATTCTTCTGAAATGGTTAGTAACCTTAGCTGTTTCAGTGCCATGTAATGATACTTATTCATTATGATTGTTTCAATTCTTTAAATTCTTTTGTGTAGGCTAATCGTCCGCTAAACATGCTTGTACGAGCTGTTCTGTCAGATAAAAATCCTGATGAAGTTCCAATGGTAAGATAGCTTAATGAATATTGCAATTGGTTGTTTAGCTTATGAGTGGCCAAATTAGGATTTTACTAAACATACTTGTACTTGCTGTCTAGTCGTAAGGATTCTGATGAACTTTCACTTTTAAGATGGTCTTATGATTGTTGCTTTAGTATGAGATCAGTTGAGAATGTCAAAAAAGTGTCTCTGAGTATAGATCGATCACAAACCCGAAATCGCGACTTGGATGCACAAATTACTTATCCAAACCATATATGTTCCATTGCTCTAGTCTTATAAGGGCAATTGGCAATGTCTAGGGTCGTATTCTGTTATTCGGTGTTGGGGAAGTTGAGGAGGGTGAGAACAGTCATAGAGTTATTTATAAGAACAAGGTCTTGGAGAAATTTTTGTAATCATGTTCTGCATAGATAGTGAAATCATCTTGACATTTCCGCTGTGGAGTAGGTCTATACGACTGAATCAGACAATCTCTTGTGTTATTATGTGTGATTGATTATCTCTCTATCGCTTCTTCGGTCTTTATGACTGAACACAGTTCGCTCCGAATCTTCACTAATTATTTGCTGCTGTGTTCATAACAGCTGGTGGAATCCATGCTTAGCAAAGTTATGGAGGAGTTTGAGCGACGCCTTACAAGCCACAATGAATCGGTAAGCTTCCTTTAGCTGTTTTGGTGCTTACCGAATTATAGCTCCCCATTTTCGAGGAAGAAAATAAAGAAAAAGTACTGCTGATCTCCTATGGACTCTCACATTTATTTACTTCATGCCTCATATTTCAACAGATGAAAACATCTCTAAAGGTTCTCACTGCACCTGATAGCAGCAAATCTCATTCAAAAGTTTCTACTCTTGTTGATAAAAAGATTAAGAGAGAAGAAGAACAACATGCTATACAGCTAAAGAAAGTGGAATCTGCTCGCGAGATCTCCATCCATCATGAGGAATCAAAGCGCCGGATTTTGAAGCAGCAAGGTCTCTTTGACAAACAAAAAAGGGATCTTGAGGTATGAATTAATCTGTTAAATCATCTCTATTAGTTTTTCATACTATGAGTTTGTATTGATGAAAAGGAGTTATTTCTAGGAATTACGGCATACTCTGTGTACGACAAAAGCGGGTATGCAGTATATGCAGATGAAGTACCATGAAGAATTCAGCAGTCTTGGTAAGGCTTCAAACAATATAGTTTGGTTTCCATTGCTTGCCTAGCCAGATTATTTACTTATTATCCCTTTGTCAACAGGCAAGCACCTGCATGGTCTAGCTTATGCTGCTTCCGGATATCACAGAGTTCTAGAGGAAAACCGGAAGCTGTACAATCAAGTGCAAGACCTTAAAGGTGAACTTCTAGTTCTCTAACTATTGAAACCAATGTCTTGAAATAATTGCTCTAGTTCCTTAAAACTCATTTCAGTCATCATTTTTTTTTATTTTTTTTTAGGAAGTATTAGGGTTTATTGCCGTGTAAGACCCTTTTTGCCTGGACAACAAAGTCGATCAAGCAATGTGGATCGCATAGAAGAAGGAACTATTTCAATCATTACTCCTTCAAAATATGCAAAAGAAGGAACCAAGTCATTCAACTTCAACAAAGTCTTTGGTCCAGCTGCTACACAAGGTTTCTAAGCTGAACCATTCTGCTACTTTTTGGTCTAATTTTGAACTTTAAGTCTTCTCTTAACCTACAAGTATTTTCTCTTCTGCAGAGGAGGTATTTTCAGATACCCAGCCTCTGATTCGTTCTGTTCTCGATGGTTATAATGTCTGCATTTTTGCTTATGGCCAAACTGGATCAGGAAAAACTTACACCATGGTAAGATATCTTAATGATAGTGTGTGATTAACGTTGATTAGTTATGTTCGTAACGTTGCTTATCTCGTTTTTGGCGCATATCCTTTTATTCGCCTAGTTGATTATTGTGATCGATATGCAGAGCGGACCTAAAGAGCTTACTGAGCAAAGCCTGGGTGTAAATTATAGAGCATTGAGCGACTTATTTCTTCTATCAGATCAAAGAAAGGATACTTTTCGTTATGATGTGTCTGTTCAGATGATCGAGATTTATAATGAACAAGTTAGGGATTTACTTGTTACTGATGGACTTAACAGAAGATATCCTTTATCACTTCTTTAGTTCATTATTAACTTTATGTAACTTCAGTTTATTCGTATTCCTTAAATGATCCTTAACTCATAAACACATTAGAAATTCGTAACAGTTCTCGTGAAGGAATTAATGTACCTGATGCGAACCTTGTTCCTGTTGCTTCAACTTCTGATGTTATTGAACTGATGAATATCGGACATAGAAATCGTGCCGTGGGTGCTACGGCTCTCAATGACCGAAGTAGTCGTTCTCACAGGTATAGTTTCAATTTATAAGTTTACTTCATGACTGGCTTCTTTTAAATTAGAGCTCACATTTTTCATTTAATTTTGTTTCTACTTGTAGTTGCTTGACTGTTCATGTTCAAGGAAGAGACTTGACATCTGGGAGTGTTCAAAGGGGATGTATGCATTTGGTTGATCTAGCTGGAAGTGAGAGAGTCGACAAATCTGAGGTAACAGGAGATAGACTTAAGGAGGCTCAGCATATCAACAAATCACTTTCTGCTTTAGGAGACGTAATTGCTTCTCTCGCCCAAAAGAACGCACACGTTCCTTATCGGAACAGTAAACTTACACAGTTGCTCCAAGATTCCCTCGGTAAATATTAAATTGAGTTTTTCGATCCTTTTTCTTTTTCTCCCTTGTTATGCAGCAATATTGTCTAAATGTTATTATGTTATGCTTTATTTTAGGTGGGCAAGCCAAGACACTTATGTTTGTGCATATTAGCCCTGAAATGGACGCAATTGGCGAAACAATTAGTACTCTAAAATTTGCTGAGCGGGTTGCCACTGTCGAGCTCGGTGCTGCCCGGAAAAACAAAGACAGTGGTGATGTCAAGGAGCTGAAAGAGCAGGTTACATATTTCTCGCCTCATTATTCTCTGACTAATAGAAAAATCTCCACCTAATATTGAAGTTTCTTCTATTTTCTTGGCTTCTTGTTTAGATTGCTACTCTTAAGGCTGCTTTGGCAAGGAAAGAGGCTGGATCAGAGCATTCTCAGCTTTCAATACCCAATAGTCCTGAAAGACGAATCCTAAAGGCTGGAGGATCATCACCTTTATATCCTAATAAACCAGCTGGAGGAGATATCTTGAGTGGCAACAACAACCGTAGGCAGCCAATGGAGGAGGTAGGCAACTTAGAGGTGACCTTCTTTCTCTCTTTCTCTGTTGCATTATGTTAAATCGGAATCTCGACCTCGACCACCCTTCGACTAATATTTTACTAACGATTGCTCTTTTCTAGCAGTCTTGGAGTAGTAATTCCACATCAATTACACCAAAGAGGCCAGCTTTTGATCTTCAAGAGCTAAACTCACCTACTTGGAACTCGGTGAAAAGTCCTGGGTTTAGTTTCCAGAGGGAAGATGATAGAGAAAGGGGAAATGGAGATTGGGTCGATAAGGTTATGGTTAACAAGCAAGATTCATTAAGTGAAAGACAGTGGGAAGGTGACAATGGGCAGTTACCAGAGCTCTTTTATCAAAGATATCTAGTCGATACCAAAGTATACCCTGAACAACCTTATAACAGCAAACTCATAGGAAACAAAAATGAAAGCCATCACCACGAATATGATACACAGAGAAATCGTTTTGATATGGCTACTACCGATGATTCAGATGAGCTTGAAGCTGCTACTAGTGACTCTTCTGAACCAGATATGCTTTGGCAATTCAATCTTCCCAAGGTCACTAGTAGTATACCCAATGGAATCAGTTCGAAGTTCAAGAAACCCCATCAAAAGATGACTAAGAGTCCAGAGCTAAGGTAAGCCCATCTCTCATCTCTCATCTCTCAGTGAAACATTTAAGTTCTAACTTGCACCCTCCCTATAGATTAGTTAGCTTATGAGCCTTGACCATCTCGACTGAGAGGCCATTGGTTCATTAACTCGTTGTTATTTACGTAATGGACGGGCACAGAGATATAACCTAACTTATGACTTCCAAATAGATTGGTTGCGAACAACTAAGACACTATTGGCCAATAATCCATTGTTATTTACATGAAGGGACGGACGGGCTTACCCTAAAGTTAGGACCCCCTCCCCTATG
>BEHA01016840.1:800327-813001 GCA_002897215.1 Eschscholzia californica subsp. californica
GTACTACCACCACTAACCATCTAAGGGTAGTTTTATAACCAATGCTTCTTTCACCTTCTTCTCTCTCGCCGTCAACCGTGGCGTGCAATCTCCGGTTAACGCCTCTGATTCCGGTACATCGGTAAGAGTTGTAAGTTGATGAAGAAACTCCCAATCGTGGTCTATGATCAAAACACTCGACCCTGAAAAGACGAAAATAACAAAAGGTCCTAAAGACCAACATAACAGGCCCTAAAGACCAACATAACAGGCCCTAACGACCAACAAAGAAACATAACCTTTATTATACTAAGTAAATAGACAACTAGGAACTCTTCTCCGCGTCACTCACTGGATCGATCTTTGATTCCTTAATACCACCATATGAATGAACCAGTTATTACCCTGTAATTAAGAACAACTTTCACCAAGAACACCACCGACGCCACCAATAGAATCCAACGATCGCCCAAAAATCAACGCCACACACTGGAGATGATCATCTGATGGAAAATGATTATTTGGTCAAAACGACCATAACAGGATGTTACCCAATTTTGGAGAGACCTTGCAAACAAATCTTTCCAATATCTAATTCAATTAAAGGAAATTTAATTCCTTGCTCATGACTCGAATTTGTAGGTCTTAATTCTTGAGTTCTAGAGGGATAAGCTTGAGATCCAGAATTCTTAACACTATAGTAGTAGATCAGACGATTTTTCAATTACCACAACCGAATGGCTCTTCTGACCCAATTGAACTGTGCTATTGATAAACCGAATAAAGTTTTGTGCCACTCTCCAATAATCAAATTAAACATCTATTGCGAAAAGTACTTACCCGCAAGTGATGAATAGTAAGGGCTATTGGTGGGAGTATTAATCATTAATAATGGTGAAGAACACATCTGTAATGGTGAAGCACACATCAACCATGTAAAGAAATCTCCACAACTTTTCCCCTTCTGAAAATATAGGTATATCTAAATCAATTGACTTGATCCTGTTCTGCCCAAATAATGGTGAAGAACACATCAACACATCTATAATTTAGAGAATGAAAACAAAAGAGAGAAAAGAGATGGGAGAGAAATAGGAAAGAGAGAACCCCAGAGACTATTCATGGAGGAAAAACTAAAAAAATGAAGGAAAAAAGGGGATCCGGCGAAGGGGGAGCCCTTCGCCGGAAGAACAAACACAGATCTGGTTGAAGAGAGAGAGACGGTTATGGAGAGAGAAAGAGCCCTGTAATTAGCAACACTGGTTACGCAGAAACTTGAAACAACATGACAGCCCAATTTGATGTCAGTTCGAAGGTGTTTTGTTACCAGATAAATAGTGTTGGATCATCTTGGAAGAGATATGCAACATCATCTGGGAAGATCAAATATATCTGAATTTGCAATTTGGAGTTTTCATGCAGATAAAGATTTATAATATTTTACTAACTATGAATCAGATAAGAAAAAGAAATGAACTTTTGACAAATGAAATGACTACCTCCAAATCCAGCAACTCTTTATGAAACTAAAAAAAAAATGCAGCAAATTATCAAGCGAATATTAGATTATATGTGGCTACTGAAGTTCATTCATGGCTCATATAAAGTCATGCAGGAGAAGAGAATAAATTTACAAATATAAACATTGAACCCTTAAAACCCATGATTAAAACTTCAAATATATGTATGATTTTCTACCAAACAAACGAAAAATGATATAGTCTGATTATTGGGTTATTGTTTGTGATATGATAAATATTTTAAAATTTTGAATAATGTACATATTTTCCCTTGTAGTTATAACTACTATCTAAAATCCCCTAAAATCTCTCCCCATACTCTCAACCTCAACAAACTCGGTTACAATCTCACAATTTCAAACTTCCTCTATTCACTCTCTCTCTCTCTCTAAAAAACCAAACTCAAATCACTTCAAGACTCAAAGTTAAAGAGAAGCTTCAAGACTTGTACCATAAAATATACAGGACTCATGTCTAAGAGAAATTCCAATGGTCCTTCAAACTCATACTTTCTCAACATTAGTCTCACCACCAACAAATCAAAGGCTTTCAATGAATCAACACCAAAGGTAAGAATCAAAATCCCCAAGTTACTAATCAAGAAGAAACAACATAAAAACAACACTCCTCTACCCAAAGAAGAAAAAACCCAAAGTCGCCAAACCAACCAACATAAGACTAAGATCATCATGAAGACCACAACAAATACGAAAGAATCGAAATTTGAAAATCAACCATTTTCGCAGTCACATGGGAGTAGTAGTGGTTTGAAGGAGGAAATATTAAAGATTAACAAAGAAGATTTAAAACAGACTACTGACGAAAAACAAACGATCACAAATTACAAACCACATTCAAATGCGAAAGTGTATCTGGGTAACCTCTTCAACAAAAGTACAAGTTTCAAGTTCATTACAGGTAAATGCAGGGAAACCAATACTAGTAGCAGAACAACTATCAGCCGCCAAACCCACAGTTCAAGTTCAAGGGGCCTTGAAAAGCAAGGTTTACACTTGAAAGAGTCACGAAAGATCAGAAAAGAAGAAACTGAACGCAAAGAATTGTGCAGCAGAAGGATTCTAATGGGAGAACGGTGTCGACCACTGAACTTCAGTGGTATACTCAACTATGAAGGGAATAAGTATTAAACAAATGGATTACCTTTGTAGCTTCTTTTCCAAGAATGAATTGTGTGCTAGAGATCTCTGTATCTTACTATGCTTCCTTTGTAGCTTTCAGTTTTTGCCAATTGCTTTATCAACGAGTTACATTAGCAGTAGAAATGACAGTGATTTGCAAAGAATTGGAAATTGCCTCTCATTTGTAGAAGTCTAGAAGATAACCTAGTCTGTCTTATCTCAAATAAGGTTACCGATGTGTGTGTATACATGAGAGCGAGAGAGATGGCAGATAAAGTACATGAGATGAGCAAATGTGAACTATCTTACAAAGCATTGCATCAGATTGAAAACTGTTAATCTTAGTATTCATACAAGATTTTGGCGAACGAACAAGTGAGGCAAAACAAAGAAATTGTACTCTAGTATGTGACTGCTTCATGGCCTTAATGGTTTTAGACCAAGAGATGCACGAATCCTGTTCTGTTCTGCGATCTCTGGATCAGGGTGGTCGGTTCCGTCGTCTTTAGGTTTCTTTTGTTTCTTCTTTGTATCCTCGTCTTCACCACGTCTCCTAGGGCTTGCACTGTTGCGACCATGTCGCTTCCGATATTCCCCATCACGATCCCTTCCACGATCTTTCCTATCCCTACTTCTGCTCCTGCTTTGGCTCCTTGAACGGCTTTTCTTCCTCCCACGATCTCGATCTCTCCTTTCCCGATCCCTTCCATCTCTCTCCCTTTCACGTACCCTATCTCGACCGTAATCCTTTTCACGGTGACGGTCTCTTTCTCTTTCTCTGTCCCTCTCTCTATCTCTGTCACGCCCCCTTCCACGATCCATGTCATAGTCCCGATCATAATCACGCCCATCCCGGTCCCTGACAAAAGAAAAACAACAAAAGCGATGAGCTAGATGAGCTTTGAACTCATTTTGATCTATAAACAACTAGGGTCTAATTAAATCGGGAAAGAAAATCAATCTGGGAACTACTAAAAGTCTAAAACAAATAATGTGTGATCCATCATACTTCTCACTGCACACTGCCAGTGCAGAGAAACCTGGCAGGATCAAGGTAATTACTCTAGGAAGCTATCGATCTACCAAAGGCTTGAAATGCCAGTAGTAGTAAAAAGAACTCGGTAATATAAAAGAGTTCGCTTATATACCAGCTTCCACCATACCATACTTTTACACTCTCTGGGAAATGGTTCTAGCATATTTATGCTTATGAAGAAAAAGTTAAGTGGAACCAAGCAAGGTTCTTTCATTCAACATGTTTAGATGAGAGATGGACGGAAGTGTTACATGGTAAATCAAGGACATAAAAGTAGGTTTTCTTTTTCCAATTGCAAGATGAGACACGAAGAAAAGTTGAGAAAATCATATTTACAACTATGAGAAATGGAACTAAAATGGTACTGTAATAATGAAAAATATATGGAAAGGAAAAACTAAACAAGCAACAGCGTAACAAAATGTTTCGAGTTAAAATTTCAATTTATATGTTTAAGTACAAAAAATAAAATTCAGTATTGAATCATACCTCCTGTGACTATCACGTTTTCTATCTCTATCTCTTTCTCTTGTTGGACTCCGACCACGATAATAGTCCTGTTATAAGAAAAGAAGGAATCTGCATTAGAAACAATATACAGCAAAATACAACTTCAAAGAAAATCTTCAAATCATTAAAATAAATTCCAAACCTTTTCATGGTCTCCACCATCTGAGCCATCCATTACTTGGCCATCCTCTTCCTTATCTTCCTCCTCTTCAAAATCTTCTTCCAGGGCACTCCTTCTAGGTTCCAAAGTTCCCAGTGTTTCAAGAGTCCATCTGTTAATATGTACGCATTAAGAGAGTGCATGGCCCCAGATAGGCAGATACAGTTAATGGCTAGCTAACAAAAGACCAAATAATTTCTATGAACAAAAATACGTAATATGAAGCTATAAACTATTGCAAACAAGCGAATGATGGATATCATCATATAACTTTTCACAGTTGAGGCTATCTAAGGAATGCAGTCAAGCATAAGGAATATTTAGTACGTGAATGCAAGTAAAACAAGAGTCAATGGATTCACAGAAATGATCGTCTAGTAAACGCTAATGATGTTGCCACCTCTTACTGAAACTGATAAGTTCAGTAGATTCGAGATAAAAAAGAAATGTCACCTTTTCTTTATGCGAGGCATAGCAATGTCACAGGAATAATCTTTCGTCAAAAGCTCATCAATGACCTCATCCACATGGGTCAAGGAGAAACCTGAGGAAGTACAAAACCAAATGTCATAATTTATTAAAAAAATATAACCATCTCGAAATCAGAAGAACAAACTATGATACAATTCACTAAAATCATGATTATAGAAAGTTCAGTTTGCTCTCTCAGTAGTTTATCAGTTGGTATGATAAAAGAATGAAACATGTATTTCAATAGTTCAATCCCCTAGCAGTTGCCTCTTTTCCACTTTCCAGTACCAGCTTGAAATTGCCAAAGGATGGTAATGCTATTAGTTCCACGAAGTTAATCCAAGATTCGTGAACCTAATCATAAAAATTTATACCTTTATGGTACTAGAGTAATATCAGGATAGATAATAAGACGGGCTTCTGCATGAGATTACACTAAGAACTCCCCACGAAGCCGTCTGTCTCAAACAAGCCACTCCAAGCAAAATTGACTCTGGTGTCCAGAGATCCCTTGAAAATCTCTATTCATTTAAACTTTGCAAATGTAATTTGAAAACAGTTCCTCGACTTTCTTCCATTGCCCTGTGGTAGGGCCTATTTAGAGTTCTTTTTTTTTCTCTCTCTCATTTGTTACATGACGGGAGATCCAAAGCTCAAGGGATGGGGCTCTGAGGACGTTGGATATTAAACTCCCAAAGAAAGGTCAAGTATAGTGGAAAGGAATATCCAATGTGATGACGGTGCAGAGAGTTAGGATGGCTAGTTAAAAACAACTTCGAAAGATAGATAAAAACGTAAATTTGAAAGTTTCATGAGGGGAGCCCAAAATGGCTTTGTGTAACTCTATCCTTGCTATTTCGATAAACTTCAGACATGTATAAAATCTGACATTTAGGTACTAGAAGCATTACCCTTATCTATATCCTTCTTCTCATACCAAACAGAAAATACGAGATTCAAGCTTTCGAACTTCATACTATTTGGACTAACAAATATTTTAGGTTGATTTTGGAGGTGAAACTTAATAATCTTCTGATTTCCATCTAAGTGATTTCCTTTTGCTCTTAACTTATTACTACTATTTTACAGTTTACTAATTTTTCATCAAGAACAGAAACAGTATATGATATAAGAACAAGAAATACTCACGTCCATCTGCTAGTTTCTGCCTCAACTTTCTATAATCATTGTAAAGCGGCTCCAAATACTGATACACATCTGTATCTGTTCCTGTTAATCGCAAATAAAATGCTCCAAGAACACGAACATATCTGTAATTAACACAACAAAATATGATCATCATCATTAGATCTCACTAATTAAAATCTTCAACAAAAATTAAATTTTTCAAAAAACGAATCATTTAAGAAGGTATTGACGAGATTGATATACTTGTAATCTTCGTTCTTGATGAATTCGACGACGATATCCTTCTCAGGCTGAATCTGAAGCATTTTCAAGATGAGACACATAAACGGTGTCGGCTTTCGATTACCACCAAAGGTACCACCAAGATGATCAAGCTCCATGGCTTTGTCTACTAGGGTTTCTGCCGTAAGACCGAAACATTGTTCCTTCCAATAAGTGTTCTGATAAATTTTGGACCTCAAAATCTTCTCCACCAGATTCTGAGGGTTTGTTCCTCGAATGTTTTTCGCTGCGGGATCCGTACGATTCGCCATTTCTACAGAAAAAGAACAGTACTAAAGAACGAAACCCTAACCCTAGTTCTTCTTCTACTCCTCTATACAATACAACGAGAAGGAACCCTAATTCCTTTTCACGTTCCACACAAGGTGCTTTTAACAAGAGTAAAATTGTACCGTTTCTTGAACATACATGCATTTATATTTACACTACGTTTACACCTGTCTATGAGAATTTTTTTTTTATGAGAATTCGACTACCATCTCCGTTAGTCGTTAGAAGACTTTGATACATCAGGAAGATGTAATAAGCATGATAGTCGCCTAATTTAAACCAAAAATGAAAGACGCCCAAAGCTAGACAACAAAGAGGCCTAAAGCCCGACAAATTATTACATTATTTATAGCCTAAATTATATAGGATAAATCTTGATGGCAAACTGCTTCCACCGAGACTCGATCCCACGACCTCATGGTCTATGAAATTGAGAAGAAGATCCAAGGACTAATGAATATACATCAACAGTTGGTCAGTGCATATACTCTTCAATGAAGATGTCTCAGGTTCGATCACATGAAAGTGCAAATCTAGGATTATTGAACTTGGGTATAAATATAGTAGTTTATGTAGGTTTAAGGCCATTTAATTCGTCAGGCTTTAGGCCATTTAATTCGTCGGGTTTTAGGCTCAGTAGTATTTCAGCAGTTATCGTGCTTATCACATCGTCTCGATGTATCAATGCCTTGTTACGACTGACGTAGATCAAAGTCGATTTCTCAACAAAAAAGTGAATGTACATCAAGTCCACCACCCTTTGGTGTAACGGTTGGACACCCCTCTTAAGCCTACGAGGTCGTGGGATTAAGTCTCGGTGGAAACAATTTGCCATCAAGATTTATCCCATGTAATTTAGACAATATATAAAGTAAATATTGTAATAAATTTATCGGGTTTTATGCCTCTTTCATATTGTCGGGCTTTAGGCCTCTTTCATTATGGTTTAAATTAGGCGGTTATCGCGATCATCACATCTTCATGATGTATCAATGCCTTGTAAAGGCTAACGTAGATCGTAGTCGATTTTTCAAAAAAAATGAATATACATCCACACCTAATAAGATAGTCCAACTTAGTCAAGGTCAAGTCCGGTTGGATTTTTTTTCTTTGGAATCTGATAACTTCATTGATTAGGCAAAGCCAAGATGGATTACGATAAGAAGTAAAAGAAAGAATAAAGCACAAAGAAAATTATCTTATGCCTACTACATATGAAGAAGAAGGCAATAGTTTCTGTGTGTCTTTAGTGGTTCCCCCACTTTCATGAGTACATGACCCATTTCCACCACTTCCGCCATTGGTTCATTTAGTTGAGTAACTAACTTTGAGTGGGTCAAAGCTTGTAATCGTTTCCCCACCACAAATTAGATTGATCGGAGAACCTTCGTTGACCGTCGGTCAGGATCCGACTCCCATTGTCAGGTCAGCATCTTCTTCCATGCACCCCGAAGCTTGAGTCTCATCCCGATCTTAATTTCTCTTAATTCCGGTTGGATTTGGTAGGTTGAACTTTCCTATAGTTTCTTTTGTGAGAAGAAAGTAAAATATGATCTTTTAAGCGAAAGTATTTTGTATATAAAAGTGAAAAGGATTCCACCACTTTCTGGACAAATATGGTATGGCTGATGATTTGGGAAAAAAAAAGATTCCCACCACCTTGTAAACGCAAATTTTGTTTACCAATTCTTCTCTATGTTGGTAGGGGTCGTCGATAAACTGCCATTGCCGGTAACCTTGAATATTTTTTTTTCATATCTTTCTCTTATTTCTCCTTTTCCGACCGCCAAATCCGATCACTACCACTTCCGACCACCACCGTCATCATCATTTTTCTCTCTCTCCCTCCCTCTCTCTCTCTTTCTGTTTTACAACAACAACATATTAATAACTCGTCGCAATAATAGTTTCAGAAACCCTTTAGATTCTTCTTTCTCTTGATCCAAATCCCAAATCTCCATCTACGTTTTCTAGTAAGATTCCACCGTTTTTGTTGTTTAATTAGTCTTGTTGTAGGGTTTAGAATTTCTCGTCTTCTTCTTTATCTTCTTATTTCCACTACAACCGATTACAACTTGGCTCCAATTCTCACAAACCCCAACTCCACAATCGCCACCAATGCTGAAACTTTAACTTTTGAAAAATCTCAGTCTTCAATCGACCATAGTAGTAATAGTAGTAGTCGTGTCGTAGTTAGTACTGTGAGAGGGATAATGTGGGAGATAGAGAGAGATAATGTGAGAGAGAGATGGACTCTGATATATATATGCTAGGCATAACCTGTGCCTCTAGCACGGAGAGATCTATATATAAATAAATTCTTATAATTTTTTTTGAATTGGTTCGAAATAGTGAATAAAAGTTCTATAGCAAACTAACAAAAATGAAAATAAAAAGGTTTAAAATTGTAAGTGTGGTTTTCACTGTTCGCAAGTTGCAACTCCTTTGGAGTTGTATTCTTCATGTAGCTAACCGAGTCATCCTAAGCTTGAAGAACTTTGATACGAGAACCCTTTAGCTGCTATTGCATATATCCGTACTCACTGCAAAATACGTCAAATATAATAGTTCAAATGAACACAATCTACATACATAAAATTAAGACATCAAATCACAATTACTCAAAGCAGGTAAGTATTAACAATATTAGAGGAGATGTTCAAGACTTCCTACTAATCATAATAATATGAAAATTACCTATAGAGACTTTCCATCTTCTTCTGTTACAATCTTTGATAATTTCACACGACAATGTTCGTTGACCCACCGACATCCTTTCACTTTAAACCTTCCAATATTCTTAGTTCTTCATCCACTTTCTCCTTCAATTTTTCAAATGCTAAGCTCAAGTCTTATTAAAAAAAACAAAAAATTATAACAAATAAAATCAAGAGACACTAACTCAAGCAACGGTTAAATAGAAGTATGTAGGCGATGGAATTGGTGAGTAAGCCTAGGAAAACAAACCCACCATTCATAGACAACATTTCAAAAAAAACATTAATCGACAACAAATAAGAGGAAGCTTAAATATTTAAATAGGCATTTAAGTTGGCATAAACATATTGTTGTCGTATTATGGATCTAGCAGTGAGTCACTTGAAATCCAAACCTAAACAATATCATCACTAGTAACATCACAAGTAAATGAAAAAAAAGGCATATATATAGGGTGATTTGCTATTGTGGGCCCCCTTTCGTATAACTCACTTGTTGTTTGAACTCCATTTTTTCAAAGTTGCACTTTGGATCATCTTTTTCAGAAAAAAAAAGTGTTAAATATAACATTTCAAACTCCGTGATAGGAGAAAATATTATTTTACCCTTTACTTGACCCAACCCAATCTAAGTAGTTAATCCCACGAGTTAGAACCCACGAACTGGCCCATCATTTCATTTTGTTGAAAACAGAGTTGAGAGAAAGAAATAGAAGTTAGAGGGAGAAAGTAAAAAAAATGAACAGATCAGAGTGAAAGAGAAAGGCATGACAGATCAACTGTGATTGTGGTCCCTGATCAAAAAGACTACGACGATGATGAAATTAGGATGGTGGAGAATAAGCAAAAGAAGATTAATACAGGGTTCGATTTTATAAGTCAAAGAGTTTATTTAGGGTTTCATTTTAGAAGATGATGATGATGATGATGAATCTGAATTTTTGGTTTGTGCAATTTAGGTTATTGACAAGGTTGAAAAGAGTTTGCACGATGCTCTTCGCTTTAGATGCTTAGTAGGATAACTTTGGGTTATTATTCCTTAATTATATTTTTGGTTAGTAGGATGAATTTGGGTTATTGTGTTTTATGGTGTGTGTTAATTATTTTTTTAATGTTGAAAGCTATGGTATGTGTTGTTAAATGGAGGAAAAAAGATGAGTTTAATAGAACAAAATGGGTCCAAACTACTTAAATTAAATAAACTCGGGGGTTGATTCCGTCAAAAGGGTTTCCAAAGCGCAACTCTAGAAAAAGAGAGTCCAAAGAACGAGTAAGTTATACGAAAGAGGGTCCAAACAACAAATCTCCCTATATCTATTATAGGGAGAGGAGAGAGAAAATAAAATTTTTCTAGAGAGAGAGAGAGGAGAGAGAAAATAATTTTTTTTAGTATTTGAAGGTCGCCGGCCGGCGACCCCTGCCGGAGAAGATGTTGATGTGACGTGATAGGTGACTTGGCAGAGAGAGAAAATGAGATGGAAGAGAGAGAGAGGACAATTAAAGATAACGGAAAAAGGGGGTCATACGGGAATATTTGCTAAAATAGGGGGCCAGGCAGGAAGTTGGCCATAAAGTTGGGGGCCATTTGGGAAATAACCCAAACATAAAAAAGTAAGTAATATCATGCATATTAGTTACGAAAAAAGCGACTAACACGTAAAAGGCATATATCCTGGAGCAATATATCATTTACACTGATTTTCTCCTTTTCAATGAGAGATAGATAATGTGGCCTCACTTTTTCCATGTCAATAGGAACTTTGTTCTTGCTATAAAGATCATACTTGCTACACATGTCAGAAGATAAAGAATTAGCATGGCTTAAAAAACTGAAGTATAGAATAAAATAAAATAAAATATTAAATATTTTCACAATTACTTAGATATGTGAAGCCATTTGAGATCCTGAAAGCCTTCCTCGTTTATCAATCTCCAAATTTGTCCAAGCGGCACTAAATTTATAAATATGGATTGATATTTGAAAATCGCCCAAATAATCACCAATGTTGTTAAATTCGAAATCACATAGTACATGAGAAGTGTGGGTAGTGGATGGTGTATCCAAAAGGCAATAAGAAATAAGGAAATAAATAGAATAAAAGGAGGAGGAGTTGGGCAAAAGGCCCATTCCTTTCCCCAAAACAAGAAGCATGCCCACTGCACACAAAGAATGAGGGGCAGGTCCAATAATCAGATGATGGTGGGAAATTACAACACTAGGGAAACTTTTACTCTTATTTACATAAATTGCCACCCTGAAATTACAGAAATGCCATAAAAAAATCCGGCTTTTCACGTTTCTCTCTCTACACTCTATTCTCCACTTTCTCTCTCTACATTCTATTATCCACCGTCATCCTCTCCATCTCTCTCTCTCTCTCTCTCAAATCTAAAATAAATTCTTTATCTTTCTACAAATATTTTTCTCTTCCTCTTTTTAAATACTTTCTCTCTTTGTGATTTTTTTCTTTTGTTTTACGTATGGTATTTTCTTAAAATCTTAAAGTTCTTTTCTTTTTTGGATAGATGTTGCATTATTTTTTGTCAAATTTTTAATTCCATTTATCTACAAATTTATATTTTCCTTTTCAGGTTTCATTCCATTTATAATCAAAAGTCATATACATTTCTTCCAAAACATAAGTTATTTTAGTGAAACAATTTACTGTACTTTGTAACATTTACTGTATTTTTGCTTATGTACTAACAGACATGTGTATTGCACACGAATGTATATGTTGACAAATTATGTTTTGGTAAAACTTCAACCGTAAGTTCATGTCATTTTGAAATGTGCAGTACATTTTCTAATGTACTCCTATAGAAGTTTGCAACCTACATCTGAAAATATGCATAATCTAATGTACTCACGTCTTGGAATATACAGTAAATTAGGAAATGTACTGTAAATTAGGAAATGTACCTTGTACAAGTCTGTACCCCACATTAAGTACCTTCTTCAGACTTGGTTAACAAAGTATTTTTTTTAAACCTTAACAAAACATTGTAACTGTACGATATGATAATTTATTGTGTATCGGAAATTGTTTATTTACAGGACACTTTTGTACTGAGATTTATCTTGTATATCGGGAATTGTTTTATTTACTAGCCTTTGGTTATGTACTAAACACTTTTGTACTGGGAATTTTCTTGTGTACCGGAAACTGTTTTATGCACTGGCCATTTGGTTATTTAATAAACACTTTTTTACTGGGAATTTCCTTGTGTACCGGGAATTATTTTATGTACTGTACATTTTTTTTTATTTCTAGGACACTTTTGTACTAGGAATTATCTCGTGTACTGGGAATTGTTTTATTTACTAACCATTTGGTCATGTACTAAACACTTTTGTACTGAGAATTTTTTTGTGCACCGAATTGTTTTATGTACTGACCCTTTGGTTATGTACCAGACACTTTTGTACTGGGAATTTTC
>BEHA01016840.1:816821-841480 GCA_002897215.1 Eschscholzia californica subsp. californica
TATATTTTCATATCCTAAACATTTTTTTCTTAAAGATCTTAACAAGATTAATATCAAATTTATTAACATCAAGAAATGAAATACAAACCAATCCCACTTTATCATCATCTTCTTCTTCTTCATCATCAACGTCACACTAGAAAAATATATAATCCTTCCTCGTATCATTCTCACCTCATACGTACAAAAAAAATGAAATTTACCATCAAGCATTTACAAACCGAAATCATACATACATACCGAAATTGTCTGGATCTGACTTTTCTATCTTCAACTTTTATGTTCTTGAATCTGAATATGAGTCTTCAATCTTCAACTTCCATGGTCTTGAAATCATACAAAAATACCAAATTTTGTACTAAAAGATTCAACAAAATTTGGGTCTTCAATTCAGATCTGAACCTCTTTGATCTTGATCCTAGAAAAGAATTCTGATAAACCTTGAATCTAGGGCCATGAGATTGAATTAGTAAAGAGAAGATGAACATACATACCGAAATTGTCTGGATCTGACTTTTCAATCTTCAACTTTTATGTTCTTGAATCTGAATATGAGTCTTCAATCTGCTGTAGGGTTTTGTGTATCCTATACACTATTTAGTGTTCTAAGCGGAATCTCAAACATCATATGTTAACACTAGATTGCCCAGGATCATATGCATAAACTAATCAATGAACTAGAAGAGGGATAAATACCTTAACGCGTTTTTCCCTCGAACCATTCCAATCGCGTGTGAAGATCGAGAGCTCCAAGTGTAGCTCCTCTACTTGAGACACCGAGTGAATAGACTTGATCTCCCTTCCTTTCAAACTGCTAGGACTTACTAGAAGTTTGAGAAGAACTCTTATTCTTGACTAGATTGATAGAACGGGAGTTTTTTCTCTATATTTCTCTCTCTCCACTAGTTGTATATTGAGAGAGAGAGTTGTATATTTTTCTTTCAGAGAAAAATCCACCCCTTTTCTGTTCTCTACTGACCCTATATATAGAGAAACCCTAATTAGAATCTCATTCAGATTAGGTCTTTCTATTTTCGGGTCACAGAAAAGATAATTACCAAAATTGGCTAATCCCTTAAGTGTGGCCGGCCAGGGCAGCCCACCATGGGTTTTATAAGGCCGGCCCACTTACCTTGGTCGGCCATCACGGGTCAACCCGGCTTAAGGTAAACATAACGGCTAAATCCCCAACACTTCGCTACCTACACCCCTAACTAGGAGGTTAGCTTGAAGCAACAGTCATGTTTCGCACTCGGCACAGACAGATCTCCTCTGAGATCTCTAAAGGAATGAGGGAGGTCCATGTAAGCTAGACCACTGTCTCACATCCTAAACTGGGAGGGCATGAATGCGTTGCAGGCTTACCGAGTCAATCCTATAATCTCCTTAAAGATCTCAGTCGGTCACAGATCTTGAGTGTTTAAGCAAGTTTGTACTTCAAAAGTCCCACAGGAGGAAACATCTCTCAGAAGATCTATCACCTCGGCATGATATCTATGAAGGAGCCTTGAACTTAGGAGTTTCTATTTATCCTAGATATGAGATAACTACAAGGGATACCCTAACCACGAACAGTGGAAAACTTTCCTCAACAGTGGATCATCACCTCCCAATCTCGACCGTCTACTCACAGTAGGTCTACCTAAGCCTATAAAAGGGCCCCCCATCGTCCTCTATAGGACACAAGCTCCCTTCACCCACTCGACTCACTTACACACACTCGATCTCTCCAACCAGGGAGGTCTCCCCATTACTACAGAGTTCCCATAACTCGCCCCCAAAAAGATCAATCAATATTCATTCTTTTACAACAAAGAACAACCTGACTGTCTTGAGTGTTGGAGCGGTTTTCGAACCCTTTTGCAGGTTTTTCCTCCAGGAATCAAGGAGCAGGAGCAAGGAACCAGAGCTGGAGCAAGGAGCAGGAGCAAGAATCCAGAACCGCAGTCAATCTAACATAATCTTTAACCTTAACGGGCGCTGTCATCAAGTCCCTTTGTTTCATGATGATATAACGGAAAACAATTTTTTGACATCAACAAATACAGTTGAAGGTTCTTCGATATCAGTCAGTTGCTAGTCATTTTCGGCCCAAACAAAAGCGAAACAACTAAGGCTTTCGTTGATGAAGTTCGCTCTAGAAGCCAACTTGTACTATCAATATGGCCCATTCTTTCTCAACCCCGCCAAGTTAGGGTGCATTTGCTATAACTTTTTTGATATATTCACCACTTTGTACAGTGTTTTAGTATGTAGGCTAATATTTCTACTTGTGCTTTTACCTCGCTTCCAATGTAGTTTATCAACGCACAAACCAATAGTTTAAGATAAAATCCCGAAAGAATGAGTGAAAACCCCAAAATCTAGACCCTAATATAAAAAAAAAACTCTCAAAAATAATAATGCAAAAAAAAAACTCATTTTTTGAACATTTTTCAAAATGTATATGTAATTATGTTTTTAACAAGACAACATATTTTTTTCATAATTCCATTTTTACTCTTATATGTTGACAACATATATCATTGTGTTATATAATGTCCCGACTTATTATAAAATGTTGACACATATATAATTATGTTCTCAACAACATATATAATGCATTAGTCAAAATAATATTTGTTCGTTAATGGATTTGTCAAATACAAAGGATAATATGCATACCATTTTAATTTTTGCAAAGGACAAATCAAAAAATGCTTTACTCTAGATATTTCTGTCGAAAGCAAAATAAAAAATGCGGAAACCATTTCTTTTTTCACAAGACAAATCGAAAAATGCTTTAGTCAAAATGTTGGTGTCAGTTTGTGAATGTGAAATGCAAAAGAAAAAAATGCAAAATATTTTGGCAAAATAATGTCTGAGCAAGAAAGAATTTGTGTAGAAATTTACAAAATTGTTGAGACAAACTAAGATTTATTCAGAAATTTACAAAATTGTTGAGAGCAAACCAAGATTTGTCCATAAATGTTCAAAAATGTTTTTGACGTTGATTTGAGTGGAAAATTTCATTTTGGATGGTAAAATTGTATTTTTACAAACTGGATTTTTTTTCACAATATTATTCAATTTTGGGCCTAACTTCATGTTATCCCCTAATTTTGGGTTTTATAATAATCCTCTCATGGGTAAAAGTATATACAAAATGCCCCAAAAATGAACTACAAATGGGTAGCCGAAAATGGCCACAAAGCATTATTAGCATAGGGAAAAGTGTTCAAGTCATTTGCGTACTTCTGTTTTCCAAAAATGTATATCTTTTACAAGATCGGAATGGCAATTTCCTAAGCACTCCCAGTTCAAGAACTCTCTGCATTTTTACTAGATTCTAAACTCTTTTAGATGATGAAAAGAACAAAATTTACATTTGATTTAGGAAAAGGAAAGCAAGCAAAATCCTAGACAGAGACAATCTTTTGAGAAGGTGGGGAAGAAGAATGAAAGAAGAGACAAATAGCTGAAATATCATCCATAGCAATGCCTTTTCTTTTGCATTTCCATGCCCGAGTCGCGCATTCAACAAGTCGATTAGCCGCTTTTACTCTTTGGGGTGTTGAAGATACAATCTCCACTGCTTCTTTGTTAGAGATGACATCCCATACCTGGAAAAAAAATCATGCTTCAATACATAATAATCTCAATTCAATCTTTTATACTGTGAAAGAAGAGCACGTTGTAACGTTTCAATAGTCCCACGTTGCTTGGGGAGCATTTTGGAGCCTATGCTGTAGATGCAAGCTCAAACTTAGTAAGTGGTCAGAGGGCGTGTGGATTACTCATCCGAGATAAAACCCCTTCGCCCATAGAGGTCGGGCTTGGACGGCAAAAGTAGTGGAACATTAGTAGCTGCTAGGATTGGGTTGTGATATATGAAAACCGACATATATGGTTTCAAAATTCCCTCTTTGTAAGGGCTAAAAACCCTAAAACCAAGCATAAAACACTAAAAGGATGTATTTGTATGGGAATACATACCCCATCTGTTGCAAGTATAACAAACTGATCTTTATTGCTTATACTTCTTTGTGTGACTTCAGGGGTAGAAATAACACCAAAATCTTTAACACAGAAATCTCCAAAGGCTCTTGACATTGCCAACCCGGGAGTGTCTTCAGCCGGTAACCATACTCTATATACACCTGGCTCATCCCCTAAGGAAAATACCCGTCCATTGCACTGTGTTATTCGTTCCTCCTCCTCTGAGAACACCATGAACATAATTTAAAGATCCAAAGAACGGAGACACATAAAGAAAGTGAAATAAGAAAATGACAGAAAAACTTACGTGGTAAGTTTGGCTTAAAATCGGTTGTAAGTTGAACGGGAACAAGAGTACCATCATCAGAAGTTGTTGCTAAAACAACACGGGAATCCCCGACGTTCGATACGAAAAGCATGTCACCCTAAAAACGTAATTTGCAGAGAAGCTCAGAATGGCTTATCGACGTTCAATATATGAAAATTAGATCATTAGAATAAGAACTACCAATTACCTGTCTAACAACTGTTGAAGCAGTGGTACCACTATTGAACGAATCGATTCCACGAAGACGTTTTAGCTCATGGTCTATAGTAGCACAAGTTTTTAAGTAGGAATGCTTCCATATGTTAAACTGTTGAAGCTTTTCATCCAAACCCAATTCAAACTTTGGATCGACAGAAGCTAAAGCAAGAGTCTCTTGCCAATTAAATAGCAAAGCCAATGGCATCGAATCTCTAATTTGTTTCGCAACGTAGTGACCCCATGAACCATGCCCATCAAACACTCCACAAAATATCATGTCTTCTTGACATCCAAATTCCTATCAAAACACCCAAAGTGAAACCAAAACGTTAAATTTGTAATCCGAAAAAAAAAATGACTTAACAAACTCGACCTCGAAGTGTGACATTCTGAGCTCTAGCTAACCGACATAGATATTCACATAATACAATCATACAACTACGTGAGAGCATTCTACCATATCCCGTGAAAATCTACAACGTATTAACTCGACCTTAAGTCATGATATTTGAGCTTGAAATCATCTAAAACTACATATAGAGAAGCTTATCGAAAAGCAAAATGACAGTAGAAAACCAACTTCTCTTACCTCCCAAACAAGGAAACAATCTTGATTAACTCCTTTATTGCCTCTCTTAGAGTAAATTGAAGCAAAATTACTTGAATTTTTTCCATTAACACTACCTGGAGAACTTAAAAGCAGTTCATTCTTTTTAGCTTCTTTGATCATACCTTTACAAACTTCCTTACTAACATCAATTACAAGCTTCTTCTTCCCTCTTTTAAGTGAAAATGACCCAGACAATTCCTTGAACAAAGATGAAAACTTCCCCATTTCTCTGCAAATTCAAATGTTACCATTAAATCTTAAACCAAATTTCAAATATCTAAAGTTGAAACTGAACCATTCACAGAAGCAAAATGGGTAAGAAAAGAAATACTGAATGTATTCAATCTTATATGAATTTGAACTACTAGATTTGTGTTTTCAGTTCATTTACTCATAGATCTTCAAGAATTTGAACTTTAACAGATACCCATTACAGGAAAGTCTTTGAATCAAAATGTAAAGAATAAAATCAGAAACTTGAAGAAGTAATTTGCAAAAATCTGAAATTTTACAGAGTTAGAAGTTGATGGGTACCTCTGAAATTTGCTTCCTTTCTAACAAAATTTTAAATTATTGAAGATGAAGCACTTCAGATCTCTTACTCTTCATTTCCCTTTTATATACAAAAAGCTTGATTCTCAATCTTCATAACTTTGTTTAAGGCTTTTAGTACTGATACCAAACAAGATGATTAAAAAAGTAAACTTTGTAGGAGGGAATCTAGTAATCTATACTATCAACTTGTTTCTCTTTCTCATGACCAAATTACCACTATACCCTTTTTTTTGTTTGATGGGGAAAGATTAAAGGGTGTTTTTGGGTAAAATAAAAAAGAGAGTACAATTGCTGATCTGGATTTTTAGATAAAATAAGAGTTTGGGGAACTATTAAAAAATTAGGGTTACCTCCTTTGAATGTTGAGTTTGTTTTGTTATATCCACCCTCGTGTAAAGTAGGGAATTTTTTTTAATGTCTATATAAAAGTATATTATGTGATTAGGTCTATGAGACTTTCGATAGTCACGTTTTAGTTTTGTAGGTTAGAGAGGGGAGACAAAAACAAGGATAACATTGTCGATGATGTTGACCGACAACCTATCCTAGGCTCCTACCATATGTGAACATGAATTATTTTGAAAAATCGATATCCAATGCTAGATATTTTTAAGTTTATCAAGTATTATGTTCATAGAATATGTGCCTTAACAAGCAACAAGAACCATCCGAACAAAGGATCTGATGTCTCAATGTAGTAACGATTGATAAAAGTTTGGATAGATTAATTACACTAGAAGACTTCTTATCTTTCTATGCAATTTGGTGAATTTTCTTGAGGAAAAAAATTCTTGAGTGATGGATGATATTTAATTTGGCAAACACACAATAATTGTAGATGACAAGGTACATGCACACTTTTCCTTATTAAGTTTATTTTACAGTCATGGGAATAGTTATGGCTATAATATAATTTAGTCGTCATTGGTTAGGTTGTTCGTATATGGTTTGTGAGTGGTTCAGTTAATTAATAATTAAATTCGTTCTAAAATAATGTCAATGAGCTCGCTATTTCACCAAATAAAGATTTTCTCACATTCAATATTGTGAGCTTGGGACTCAGACATGGGTAACCTGTAATTTTAGAAGGTCCCCTATTTTTATGATCTTCCAGCTCTAATGAGATATTTTGTAATGATTGAGTTATACTAATACATTTTAGTTTATATATATATATTTACTTATATTTATATAATAAAACTGAGTTTAAAGAATATAAGAATATTTGAGAGAAGACTTAAATAAACCAATAAAAATGTGAATGGCGTGCAATATTCACTGAAGAAAGACGTCGCTTGCAACTTGCAATTTCAAAATAATTTTCTGGAAGGAAGAAAAGGATGATGCCTTTGTGCATTTTTATATGATACAAGTTCATATTTTCTTAGAAAATTTTTATAGTAATGTCCAAACTTATTAAAGGCAATGTATTTTACAAGCATGACTTGGTCAATTCTGTATGACCATGTTTGTTTAAAGGCAATGCCCTAGATAATTAAGTTTGTAGGTTATCTTCACCCAAGTTTTCTTTTTTTCTCTCTCTTCAAATGAGAAACTAAATTCAACCCTAGATGTCCAACCCGAATCCCTAAACCCAAGCTTCATCTCCCCGGAAATATCAAAATCACTGGTCGCCAGCGACTTTGAAACACGTTGACCACACCGATTATGTGTAGTAGCCCATTGTGTTCGTCCTCAAACTCTAAGTGCAAGAAGCACCATATTTGTTAGAAACCACCATGGATGAAGAAAAGTCGAAAAACATTGGGGAAACCTCAAAAGACTACAAACAAAACGATTTCTTGGCAAGATTCTAGTTCTAAAGAGGTATGTGAGTATCTCTAATTCTGTAATTCGTGTTTGAAGGAGTAAATTTCAATATTGATTAAAAAAAAATTGACGTCGATCTCAAAATCGGTCTGGTTCGACCGAGTTCATGTGTATAGCACGATGTGGCCAGACCGATTTCGACATGCATGCTTTCTGTTATTGAAATGGGTGAGGTTGTACCGATTTGCACTGCCTCCGCCGGTGTGGGCACACCGATTACCACTTCCTCTATCGGTACGAGCCCACCGATTCGACAACAGGAACTTAATTTTTTATAACATCTTTAAATCGATTACGTTGTACCGATGTGCAACTGGCTTACCGGTCTAGGGGGACCTATTTGAACTCCAAAGAAGGCTACCAAACTACTAGAGTTGAAATCGATGATTGCCTCAACTCTAGACTACAATGGCCGGTAGAAACGCTTCAATTAAGACTCCAAGCAACCCCACACAGAGAAATTTAGTTTTGGAATCAAGATTATACAAAAATTGGATCTCCCAAATTCTAGAGTTTATGGACAGAGAAAATGGGAGAGAGGTATGAAAAAGAGAGTTCTAGTGAACGCAGGTTAAGTATGGCCGGTTTTGAGAGAGAGATTTGAAGAAGAAGAAGAAGAAGAAGAAGAAGAAGAAGAAGAAGAAGAAAAAGAAATCAACGAACAGTGTAGAACGATTTCCTTTCTCTAAATTTAGGGAGGGGTTAAGTCAAAAGACTTAGACTTAATGATTGACCTAGCATCTCTATTACGCTGTTAGGTCAACCCGTGATTGAGGCATTGCCTCCTACCCATACATTGCCTCTAACCAAATTTGGACTTGCCTTTAGCGAGATTGCCTGTAACAAATTTGGACATTGCCTATAAAATCTCCCTATTTTTTGTACAGTAATATGATTTAAAGATCACAAGTAGTTAGTGGCGGACCCCTTTTTTCTTAGCATATCTAGACTAGAGTTGAACGGCAAATCATTTACTGTTGCAGATATATTAGGAAGAATTCAGACCTTACTACCCTTTCCAATTAGAGATATATTTTGTAGTTGAAACTAAACTTCTTCTCTCAACTAGTCAACTACAAGTTCAACAAAAAAAAAAACTAGTCAACTACAGATATAGTAGTTGAAAATTAACTGAGCCAAAGGTTTGTTTTAAGATTGAAATCAATTAGATAGATAAATAGGAGAAATGATAAATGTGCAACTAAAAATCTGGAAAAAGTGTCCAGATATAGATGGTAGTCTTGGAGATGAGAATTGAGATTGTAGTGTTTAATGCTACTCCTTATTCATAAGACTGCCACATAGGATCTGGACACCATTTCAAGACTTTTAGTTGTACATATAGCATCTCTCGATAAAAAAAAATCCAAAAAAAGAATTTAACAAAATAATCATTTACATGTTTTCACTTGAGAGACTTCATATCTTACTACCCTTTCCAAAAAAAAATTGATATGCAAGACCAATTCAGGTTTCAGAGAAAAATATCCACTTACAAGTATGGAACTAGAAAAGGCCTAACGGTAAAAATGAGTAGGCATTTCTTTTTTGTTTTTTTGTTATTCTAAATTTCTCTGCAATAATTAATACAAATAAAAAGAGTGAAAATTGAAAATTACAATATTATTATAAGCTTGTGCTAATAATTTAATGAAGAGATCAAAATTTTAGTGGAAAACATGAGTAGATGCATAATACTCGCTCTCTTTGAACACTGGTCTTAAATCTTCTTGGCACATGAAATCTAAAGGGAAAGAAACAAGATGTCCTCTAATACTACTTTCTAATCTTTCCATTGGATCTTTTGCTTCAAAATCTCCATTTTTATATGACTCTAGCTTCTCTGGTGCTATACCAAAATCGATTGTCGTGTGGCCGTGTTTGTCTTTCCAGTGCACCATGTTTTGTCTAATTGCAGATCTGTATTTGAATCCGATTGTTAGTGAAGTAACTGCTCCCATGAATGATTAACGACAATAAAAGAAAAAACGAAATGTGCAAGGAGAAAGAAAGATTCTATAACTGGTAATGTACCTGGAGTGTATAAGATCATTGGGTACGCAGGCAAAAACATCTTGGTATATTGTTGTATTCGTCTGTGTAATAATGAAATTAGGAAAATCAAGATATCTTCGCGTATATCGGGAAGAAGTTATTGCAAGTTCAAAAATACCTTCGCAGTCGCCATCCAAATGTCTTTATACGTTGTGTCGACAACAGGATCATAGATTCGAAACATCTGAAATAACATATGGTAAGATAATGATTCATGGTATTACTATAGCCTATCAATGACCTCTTGGTCAAGATGGTCAGAAGCCGCTCAACCTATAGAGAGTAGGGAGGCCTGTTTGAGTTAGGTGTTCCAGAGAGAACATGTTGTTATTATCATAAGGAGGGATGAAGAGATATTAAAACAGAAATACAAACCTCTCCAGAACGAAGACCAAGGTGTTCGGACCATAGGGAAAGGCGAAGACTAAAAGCAAACTTGCCAGCGTTCCAAGGCATTCCATTCATGGACGATTCAACAAATTCTTTATCTTCGATTAGTACATTAATCTGAAACAACAAATCCCATGTTGAGAAGGAAACTTGAATACAGGAAAAGAGTTGGATAAACATAAAAATCACAATGTAGAACATCAAAACCTTCATAACATCGGTGTAACTTTTCTCATAACAATTACTAAGGACAATAATGGTATCAACTACCAAGAATCTCAGTTTTGGTACACAAACCTAAATTACCGGTAAGATATGATCTCATAATTGGGTTTGGGTAAATTCTGGTATTTTCTTTTATACATGACAATAACATAATTAGGGTTGCAACACCACATTGACCAATGTTACAAATTTACAAGGGTATACTTTCTTATACTCAACTGTCTTGTCTGCACCCACAGGGTGAGGATCATGCCTAGTACTACCAGGAAAAGTGTAGCCATTGTTTTTGAGTAAATGTGTCATAATTAATATAAAAAACATCTCAAATGCCATTATATGAAGTAGCTTGATAATTTTGGGTAACCCTTAAAGACATGACATAGGAAATGATACCTCAGAATCTCTTGCTCCAAGCAAACTTCTATCATTAATATTAGCTGATCCAATCAAGGCCATGCAGTCATCGACTATCATCACCTTGCTGTGCACATAAATCTGTCAATGATCAAAAAAGTATTACTTAGAAAATTATAAGGATTAAGAACGAAGTTTCCTACATTATATCACTAACTATGATTTATGGTAAGACTTGAGAGCTAAATATATAAATGCTAGGATTTTCACCTGATTGGTAGCCAAAAGACCCTCATCAGAAAGTCGTCCGTAAGATCTTAGACCATAGAAAGAAATATAATCTTGTGTTCTAGGACCAAGCATATCATAGAGATTGTGCATGATCGACTGTTGACCTCTACAAATGGTTCGATATTGCCAATGCATCATGGCTCTCACTGACGCTGCACCACCATCATCCAGACCCCCCTTTATAATTCACGGTCAAAACAAAATGTAAACACACTGTCTTATTTGACAATAAAAGTCAAACTAATAACATATTGATACCTGAAATCCAGGCAAAAGTGGTATGACAATAATAACTCTGAAAGACTTCTGATCTCTGGCGGCCCGTATTATACGCCTATACAGTGCTTCTAAAACACGATTTCGTATAATTTCATCTCCTGACAGACCAGATATGAAGAATTGATTCTGGAAACAAGAAATAGTCGATTAAATTCTTATGAATATATTACTGAAAGTTGGATTTGCCTCTCAAAAGTTAATCAATCAAGTTTCAAATTAACATAGTAATCAATAGAAAAAAAAATTAAACAATAAGTATATTATGAAATGTATCTCTGAGCTGGATATTAATAAACCACAAGAATAGAACAGGACTACACATCAGGATGAATAAAAAAGACCCAGCTTTTGATTTATCATTTTCTTCTTTGATATTTCTTCTTCCCAATATAGTCCCTGAGCATTCCCAAGTGCAATATTGTTTCTGACGTTCTTTCATGGTTATAATTTATACCCTTGCAAGGTAGATTCATAAGAAAACTTCCGCACTCCATATACTAGTAGTGTTGGTAGCTAATGCTATATGGAATTAGAAACATACCTCTATATATACAAAGTGTTCTGCTTTCTCAATGAGAGAGCAATATGCATTATGAATACTCTCTTCGGTTTGGCTTGTCCCAGCAGACCATTGACCAACACTTCTAATAACCTGTTTAACAGAATAATTGAATAAATATGGCTATTGAAAAAGCGAAAATTTGTGGGGAAATAGACAAGTGCGATAAAAAAGATAGGGATACGGTAGCCCCACCTGACAGCGGCATGGAATACGGGGACCAACTTGCGCAGCTTCATCTGCCGAAACAACCTGGCTGCCCTGCTCTTGTGCTTCCCACCACTCATTATGTAAGCTGATTACATCTGTGGGTCTCACCATACTAAGAGATGTTTCCCTTCGAGGATTCAGGCAATCAAGATCATCAATGAAACCTTTCATCTGAAAATCGGGAGCTATAGCTTGAACTCTGGATTTCCGCAAGGAAAATGAAATATTTCGACTGAAGTTGCTCGAATGATTATGATCCGAGGCATTTAACTTTGGGTTTCCATTTACAGCATGTAATCCATCAGACTCTTGAGGTAAAAGCAATGGGATGTCTTGTAATGAGGATCTGGAAGAAAAAGAATCCTCCCTTTTGATGCCAATGAGATTTTCCTCCACTTGCCCATTTTCAGCCTCCATTGCTTGGCTTCTTCCCATGTAGTGAGGAATAACCATGTGTTGCTGAGGCATAAGTAATGGAATTGCTTGCTCATTTGGAGCTTTGTTTCTCTACAAGAGTGCAAAAGCAATGACTAAAATCAAGAAGATGTTAACCAAGTAAGTTCTATAGAGAGAAAACCAACCTTCGCATAGTTCCATCGCTGAACAAAGTGTCTTGCAATATCACGACAAGGTGGTCCCCAAAGAGCACAATGGACATCATGCCATGGCATGCGAGGATACTTTCTACGGTCCAGCTGATCTTTCATAGCATCTTCCCATGAATTCGGTTCAGACTCCCTAACAAAACAAGATTAACATATTAATCAGCCATATTAAAGTTTATATCAAGTTGATGACCCAACGTGCATGATTCTAGATAGCCTAAAGCTACAGCGATCTCCCAAAGAAAACCACCATTGGTTGTTAGAACAGACTTAAGATAAGTTATCTTTGGGGGATTTTGGCTTTAACCACAAAATTTTAATGAGGTGTGGTTACGTCCACACTAAATCTTAAAACAGATGGGTGTGACTAACAAGGTGTTTCCATACAACTTCACTTTTTCCTTTTTCAAACTTTGCCTACTTAGATATCAAGTGAGAATGTCGGTAAAGAACACACAAAACCTTACCTGGGGTTGTAGTAATCCTTTCCAGGCCATACGAGAGGAGGGCAGTCACCTACTCTGTGCTCAAATGTATCATAACGGCCAAAGCAAAGATCTAGACCTCCAATAAAGCAAATTCGATAATCAACAATAACAAGTTTTTCATGGTGGGACCTATATGTAACCAGGAATGATTTATCAGCAACTGCTACAACCACGGGTACTGAACTCAATCTGGATGAGAAGTTTAAGCAGATTTCTTAAATAAATGCGGTACCATAAATAGACTCCGCTTGAGAAATGATCAGGATAACGCAACACCTTGACATTCTCATGAATGCTAAGAAGTTTTTGCTTGCTGTAGACACTGTTTATTTTCAAAGCAAGAGCAACTTCTTTGTACATGAGAACGTAAATCTGCACGTATTCATTAATTTAATCAAACTGAAATCAAAGTAGATAATTGCCGGTAACAGCACCTTCTCTTTTTCCAAATAAAACTGTGGCAAGATTCTGACTTCTGATACCTAGGAAAATACAAGTTCTATACAGCACTATATGAATAACAGTGAACTCTTTTCTAGTTAAGTCACCAGAGCCAGAAGCAATATTTAGAAGAAATAGGCCACAAGACAGCCAAAGCTATTATTCCAAATTATTTAATGGCATACTCACCTCATTCATAATAGGTTTATTAGGTGCATTAGATTTAACATGAATCTAGTCTACAAAATGTGAGTTTCACATTTCACTTAGCTATTGTGAGTTCCATTACAAAGAAGGAAGTTTTACTTTCACATAACATACAAAATAGAAATAAATAGCAAAGTACAAATACTGGAAGCTCATAATATCATACACATATATGTGGAGTTTGAAAAACAAAATATGTTTCAAAATGCATCATTAGAACGATATTTATTATCGGTAGGTCGCCAAAGTTAACTGGCCATGCATAATAAATTAAAGGCGGCAGTAACAAAGATGAGCTACAGAAATGGCAGAAATACAAGAGACTCATGGATATAAACAAAAATGGTACCTGAACCCCTTCTTTAGCTTTTGCTTCAATAAGCGTGTCAAGTCTGGAGGCTGCATTAGTATGGAAAGGACGTTCTAGATACAATTCTGGGCATAACCACCAGCCAGTAATGAATATCTGCATAGAAATTCATTTAAGCATATGTCAGTCGTCATGATTATATTATGACCTATCTGGGCTAAAGTTGATTTTTGACAGTATATTATGACCTATCTGGGCTAAAGTTGATTTTGACAATATATGATTGCTAACCTCTGATTTTGCTTCACTAATGGCTGCTGCAATTGCTTGAAATGCTGCTTTTCCATCTACAAACCATTGGGCTTGACTTCCATCCTCAATCAAACCCCTTGGTGGAGCAAAAGATCCAAAGCGGTGTGGGTGGCACCAGCCCTCAGGAGGCTTTAGTCCCGCATCATTAATTGCATCAACCCAAGCTCTTACTTTATCATTACTTCTAACTCTTAGCTTTATGCTACGGCTACCAGAAGACACCTTGTGTTTTCATATCTAAATGTTAGCAAATTTACCTCATTGCTATTTTCATCACGTGTAATCATATGTTACCTAAAGCAGTTTGTCAAATAAAGATCTATTCAACCCAATCTACATCATTTAACCCCTTCCACGGCTATACATTAAAATCCGTGGAACAAGTAACGCCATTTTGTAGACAACAGGAAGCAACATGTGAAACATACCCAAGGTGTCACTAGCAAAACCCGTACAAAATTAACCACGATATGAGCCTTCATACAGAAAAAGGTCAAAAGCAACTCACCTCAAACGGATGACGTAACGGGTTGTGATCCTTTATTTCTTTTGCTAAAGATACTCGGCCTTCTCCATTACTATCAGATGCTGGCAGCATATCAAATACAATTATATCTAAAAGTTTTGTATCGCGAGGATCTTCTAGCAAGGCCAGGAAACCAGGCTTAAGTACAGCCCACACCTACAACAAGCACCAGACAGTGTCACAACTTTTTTGTGATCCTTGTATCGCGAGGATCTTCTAGACAGTGTCACAACTTAAATTAAGATGAAACTCTATTATTGCATTTCGATGTGCAGGTGTATCCAGACTTCAGCAGTAGATATAATATGGCAGTTGTCAAAGTGCGTACCATGATTCAGGTAACATAACTTGCACAGTAAATACTCCGATAAGCATAATAAGAACTTTAACTGTAAGAAAGAACCTTCTTTGAAGGATGAAACCAAATCATCAACCATGAAATATGAAAGCTAATAGCTTCACTAAGTACTATATTCTTCACTTAGAAAATTTTCACCATTGCTACCTGCCTACTCATTCACTTTGCTTGTCGAACTGATAATTTGTTTGATGAAAGGAATTTGCAACAATGTACTCGAACAACAGAGCAATAGTAAAGGTACAGGCAGGAAGTAGGCTTCAAAAAAAGGTAACTACGGTGACATGATCTAGGTCGTGTCAGTATCCCGTAAAGAAAACGATAAATGAAGGGTTGTTTGTTTAACAAGGTTAGCATTAGCGTGGGGCTATCACCGTGCATGACTCATGCAGTCAGATGCATGGCAGCAATATATAGTATAACCCAGGGCTTCAGCAAAGGACACTAAGCAGTAGCCAAATGGGCGAGCTACAGGAAACCATTTTTAGGTGACATTTGACCATCAGTCTGATATCCCAAAAGAAACAATTAATCAAAAGGTTCTTATACAAACAAATTAGCTTAGGTATCTATCTGCTTCCTACAAATATAGAGCACTACGAAAGAAGCATATTGTTACAGACTGCTCCAGTTGTGGGTAAGGAAAACTTGTTGAGAAGTCCATCCTGACGGTCTACTTTTCGTTGTCTCAGTTGAAAGTTTTTGTGGTTTAGAAATTATTGTGCTATGTCCATTCTGAATTCAGTTGTAAATCCAAGAGCTTCTATATTGGTAATCAATCTGGAATCATTGTCCTTTGTCCATTTGACCATCAAGCACAGTGTAAAAGCCTTGGACTTCTTTGTTATACAAATAGACTACAAAAACCGCATGCCAAGGGTGAGAATAGGTTAATTACCTTCTGCCAGTTGTCATTGCAACAGCTAAACCAACCACATGAACAACATTTCCTATCATCACCATCCCTTGAAATTCTCGGTAGATGTTTGACCATTACGTAGTCTTCTTTCAGCTTAGGCCCATATTCCGGTGCAAAAGATAACTTGGAGACCTCCAAAAACTTGCAAACCTACAGTTGAAGACCATTAATCCCTACAGATATTCAAAGAGTTCCCATAAATAAGGATAAGATTGTAGGATCCATGCATGCATTGATAAGTTTCGACTAACTTAAGAGTTACGTGCACAAGATTGCAAGAACAAAATTTCCTTCGCGTGCAAACAGTTACCAAGGTTGACCATAACATAACCGAGAAATTCCAACGACCGAAAGTGGGGGATTTATGATGATTTTTCCAATTCGTATTACTAGAATACTCGGTTATTGTCGAGATCAAGCTGCTAACTAATTCACTTTTCACATAAAGTTTGTAATGTTTTAATGTTCACTTTATCATTGAATATACTGGTCTTAGGAGTCTAGAGTAAAACTTATCAAGTACTACAATTAGGTCCCTGAAGTAAGGTTAACAAGCTCTAAATGAGTCCATCTTACTTCTTCTTTCTGAATTATTTTCTTTTTCTTTTTATACAGCCACAGGTGTCAGCGACGAGCCTATAAATTAGCAGGAAGCAAATCAACTAAGAAATTTCAATAAAAGGTAATTATTTCTCCGCTTTCCTCTATTTCTCCACATCTTTTTCTGGGGATTCTAGGACCTTGTGCGCTGGAGCTGGACACTTGCTGCTTGAAGCATAAACTCTTATAGACATAGTTGCGAAGGATTTATTTTTTGGTTTTCATCAGCTGTTCTTCTAGTTTCAAACAAAATGCAACTATAGTTACTTCCTATTTGTGGAGCAAATAACATTGTCCTTATTGAGCGGAGAAAAGGATCGTGAATACTTCTTAAAACAAATGACTTCACTGTTAGTTGGGAAGCGCTTATGGAGACAATGTAACTGCTTTGACTTTTGTGGCGTCGCTCCCCGGGTAATCCTTTGCAGTTGAGAGGAAGCCCTGCTTGGTGGTTGGATTTTCTTGTTTTCTTTCTTTAGGTTGCCGACTCGTGGAACCTTTATCTGTTCATTTTGAGTCCTTGTAACTTTAGCTTTCTTCCTTAACTATTACCTACCCTTCTGAAGTATATACAGCAATATTTCTAAGTACAGCTTTGAATCTGAGGACAAGGTGGACCCAATCTTTATTGATGTAACTTGTTGAACATTAAAGCTGTGTAAGAAGCCATCATGAAGAATAAGGCAAGTAACCTAATTAACAAATTCTTTCCTGTATTATATATTAAAAATATTTGTTGCAGACTTCTTGTGGAATTGAAACTTAAGAAGCTAAATTGGAATATACTGATGAACAAAATTTGGAAGTTTATGAGTAAAAGTAAAAAACGACAAGCACGCAAAAGAATGAACTAAGTTATAAAAAGATGATTGCATAAGACTTATGTAAGATCTCAACAGCGTAACCAACCCACATTTTGCAACCTAAATTGTGTCATATGGCACTTTGATGGAAATAAATATCAGAGAGAGAGATCATACCTCTCGAGAATTCACGATGTCCAAGTTCCCTAGAAAGTGATTCAAATACCCTTGCATTGCAACCTTTGCATTGTCGGACACGGAATTCTGTCTTCCTAGTGAAGGGCGAATAATAGGCAAAGCAGCAATTGACGGAACGTCTCTGCACAGTTACTAACCCTTAGAACAAAATTATAAAAGAGTTGTAGTATGTATAAAATCAAATTTAGCACCATTTCTAAGCCACCTATTTTTTGCGCTTTCATCGTGATGTAAATGGACAGCCTCGTCATCTCCTTCGTCATCATCATGAACCACGGTTGTATGTTCTCCTATACCTATGTTTTGGAGCCATTCTTTAACCTTCGAGGTAAAAGTATCAGAAAAAACTTAGCTAAAATCTCATCCTTTACAGTAATCTCAAAATATCACCATGGCCAAGAGACAAAAATACCTGTTCTTGCTTGTCCTCAATAATATCTTGAAATTCTTCAATAAGTGCTCGTTTTTTCAATGTAATATGTAAGTAGAGAACTTGTGTAGCTTTCTTCAGTAACCGCCATTTAAACTAGCAGAAACCCAATGATTTAGTTTCACCTTTACACAAATAAAATTACACTAATCTAATGAAAACGAGAAACATTATCGAAATTCAAGTCCACACTCCAAAACTCTTATTTCTCACTTCAAAATGGAAAAGCAGACAATTCTTCTTCTTTTAAATATAAATATAAGTTTTGAACCTCAACTAACTTTCTATGATTTGTTTGGTATTAAAATAAGTTCAGAATTTTGCATCCATGACCTTTATTACAGTTCTTTTAATACTACTTTAAATTCTAAAACATATGCCAATTAATAAACTGGATTAAGTCCAAATTAGGCAAGTTGGACAGAAATTAGCAACCTAAAATGAGCAAATACATAACGTCATCAGAAATTACTCAAATCTTAATCTAGAAAGCGGAAAATCTAAAACATTCATCTGGAATTGTGAGTTCCAATTTGAAAAAATGAAGAGATCAAATAAAAAACATGTGTTTATGATTGAAATTTGAATCGTTACCTGTTTATAGTGAAATTCAACAGTATAGGATAAAGGAAGAGGGCTAAAATCAGCGGCATCAGGTCGAGAAACGGATATAACTGTAGCTTTAGGTAACTCATCAAAAATCCAGTTCCGTTCAGATGTTTGAAGAGATGAAGAAGAAGAAATCCTCGCCGCATCCGACTGCATTTGAAAGTACCTATGTCCATTTTCGGAACCGAATTGCTCTGATTCCATGATGAAATTTCTTTCTTCTTCGATCCAGAGTTATCCGTTGAGATCCTGAGATTATTACTACATGTTAACGGATTTGGCATGTCCCTTTCCTGCGAGTTCCTCCTGATCGTCTTCCACTTTCATTAGAGGGAGAGAGAGATTAGTTTTGTTTTAGAGAGAGAAAGAGAGGATTTTTGTGGTGTTTTTTTGGCTGTAAATAACTACAATGGCAGAACTCAAAAACTATTCATTCCGGTACAAGTTAAGGGGATGGTATTAGTTAAGATTGGATTCACATTTTATATACTGGTAGGGGGGGTGCTTGTTTTTCTTATAATTCAGATCCACAATCTGACTTGACATCTAACTTGTCTCATTTCAGGTTTTATAGTGATTGTTTTTCTTACTGGAATTGTGCGTCTAACTCGTCTAAATGGTTGATAAATTGATTTTGGGTCATCCTAGTTTAGTTAGACCTAAGATAAAATTAAGTTAAAAAGAGTTCATCGTCTTAAAATGATTGTCACGATTTGGATTCAAATGCAGACGTTTCAGATTAATACAAATGATCCCTTGAGAGGATCCCTTGAGAGAATCCCATATAGACAATCTTAGAAAACAAACACCCCTTACTGTCGATTTTGAGGAACCACAAACAAAAATCCAACTTCTCTTTTTTCTGAATTAACTCCTTGGTAGTTGGCACTGTTGAATTTCTGGTAGTGAGTTTGATAGTAGTTTAATATGGTAACCAAGCCCCAACCAATTTGAGCTGATGGAATTTGGTTTGTTTAGCATGCACCCTTTTTTTCTCAGACTTTTTCCATATAAATATCACATAATTATTATATCTTGCTCCCCACTTCTTTTTCATCTGAAAAAGACTACACAGAGTCATTACATTTGTCACATGAAAGGGATTAAGAGGGGAAGGAAAACCACTTGACCAATTTGCAGCACCGCAATCGATTTGAATTGTTAACTCCCCTTCTTTTATCATCGAGGAATATTCTAACTCTACAAGACCACAGGAAGACACTCAGGAGGCAGGAGACACTCAGGAGGCAGGAGAAAACATGTCATGTAAGAAGCATTGCGAACGCGCATCGACCATGTCTCAAGAGAACAATTTGTAGATAGCATGAAAGCACTCCATAATCTGCCAGTCGCTAGGGCATCCCGGTTAGCTAGAGAGGCCGAGTCTCAAGAGAACAATTGAATGTAGATAGCACGAAAGCACTCCGCACTCCCTAGTGTGCCTATCACCAGGGCATTCCGGACAATGGCACCCAGCTTAGCTAGAGAGGCTAGTCTGATCTAAGAGGACATAATATTGTGTCACTAGGAAATAAGAACTGATTTAGCTCCAATGGCTTCCTAGACTTGTTGATCTAGTTAAAGCATGTGCAATACTTACTTCTCCACAATTCTATATGGCAAAATGTCTCATTTTATGTTTCGGCGGAATCAGCAACTGTTAGATTCAGTGTTCATTTTATGTTTCGGCGGAATCAGCAACGTTAGATTCAGTGTTCTGTTTGGGAATGAACTTATGAAGTTCCATCATAACCCCATCGCCATTAGATGAACTAAATCTAACATTACCAACCCATTTTATTCATATAACCTAATTTTCCATCTCATATAAACAAACACATTTCAAATAATAATCAGTTCCTTGCATATCTTTATAAAACAAAAATCAGCTAACCCAATTTCAGTTCAAGAAACAATTTTTATATGAAATTACTAAATAAAATCATCCAATTGGTTGAAATTTACACTGTTGATGATCAAATTATTGATTTCAGAAATCAAATTATATACATATTTACATGAGAAGAAGGTAAATGAATGAATTCCCCAAATTGGGGAAGAAATTGTTCCAAATTCTCCTCTCAAATTTGTTGCAATAATGGCGGAATTCAGCAAACAGGAACCAATCTCATCGGAACCTTCTCTCTAGAAGGATCACCAATTGAACTAACAGAAGCAATTCTCACAACTTTCTTAAATGCAAAATGAATACAATTAGAAAGAACAATCCAACTTAATACCTCATATACGAAATCAAAAGCTGGATCACGATTCGAGAATGATGATGATTCTTCTTCCCAATTCGATCCACCAAAATTCCACCCCTTTCCATCACCGCCGCCGCCGCCGCCGCCGCCGCCGCCAGAACCACCACCACCAGAACCGCCGAATGGACCATCATCACCACCGTCCCCAAAAAACCCATCATCTTCACCGTCTTCAGAATCACCACCAGTAAGAGATCTTCTTCTCGTACGTCTCTTCCTCCTCGTAAAAGTTCGAGGAACGGACCTGTATAAATTTTGCCTGATTGTCGGTGGGGCAACTGAATCAACGGGGGAAATTCCAGCGAAAATTCTTGACTGGGTATCAGATAAAACAGAGACTTGATTACTTGAAGTATAGTTGTGGCGATTAAGAATGAATTTTGAAAACCCTAAATTTTGTGCAGTTGCTAATGTAACAGCGTCGGCAGTTGCGATGATCTCCATAACTACGAGTGAAACCCTAGAAACCGATTTGGAATAATTGATCAAAGATGGATCTCAATTGAGAGGAAAAACGGAAGGAAGAAATTTAGATCGGGTGAAATTGGAACGAAGAAGAAGAAGAAAAAGACTGGAATTTCGTTTTTCTTGTGAGAATTTTAGAGGTTAGACGAGGGAGAAATTAAAGTTGACACGTTACCTTTGTATCTTCCCTTTGTTTAGGCGTTGTTTGGTGCTGATTTGTTCTTTCGGCTATGCCTCTATTTGGGCCTTTAATGGTTCGTGATTTAATCTGGGCTTGGTCCATCTACTTAGAGCACGCCCCTGCTCTTCTAGGCAAAGCGTTTTCTTTAAATTAAAGGCAAGCTCGCTAAATACAAGCTAGCAAATAAATAGAAGCAATGCCTATCTTCTTCTTTTGACCAAGTTTTAGGTAAAAAACATCGCCTCTAACAAGAAAACGTCCCCTACTTAGAGCTAGCCTTACTCTTAAATTGAGAGTGCCACAGCGAATTTAACAGTTACCAAGAAGGTTAAAAACGCAATAAACAAAATAAGGGATTCTTATCTACCAAATTTCATTGACAGATGAACTTGTCTGACGACCACCACCACCATCACCGTCTTCCCAAGTATCTTGAACTCTCTTTTTCCTTCTTACGAAGGAGGCGACACTAACGCATGCTCCACTCCCTTAGAAAACTCTCTCTACATTTGTATGGGGTTATAAGAATAAATTTGTTCAGTTGAAAACCTGGCTCTACCAAAATTCAGAGGCATAAAGCCACGACTCAAGTTTACATTAGCCTCACTTCAACAACAAAAAAAATCGTTGACATCAGCCTCGAACAACAATAAAGTTGTTGGTTCGAGTATAGTTGACTTACTGATGTATTCGTGTCACTGACGCTGCACTACTTGTTCCATCAACGAAGGTACATTTGTGACTTTAAGACTTATCATTTTCTCAATCTTTATCTTCCTTATGGGTATACCTACAACACCAATAAGGCAATATATTTATTAATGAGTTATTTTCTTTTTGGCCCCCTACTTTGTGACCAGCTTCCTTTTTGGCCCCCTATTTTTTATAAATTCAAATTTAGCTCCCTTATTTTTAAGTAAATGTCATAACTACCTTTCTTAATTTCCAAATAAAATATTAAAAAAAAGAGATATTTCTGTCTCACCTATTTTCCGATAAATATCATAACTACTCGAAATTTTTTCTCTTTTTTTGATATTTTTTATATATTTTTTTGATATTTTATTTTGAAATTAGGAAGGGTAGTTACAACATTTACTTGAAAATAGGGGGTTAAATTTGAATTTATGAAAAATAGGAGGCTAAGAAGGAAGCTGGTCACAAAGTAGGGGGCCAAAAAGAAATAACTCATTTATTAATACATACATATTTATATAATACATGTGAGAATAGTCCCACATGGGAGAATGGGTAACTAGCAACCAAGAATATAAAGTATAGGTCCTCTCCACTCATTGCCAATTGGTTTTGAGTTGGATGACCACAAATTTAACATGGTATCAGAGCTAAGCCCATACGTGATAGGCTTAAAAGCCACACATGCTCCACGTCACCCGTAAAGAAAAAAAATCACGTGTAGGCTCAAAGAACCCCACACGTGAGGGGGCGTGTGAGAATAGTCCCACGTGAGGGGGCGTGTGAGAATAGTCCCACATGGGAGAATGAGTAACTAGCAACCAAGAATATAAAGTATAGGTCCTCTCCACTCGTTGCCAATTGGGTTTGAGTTGGATGACCACAAATTTAACAATACATACATGTATATATTGCCAAAGTTTAGAAACTGTTTAGAAAGTTGTTGGACCTGGGCGAAATGATATTACCAAAGTTAGGAGAAATCTTCAGCATTCTTACATTGTCACTAGTTGTACACTTTGGCATTCTCCGTTGTCTGGAACCCTGTGGCCCTTGAATGCGAAATGACATAACTATCATCCTAAACTACGTCCAAAAGCGCATTGAAAAAATCGATGTGAAGTTACTAGAGGCGGAGCCAGGAATGTGAGTATGGGCGGGCTGAACTTATATTAAGGGTTCTCGAAAATTTTCAATTTCTATACACCGCCTATCATAGTGCTGGTTCACATTTATATTTGGAAAAATTTATTGTTTTGGCTAAACTACATCATTGTATCATTGGATCCATCCATATCTATCTTTTATACAAAATAGACATTGTTGGGTGTAATACTAGTAGGAATCTTTGTGGATGTTAATATACGAACTAGTTTAAAATAGAGGAGAAATATACACAAGAATTAAACCTTAAAATAGTGAATAAACTTTATTTATGTTATAGTTGTTGATGTTAATATATAAACTAGTTTTAAAAAAAAAAATTGCTAGTAACGGGACTCGAAAACACAACCTCATGGGTATAAACCTTTTGCCTTACCAGCTGAGCTGCTAAAGTCTTTAGTTAAAAAACTCAACGCAAAGTATAAGTCAGGTGGGAAGACTCGGACTACATCGTAAAAAAACCAACAGAAGGTAGAAGTTACAGGTGGGAAGAATCGGGCTGCAGCCCGACTTAACCCACCTATAGCTCTGCCCCTGGAAGTTACATCTCTCTCATCGCTCTTTTCGAGTCTCCTTATTTGGTCAAGGAGAACAACACATTCAACCTGAGTTAACTCAATAACACAATTGGTTTTAAGGGCAGGAAATTAAACTAATCTTATGTGCATCTCCAACATTGGCAGCCTAGATTTGTTCTTTTTATTGGTAACGAAAAGCAAAAAAGACGGCCACACCTTCTAGACCTATCTAGCATAAACTTTGTCCATACTTCAAAAAATTTAACACTATGAAGGATATGCACCCTTAATTCTATCCGATTTTTCTCTTTATATTAAGGTGGGAAGATTCGAGGTTAGAGTTGACTTGAATCAGATATTAGTCTGCCTATTTTTACCTCATTCATACTACACGGGGTTTTGTTTTGATCCAAATGATTCAGGTCGTTCACAATCAAACTGTGTACTTATGCGTGATAAACCTATATCATATTAAATGTAATGATTCTTAGAGTCCACGTAAAAATAGAAGTATGTAGATTTAAAAATGTGAATTTGGGTAACGACTTACGTCGATGAAACGTGTGTGCCGTTAACACTTCACTTTAAGTTTTTACTTAAAAATGATGCTTAGTTGGGCCTTGACCTAGATCTCGCGTTCCACATGCTTAGGCCTTAAAAATTCTAAGGCCCATTTTGTTACCTTAGAAGATCAAATTTC
>BEHA01016840.1:852003-898180 GCA_002897215.1 Eschscholzia californica subsp. californica
TGAAGCTCTTCCTAGTTCTTCCTTTAATAATGAACAAGCTCAAACCATGAGACTCATGATCAACCAAGTTTGCCTAAACACTGTCAACTCCGAATCCTGCAGTGCCAATTTCCATTCCGAATTTCTACACATGAGTTCTAAAACTCCTATTTCAATTCTGAATGCTGCGATAAAGGCAACAATGAACGAGGCAGAAAGAGCAATAACATTAGTAACAAAATTCACTGCATTATCGATAAACCCACGAGAACAAATTGCTATAGAAGATTGCGTTGAACTACTAGATTATTCGGTCGAAGAATTAGGATGGTCAATGCAAGAAATGGAGAAAATTCGAAATAGTTCGATTGTTACTCACCATGAAGGAAATCTAAAAGCTTGGTTAAGTGCAGCTTTGAGCAATCAAGATACATGTTTAGAAGGTTTTGAAGGAACTCAAGGTAACATAGAAAAGTATATTAGAGGAAGTCTAAAACAAGTAACACAACTAATTAGTAATGTACTAACTATGTATAATACAATGCATAGTCTTCCTGCCAAACCACATTTTAACAAAACTGTTAGTACTACTAGTAATGCTTGGAATGATTTTGAGCCGGGCTATCCCAAATGGGTTTTGGGCCGAGATCGTCATTTTGTAGATTCGGGCCCAGACGGTATGAATGTGGATGCGATTGTTGCATTAGATGGGAGTGGACAATATCAATCGATTGTCGAAGCGGTGAATGAAGCTCCTAATTATAGTGAGAAGAGATATGTGATTTATGTGAAGAAGGGAGTTTACAATGAGAATGTAGAATTGAAGAAAAAGAAGAGTAATATAATGCTTGTTGGGGATGGTATGGGAATAACTGTTATATCGGCTAATCGTAATTTCTTGCAAGGATGGACCACTTTTCGGACCGCTACATTCGGTGAGTTCTTCTTTACTTATATAGAGTAAGCCCACAAAACATAGACTCTTCTACTAGACGGGCCAGATCCAATAACTTCAACAATTTTCCTGTTTTAACCTCTCAAACAATTCTCTCTTATGCAGCTGTCTCTGGGAAGGGATTCATAGCAAGAGACATAACCTTTCGAAACACGGCCGGACCCCAAAATCGTCAGGCAGTTGCTCTCAGAGTCGACTCAGACCAATCGGCATTCTTCCGTTGTAGTATCGAAGGTTACCAAGACACGTTATATGCTCATTCACTCCGTCAATTTTACCGTGAATGTAACATTTACGGCACCATAGATTTCATATTTGGCAATGGAGCTGCTGTCCTTCAAGGTTGCAAGATTTTCACAAGACAACCATTACCATATCAAAAAGTCACAATAACAGCCCAAGGTCGAAAAGACCCGAATCAAAGTACCGGGTTTTCGATACAAAATAGCTATGTTTATGCCTCACAACCAACTTATTTGGGAAGACCATGGAAGCAATATTCAAGAACAGTTTATATGCAAACATATATGAGCAATCAGGTTCAGCCCAAAGGGTGGCTTGAATGGTTTGGAGATTTTGCCTTAAACACATTATATTATGGTGAATATATGAATTATGGACCTGGGTCTGGGCTATCGGGTCGGGTTAAATGGCCTGGGTATCATATCATTGGTAATATTGTAACTGCTAATTTCTTTACTGTTGGAAGGTTTATTGATGGTAGAGCTTGGTTGCCATCTACTGGTGTCAAGTTTCAGGCTGGTCTAACCACATAAATCCTATTATTTTCTTGTTACTTTTATTAGCTAACACTCTTTCTTAATGATTTATTTTCTATAACTTTCTCAATGGTTTATCTACAAAAACTAGTCGAATTAACTCGAGACCGAGTCCAGCCAAGTAGTACCAGTAAGTACTGAACTCCTTGAGTGGACTAGGCTAGGTACAAGAGCTGAATGTACATTTGGGTCTTCATGCAAAATCATGTCGGGCTCACACGTAGGCACAAATCCAGATAGGATGGGTTAGGTATCACAACGTCACACCATCCACCCGTGCCTAACATGATGGTTAAATGCTACTGTATCTCGACAAGTGACTCGATCAACGAATAGGGAGCTGATATTACATCTTAACAGTATATACCTCCCAAGAGGACTTTTTGAAAATCTCTATATGAGAAAAAAAAAAAAGGTTTTTTTTAGAGAATGATCCCCATTTATTTAGCTATATTAGGGGGACACACGTAGGCACACATCCAGATAGGATGGGTTAGGTATCAGAACGTCACGCCATCCACCTGTGCCTAACATGATGGTTAAATGCTACTGTATCTCGACAAGTGACTCGTTCAACGAATAGGGAGCTGATATTACATCTTAACAGTATGTACCTCCCAAGAGGATTTTTTGAAAATCTCTATATGAGAAAAAAAGAGTTTTTTTAGAGAATGACCCCCATTTATTTAGCTATATTAGGGGGACATACCTGAAAACATTTTCGTTTAGGCGTTAACCCCCAAAGCTCACTTTCCGTTCAAATAGCCGTGAAGTAGTGATCGTGCGAATCACATGCTCGATCTCTGACCAAAATACTCCCGTCCTAATATTTAGTATATGACTCCCATTTATTTAGCTATATTAGGACTACACCCCCAACCAATATACTTTGTCCATTAGAATAGTTTATCCTGCGCCAATACCTTCCCATATCACGATCGGTTGAAGTACCCTAGTTACATGTCGAACCACTAACTCCGAGGTTCGCCCATAGACTGGGTCATGCTCACCCCTAGCCAGAGGCCAAAGCTAGATCTAATCCACGAGTGACTCCGGTTGGTTCACTCTTTGTTACGTTCTCTGTCTCATAAGTCTGAGGTTCAGATATAGATTGGGTCATACTCTCCCCGAGCTAGAGCCAATCAGCGAGTGACTTTGGTCGAGGTGTCACTTGTACTTTGATGATATGGTGGATCGTGTCTTTGCCCGTCCGAGGTAGTGGTACCCAAAAATTACATGTATGGGTCAAGTTCAAGTTATAATATCCACCAAACAGAACCCAAAAACGAATGGAAGAACAACTAGTAGTAGTTGTACCCAAAATGGAGTAATTGGTATCAAAAGTCTCTGTTTTATAATTGTTTCTCACAAAAATCTGATCTTGAATCTTTTAGTCATGTTTTAAGGAGTAGGTATCCATTTCTTAGACACGGGTTTCGAAGAAAAGATGAAATCTTAGAAGATTTTGCTAGAGAAGAATTGAAATCTAGAATAGAAGTAGAAGAAATTGAAGAAGAAGGAGAAGCAATCAAAGAAAAAGAAACCGAGGAAGAAATTCATCCATGTTAAATCGGTTTTCAGATTGTTCTTCAACAACTAACCAAGATTCAGAGCAAAAAACAGAACCCAAGTTGACAATGAAGAAGAGCAAAAACAAGAAATTGGTGAACTCTAGATTGAAACCAGAACCGATTTGCTTAGATTCAACAGATCCACAAACTGAAGAAAAATCTGGATTTTATAGTGAAAATTTTAATATTGGAAGCATCACTTATTCAAAACAAGAAGAAAATACTACAGGTTGTGAAGTTGATGGTTGAGAGGAATAAGATACTTGAGAAATAGGTGGTTGTGAAGCTCTAAGTGGTATTTTGGTTGGGGGTGTAGTCCTAATATAGCTAAATAAATGGGGTCCATATCAAGGAATGAAACTTCGGTTTCGGTAGAAGTTTCGGTAAGTCCAAAAGTGGAAACGTTTCGGTCAGTGTGGAAATTTTACAAATTTTTGGAAGTGATAGAAATATGATTTAGTTGTTTACAAGACTCTTTAACCATTATTAAGCACATATGGGTCAACAATAACAAAAAAGTAGTGGATTTGTAACATAACTTGTTAGTTGGAGAAGTAATCTTCAATCTCACACTTAGATCGGGGGATGGAGTTGAATATATTTGACTTCCACAGTTATTTTAGGGGGTAAATTACTATACTAAACAATTATGTTGACTTTGAAATAAAAAATGACGGACCAGAATACAAAAGATAGTTATATAGGCGCTCCGCATAAGTGTTAAAAGCACCTCTTTCCTACACCCACGAAAATGTCTTGATGGGCGTTTTGAACACTTCAATTGGGTGCTTTTAAAGTTCCTCTAGAAAACATAACATTAGGGTTTCATAGAGACCCTTCTTCCTTCTTCTCTGCCGCTCTTTCTCTCTCTAAGATTTTTGAAGTGATGAAGAACACGAATCTCTTTAATTTTTTTGCCGTTCCAATCAAGGAGATGACAAGTATAGTTTCTGAAAACCAAATGAAGAAGGGAATCGACCAAACATGTTACTTTTGTTGAACGGATTTGGTATTTTTCGGTCTGATTTTGAATATTTCGAAGTTTCGACCGAAATTTCGGTTAATGTCGGACGATATCTTGCTCGAAACATCTGTAAGTAGGGTTTCGTCTACCTAATTTGAAAACGGTCGAAATATTTCGACATGTCATTCCTTGGTCCATATACTAAAAATTAGAACGGGGGTATTTTGGTCAGTAGGCGAGCATGTGATTCGCACGACCACTACTTCACGACTATTTGAACGGAAATGAGCTCTGGGGGTTAACGCCTAAACAAAAATGTTTTTAGGAGTCTCCCCCTAATATAGCTAAATAAATGGGGGTCTTGGCCTAAAAAACCCGAAAAAAAAACTTCTACTCAAACAAGAGGTTCTATAGGCGCCCTACTTTATTGCTAGAGCACCCCTTCCACAGTTCCACAAATTTTGACCTGTAGGAGGGCGCCAGAGGCATTCAAGTGGAGCGCCTTTAGAACTCACCTCCCAAACAAAAGACTATGCCACTTGGCTGCTGGGGCAAGGCTCAACCTTTGTCTCTCTCCGTAAATCACTAACAACCTGTTATCTTGTCATATTCTTACCTAAACTTTGCCTTTGTATTAGCAAACATAACAAATTTTTACCATTTTTATTTTTCTCACTATCATATAAATGTGAACTTCTTCCCATATTTTAAATTCAGAGAAGGGGCTCAAGTTTCATATCTCACATTGAAAGAAAGCCCCATTGTTAGCTCTTTTGAGCTTTCATTTTCTCTCTTTCCCTCTCTCTACCTACTTAAATAAAAATGTCGTCGGCCGACGATATCAATGCCAAGAAGAAGAGAATTGCTATCGTTACGGTATCTTCAATGATGCTAGTAGCTATGGTTGTTGCTGTAGCTGTTGGTGTCAATGAAGGACATGCCAATAACCATGGAAACCAACCCCCAAGCCATCATGAAGAAGGTGAAGGTGAAGGTGAGGTACATGCATCAAACAAGGCAGTTGATACAATTTGTGAACCAACCCAATACAAGGAAGCTTGTCGTGAACATCTAGGTAAGGCAGCCGGAAACACCACTGATCCTAAAGAACTCATTAAGATTGGTTTCAATGTTACTATGAGTCAAATTCATGAAGCAATTGCTCATTCATCTACTTTGTTAGAGTTAGAAAAAGATCCTAAAACAAAACTAGCTCTTCAAAATTGTCAAGAACTTATGGATTATGCTATCGACGATCTTCAAAGATCGTTCGAGCATTTGGGTGAGTTAGATATAACCAAGATTGATGATGCTATTGAGGATCTTAAGGTTTGGTTATCGGCTGCTATGACATATGAAGATACTTGTTTGGAAGGTTTCGAGGGCACAAAAGGTAAGGCAGGAGAGTCAATGAGAGAAGCTTTGAACGCTACCCAAGAATTGACCAACAATGCTCTTAACATGGTTGCTAAGATCTCTACCATTCTTGGGTCTTTAGAAATTCCATTTTTTAACAGAAAACTCCTATCTTCAGAAGAGGTAGTAGTACCAAAATCATCAGACGAATTCCCATCTTGGGTCTCAGATGGGAGAAGAAAACTTCTTGCAGCTTCACCTTCTACAATTACACCTAATGTTACTGTGGCCAAGGATGGAAGTGGTAAGTACAAGACAGTCAAGGAAGCAATCGAAGCCGCACCTTTGGCAAGTAGGACACCTTATGTGATCTATGTCAAGGCCGGAGTTTATGTTGAATACTTCAACATTACCAAGGAAATGACGAATATCATGCTTATCGGAGATGGTCCTACGAAAACAAAGCTCACTAACAACTACGGTGTTATGACTACTCCAGGCATGAACACATTCGCCTCTGCAACCGTTGGTAAGTGGTTTAAGTTACAACAACTATTTCTTTTTTTCGCTTTTCTCATTCGGACTCTGTTGTAACTGATTTCTAGCCCTCTTTTGACAAGATCTTGCTAGAAGCAAAAAAAATAACCCGCAATAACGTTTATGCACTACCGCACCACATTTTTACCAACGTTTGTTTAAATCATATACAGGATGTCACGGGAATGGTTTCATGGCTAAGGACATTGGATTTGAGAACACAGCAGGACCTGAAGGTCATCAAGCTGTGGCACTTAGGGTTTCATCAGATATGTCTATCTTCTTCAATGTTCAAATAGATGGTTACCAAGACACACTTTACGCACACGCTAGACGTCAATTCTACAGAGATTGCACCATTACAGGAACAGTAGACTTCATCTTTGGAAATGCACTTTCATTGTTCCAAAACTGCAAAATGATAGTGAGGAAACCAGGTCCTTCTCAACAAAACATGGTGACTGCCCAAGGAAGGAAAGTACCAGATGAACCAACAGGAATCATCCTCCAAGAATGCACCATTTCTGCAGACCCACTATTGTTCCCAGTAAGACATGAAATAAGATCATTCTTGGGTAGGCCATGGAAGAACTATTCAAGGACTGTTATAATGAAAAGCCAAATCGATGACTTGATCGACCCAACTGGTTGGTTTCCATGGATGGGAACCGTGCATCTCGATACTAGCTACATTGTTGAGTATCAAAACAAAGGTTTAGGAGCTGACTTATCTAAGAGAGTTCAATGGCCTGCCATTAAGACCGGAACCGTCTCTGAGGAAGCCCTCATTCAAGAATTCACAGCAACTTCCAAAACCATGAAGGGTGGTGACTTTATCATAGCTTCTGGAGTTCCCTTCACTGCTGGACTCTAATATTAATTGTAGAATTCACCATTAATTGTTTTCATCATCAAAAGTTGAAGATGACTGTATTTGCACTTACATGTTCTAATAGTATAATTTTGAACCAGTTGTAAACTTATTTTGACTCATCAGTACGAATCCAATATGTTTGTATTCCAAGTTCATGGAAGAACTATATATAAACGTACTCTGCCGAAGTGTCTGGGTCGAGGATTCAGATTCCGTGGCAATCCATCCACGAAATGGCTTGTGTCCGGCTGGCCATGAGTCATCAACCATCGCTGGTCGGCCACAAAATGTTCTCCCTCTCTAGGTTTTCAGATTTCGTGGCAATCCATCCGTGTCCAGCCGGCCACAAGTCATCAACCATGGACCGTTCAAAAGGAGAACATACTCCATCCACATCTTGTTTCCCTGTGGCTTACCTTATGGTGACGTCCTACCAATCCAACTTTTGAACATTAAAATACATGTCAGCAATGATGAAATATAATAGAATCTTCTAAAGGCCCACAAATTTAACGGCATAATGTTCTCCAAGAACATGATTTTCTCAGCTCCAACAGGGACATGGCTCCACACGACACCATGTAGTATATTAGTATATACTAAGAATCAAAGATGTGGTATAATGATAGTTTCTTGGGCTCAAGACAAACTTGGCCTATGTTTACAAATGCAAACAGAAAACTACGGTTGTTTCTCAGGGGATGCAAGAGAAAAAAGCGTAGGCATCCTTCAAGATAATAAGTCATTAAGAATCATTTGTTATAATCTCTTGTTGTTGGAGGATACATTTAGTTGGCCAACTGACATAACAAGTCATTAAGGCAGTAGTGGTAACGGCAGATTGTACATACTTATACTAAAATTGCAACAATATAAGTTTGTTCATTGAACAAGCCTCCCTAGAAACAGACTGAGCATTGGTAGGAGCTAGGACACTGGGCAGGTTGTACATACTTATACTTCACAATCAGAAGCAAGTTTACTATGCCTGATATACATACTATCTTGGGTTCTTCACTGATACAGCATCACACCGACAGTAGAACATCTTATTCTTGTGTACACGACACTAATGGAGCTTTTTTGGTGGTAGTCGGGTCACAAGCATCGTCACACGTTTGATCTAGGGTTTTGACATTTGTGATGATGTTTGATCAGTGGCATCATCATTCCCTAATTCAACTCTAATCATTAGAGCCTTAGACTTAAAATATTTGTGTGTATATAAGACACATATGTGGTATTTTGTGCGTGTGATATTGTCCATGTGCGAAACAGTGTGTGAACTTTTTCTTATGTGGGTTTCAAATAAGAATCGACAAGTAAAACATCTTCTTCTTGTGTATATGCCACCCACAAAGCTTTCTCGGTGGTACTCGGGTCATAAGCATCATCACACGTTTCATCAGGGGTTTCTGACATGTATGGCGATGTTTGATTAGTGGTATCAACATTCCCTAATTCAACATACGGGAAATTAGGAGACATCATTTCCATAAACCTTTCGTCGCACATTTGTTGCATATCTTAAGGATCCATTTCAATGGTATTGTGGTGGAACAAGAATTTGAGGTAAATTATATAAGGAAATAAAGAACAGTGAGAGGAATGAGAAAAAAGTGTAAGAGAATGGAAGAAAATTTCAGTCTTGTTAGGAGCCTCTGTGGCGGTGCTTTTTTTGCTGCTCCTCCCTATGACGGTGGGGGGGAGCAGGCTATCTTGTATGTTGCTCCTATGTAATTGGGGAGGTTTCTGGTTCCCGGTTACCTCTCCAGGGCCTTTTACTGTTTTCCGTCATAATTCTTATTCCTTTTGTATCTTCCGCTTTTTCTAATATTAATTTAAAGTTCCAAAAACAAAAAAAAAATGGAAGAAAATGAGAGAAAATTAAAAGAAATGGAAGAAATGAGTGTGTATTGTAGAGTGTAAATGGACGGATTCCCTATTTATAAGGAACCAACCCAAAATTGGACCATTGGATTTGGTCCAACGCTCCAGCTTGACCAAATATGATCGTCGAACTTGATTCAACGGTCAATTTTTTTTCTTCCCTGCCCAACTCAGCTGGGACCCAACATATGACCGCTGGAACTCCCGATGGTCATATTTGGGAGAGACTTGAAATAGTGATCAGTCGACTCTTTGTGTAGAGTCGACTAAACTTTTCGGGCTGAATTAGGCGAAATACTGAGTTGGAGTATGGGCCTTAGGCTGATAATTTTTAAAGTTCAGCCTAACCCCCATACAACTGGACTTGCTCTAAATCCGCCTCCCATAATTGTCGTAGGCGGCTCCCAAAAGTGTTTGACCGTGGTCAATTCCTGACAACTGCAGGCGCCTCCCTTCGGGAGTGACCAGTCTGAGGCCCAAAGTACTACCTCAGACTGGGCTAGTCCAAGAGGAGCCGGGCTGTCCAGTCCGACAGGTTTCAGGTTTGCACCCGACCAACAGGTTTCATACTGGCCTCACGAAACGAAAAAGGAAAACTCCAAACATGTCGAGATATCCTTCATCAGTAATGTAATCAAAATCATGTCGTGGTTCATCTTTTTTAACAGAATCAAGAAAGTAACTTTTTCCTTTGTAACACCCAACGACAACCTACATAAATTAGAGAACAAGCAAATGAGCAAATATCTTCTATAGTAATGAAAAGTACTAAGTAAATCTGGAAAGAAAATCTAGTCAGATATATACCTGAGAGATATCGACGATAAAAGCTCCCGAGCGCTCAGTTCGTCCTTCCAATTTGATCTCCCATTGAGCCATTGAGGGATACCAATAAATAAAATTATATATGACCAGTTTAAATATGTCCAAAGATAATAAATTGTTTTAGCAGTAGCACTTTCATTACAATTTCATTTTTTTCACCGTGGTCTATCACTAAAAGCACGTATCTGAAAGGAAATTTGGCTTGTTATCCATATTATTCTAGTAGCAGAGAGCATAGTTGTGATTTTAGATCTGACTCTCTGATACCTAGTTGTACTTCGAAATTTTGTTTCATTCAGGAACTCTGTTACTCGGACTAGACTAATGTCATAAGTTGTTACTACAGATCATGAAATCATTGTATCGATGAACAAATCCTAGGGAAGGAATTCTAAGAAAAATGTCTACTTTTAACTTACTAACCACATAACCAGCATAAAGTGAAAACAAACAGAGGATTGTGCATACCTTATGCCATCAATACATAGAAATAGATGGGAATGAGATCATAACTTCTTCCTCCTTCGAACTCCATAGAAATGCATCAATAAATGATCTCCAATGAACCTCCCACAGTTTATGCATGAAATCTTTCATATTTCTTGGTGTTAGAAGTGCCCTGCATGCTTTAAGTACATTATTAACCCCATTTTCCTCCAATCTCAAGATTCCTAAATTATTAATTTCAAGAAAGCAGAATTATATTCCAATCTCAAGATTCCTAAGTTATTAAAAAATGTCCGAGCACAGACACATGATTCGAAACAAGAATTGCATTACATTTTCATAAATTCGAAAGAAGAGAAGATAAACTAAAAGAAGTTTTCTATTTGCTCAAACCTCTGCTTCCATAGAGATTTAAAACTGAAGTCTCCAGCAATAGTCTGCACAGGATATTCCATAAAGATATCGGTAAAGCTTCTCCACTCAGTACTAAAGTGTGTAAGGACCTCCAAATACGGACACCATACTGATTTCTTGTAGCGGCAAGAATTGCTCTCATCACTGACGAAACGATAGTCCACCTTGAAATACAATAGGCCTGAAGAAACAAGAATCAGAGTCAGACTTCTTAATCACTAAGCGACATGATAGATTGCAACTCGTAGCACCTTCTAGTAGCAAATGTACAAAATAAGCGATATATTGTAAGTAGCAGAAAAATCCCATACTTGCAGAAATATACCTTTAAATAGTCAATAATACAAAGTGGATTTACTTTAAACTTCTGAAAAGGAGATACAACTAATGGCATAATAGCAACAAGAAACTCTTGTAAATGGTCAGTGAAGCTGACTGTTGTCTTGAACCATAAAGGATGAATAGGAAACCTAAAAGGATGAATAGAGGTCAGCAATCAGCATGGTAGCTCCATGTAAATAAATGCAGTAAATAACAATATCAGAATAAAATTGGGGAAATGGTAAAAGAAAAACTGATTGTAGCTTAATTGAACAAACACATCTTTTATTTACTTATAATCACTAGTAGGTAGAAAAAATAACACATCAAAATAAGAGAAAATGGGTACTCGAAGAATAACAACCAACAAAATACGAGGAACATTTCCAATGCCACCAAATTCGTCAATGTTGGTAAACCTGAATTCTGGACGCTGTTGAAACCCTAAGTTGTTATGAATATTGGAGAGGGAGAAACGGAGAAAGAAATTCAGAGTTTAATTTGCCTAAAAAAGCTGTTATAGATTTGGAACAGAGACAAAGGAAAAAAAAATGAAATTTGGACGGCCAGATTAAAGTATAGATAAGATCTGAACCATCACATTTATGTTTTCATTAATTTGAGGGGTTAATGAGAAATGGTTAACGACAGGCAGCCAAGGATTAAACCGTCACATTTCCTTGTTTACATCAAGTAACATATACAACCTTTTTTTTTAATCTGAAAATAACATATAGTGTAGTTCAGTAGTTAAGCATCTACCTCCCAGAAATGAGGTCTAGGCTTCAAGACCACATAATAAAAGTAGGTTATTTTCGACACCCAACCTTACATACAAAAGTGAACACTATTGACGACGGACTACTGAAGACATCGACCACTAAAGTCTTCTATGAATAGACCAACTGCAACGACATGTCAACAAATTGTTGGTAATATTCCGCTCTACCGTTTGCTTGTATTATAACACTTCGCCTCGATTAAAATCACCTTAATTTGATTATCTTGCTAGTATTATGGGTAATGACAATAATATTCGCTTTTGATAAAAAAAAAATAAGGGTTATTTCCCTAATGACCCCCAACTTTGTGACCGGCTTCCCGCCTGACCCCCTACTTTACGAGAAATACCCATATGGCCCCCTTCCGTTATAACACCGTCACTCTCTCTCCTCCATCATGTTTTCTCTCTCTGCCAACTCACGCCACATTATCTGTTACGCCACCTCATCACCTTCTCCGGCAGAGGTTGCCGGTCGGCCAAATTTCCGGTCGGCGACCTTCAAACTATTAAAAAAAAAAAAAAAAATTCTCTCCTTAAAAAAAAATTCATTTCTCTCTTTCTCTAGATCGGTTCTAGAGAGAGAGAGAAATGAAATTTTTTTTTAAGAGAGAGAGAGAAAAAAAATTAGTTTGAAGGTCGCCGGCCGGCGACCTCTGTCGGAGAAGGTGATGAGGTGGCGTAACAAATGATGTGGTGTGAGTTGGCAGAGAGAGAAAACATGATGGAGGAGAGAGAGTGACGGTGTTATAACGGAAGGGGGTCGGTCATATGGGTATTTCTCGTAAAGTAAAGGGTCAAGCGGGAAGCTGGTCACAAAGTTGGGGGCCATTAGGAAAATAACTCAAAAAATAATTAATATTCAAAGTGTTATAAAATGGAATTGAATTATATCTATATAACAAAACAGAGTGGGTTTTGATGATTAGGACAAAATAAATGCACCATTGTGCTTACTTGGACAACCATGTGGACATCTTACTCCAACTCATCACGAATACAAAATGAATAAGGCTATAAATCTCCCTTTTATTCAATTTCAGTCCCTTATTATTCAGTTTAGGCCCTTCTCTAATGTCTTCTCTTCAATCGACCATAAAACTTTGTGCATTACAGTCTGTTCCTCTCCTCATTAATCTCCAGTCTGTTCCTCTCCTCATTAATCTCTACATGCGTTACATATCAAAACCGAAACCTTTATTATCTCTTTTGGTGTCTGAGTATTGCGAAATCTTCATTCATCTCTTTGGTATCTGGGTTTATTCTCCCCCAAATCTTCTTGCCCAAATCTCCATTCATCTGTTTTAATGACCCCCAATTCTTTATGGCAGAAATCATTTCACCAAAGAAATCACGCAGATCTTCGTCGAAGAAGCATATCATCTCACCAATCTTCAGCGACGAAGAATCAAGCCTCCCAATCTCCCCAGAAGATGGTTCATAGAAGAATATCGGGATTTATTTTCTTCTGCCTCTCTCTATAAAGCTCCTTTATGTCCTGCTTTCTACAATTTCCCTTGATCTTCACCGTCATCATTGTTTTGGATGCATGAATTAAGGTTTTATTTCGATGGGTTGTTATTAAATTGGGTTTGCCGATGCATGAATTAGGGTTTTATTTCATTGAATTGTTATGAAATTCTGAATCATAGGTTTGCGATGCATGAATTAGGGTTTTATTTCATTGAGTTGTTCTAAAATTCTAAATCATGGGTTTACTTGACGCAGGTTGTTGAATCTTCACTTGCTCCTACTTAAAAGTAGCAAAGAAATAATTCCTTTTTCCATTTTTATGATTTAGGGTTCTTTTTTCATTTTATGATTTAGGGTATTGAAAGATGTTGAATCTTCACTTGTTCCTCCTTAAGAATCAGCAAAGAAAGGTTTGCAATTCTGTTTGTTGATTATTACTCTATTTTCATTGTTTAAATTATAGGTGATCATCTTCACGCCTCTCACTTCTTATTAATGGGGTTGTTTGATAAAATTGTCAAGGAGTTATGCAAAGAATTTTTGAGCTTATACCCCTAAAAACGGGTCCTAATATGACATTTAGTCCTCTCTAATCCCTTATAGGGTTTGAAAACCAAAATAATAATGTGACTAGATATCTAGTCCATTTGTATACATCTAGAGAGAAAACACAAATCCCTAGAACACCAATTAAATCATAATTCTTAATCTAACCTTCCTCATATATATTATAACTGATTTATCTTCAAAATCCATAAATATATTCTTCCATTTTTATCTCCTACATTCTCTCTCCAATCACGTTTCTAAATCTAACCTTCCTCATATATTATAACTGATTTATCTTCAAAATCCATAAATATCTTCTTCCATTTTTATCTCCCACATTCTCTATCCAATCACGTTTCTAAACAAAGGTTTGTTAGCTTCATTATTTTCAGTAATCGAAACCTCTTTATTCTCTCTCTCTAAATCCGATTCACATAACAAAACCTCCATCAAACTTTGAAATCTTGTTTCATCTTCATTAGATTGTTTTCCAAACGTTCGTCTTCTAATCAGGTTTTACAAACATTCATCCTTCATCAGCTTCTCAGGTTAAAGTAACAGATTCTCTATCTCTAACATTAATCGTAACAAATTTATTCATTTTGTTTTCCTGTTTGTTTACAGATTTATGAGGTTTATTTTCTCTCTCTAAGATGTTCATAACTGTTTATGATATGGATGGTAAATCCTTCTTTACTGATTCGTTCAAACCGATTATGTTTTATTTTCATCTGATTATCATATCATATTTCTTTAGATTTATGTTTAATTTTCTGTGGTTCTGATCTTTCTTCAGATCAGATCTATCTGTCCGTATAATTTTCGAACCTAGTGTTTATCCGTACTGTTTCTCGTAACAGAATATACAATACAGTTAATTTAGTACACATTTCTATACTTTTCAGTAAATTACACTTTACAGGTAAGATGTTATTATTACTGAATAATATATATATGTGTATTTTTAATACAAATTATACGTACTTAATCATTGATATCAAGTACATATTACAGATGTGCATACAGTATTAAAATTTTATCCAACATTACTCTACCTTTTCATACCTGCAAAGATGCCACGACAAGCGTATAAAGCTACGACAAGCGTATAAAGCTTCTCTTAACCACATAAACAATCGTACTTTGCCATACATTATATATAATTTACTGAAATGTACATGTCATTTATGATACAAATTTGTTTTCATATTTAATGTCTCATTATTAATGAATGTTAATTTAGGTTTAAGCTTCTTGATTTTCTGATATTTCTTCACCTCAGATCTTTGGTTTCGTACAATTTTATGAACCAGGTGTTATTCCGTACGTTTATCATAACAGAATATACAATATAGGTAATTTACAGTAAATTTTCATACTTTCTAGTACATTACGCAAACATCTTCCGAACCATGTTTTTATAAGAAAATGTAAAATACGCGTAATTTGTTATACATTATATATAATTTATAATAAATTCTAAAACATCGTATAAGTGCACATAAATTATGTATTATTTATTTACCATTACGCGTACTTTTCACACAAAACAGTTGCCTTGTTAAGCTTACCAAACTACTCAAAACCTTCAAATATTATCAAAATTTGACAAACGTTATACATAGTTTACGGAACTGTACATGTAGTTTATAATAGAATATATGATTTTTTTTTTTTTAATGTATGTGTATTTATGTGTGTAGATTTGATATAACAGATGGAATTTCAAACAGAATCATCAAATCAAAGTAAGTCATCGAAACTAAAACCTGATGGCTGGGATGAAATATTTACTGAAGTTGGTCAGTTATTTCCTAGTGGTGCAAAAGCATTTGGATATGCTCTTCGACAATATAGTGTAACTGTTGTTTGTCCTGCTCAAGACTACAAAGGGAGAGTACATGGATGGGCACCATTTTGAACCAGAGAAGATTTGTACATTTTTTTTGTAACAGAATGTAAACGATGTGTAATGTAAAAGAAATTATGTGTAATTTGTTGAACAAAATCCACATACATTTGATAAATTACGTTGTATACATGACAAATGATGGTTTTCTCGTCATAAATAATACATAATTTACGTATTTGTTTCATAATTTGTATTCGATGTGTATTTATGTATGAGTAAAAACGAAAACAAATGCTGCTTTAATGTTCTCAGAAAAATATAGTATTCTCAAATCTGAAAGTTAAGTGAGAGAAAGTGATACATATGTTTTGTATATTAACCCCCAAATCACGCTAAATTCATCCCAGAAAATATACTCTTTCCAAATCTGAAAGTTAAGTGAGAGAAAATTGATTTGAATCGAAAAATAAAATTTACATAGTAAGATAGAGAAAATTGATTTGGTTTCCAAATCTGTAAAGAAGAGAAAGAAAATTGATTTGGAAACATCCATGATGATGGCGTTTCGTTTTGGTTAGGATTTTGGTTTCTGATTGATTCGGATAATAGGAAAGAATAAATTTAATTTCCAAATCTGTTTAGAGGAGAGAGAAATTATGATTTGTTTCTATCTATTTTTTGCTAATAAATCCCCCAAATCACGCCCAAATCTATCTTTTCAAAACGCGCGAATTTTGAACGTGGGACATTGACAGTACAGTGCTTAGAAAGTGAGGGTTTTTATGTCCATAATGTAAAAGGACTAAATATCCATATTTTGGGAAGATTGGATCATAAACCTTTTTTGAACATTATTTTGGTCTATATGCCCATGGACCCAGAAGTTAATAGCATACTGAGCTGCTTGGTAGTGTTTAATATTTGATTTTCAGAAATTATTTGTTGTCATGTTGAGTCTTATTGGGTAGCCTTGATTCTATTTCTTGATTTTTCTTTTTTGTAGGAAATAAGTTTGGTTTTAGTCATGCTTGAGGAAATGCTTCTTATTTGTAAAAAAACAGTTTATTTTTGGGTTCTTTTTGGGTATTTTCAAATTGGGGGTAAAATGTTTGTAAATATCTTCACTTGAGTCTGTAATTAGTAATGGTGATTACAAGTTCACATACAATTATGTTAATACATGAATAATTTTAAGCAGTCTTTAGTTTACTTAATTTATTTGCCTCTGAAGTTAATTTTCTCATATTAGTTTCTCACTTAATGCATATGTTGGGGAAACCCCTGTTATATGACAATATTTATCTCCTTTGTTTGGTTCTCGAGTACATCAAGGTAAAGTTCTTGTTTGTCAAAGTTGTAATTTTGTATGCCTTCGCCATTTTAATGAAGCAACTATCAAATGAGATGCTTTTGAGGGGGATCGATGGAAAAGATCGAGTTCACCTAATAGATTTCGATATCAAACAAGGGTTACAATGGTCAAGTTTGTTTCAGAGTTTGGCCCCTACATCTACCAGTCCAAATCATGTGAGAATTACAAGTATAAGTGAGTCTAAACAAGAGCTTCAAGAAACAGGAGACCTATTGGCATTATCCGCTTCTGCCTTAAATCTTCCCTTCGAGTTCCATCCTGTCGTTGAGGGGTTAGAGGATGTGAGGCTTTGGATGCTCCATGTAAAAGAGAATGACACCGTCGCTGTAAATTTTATTTTGCAGTTACACAAGATGCTCTACAACGTAAGTGGTGGGCTTTTGAGGGATTTCTTGGGCTTGGTTTAACTTTGCTAATTCATTGAAGTACCACACTGCTATATTCGATTGATTCGTTCTAACATACCCTTAATTAGTCCTGTTAGAATCAATGTAGAGGAGATGTTCGTAAGGGAAATCAGAAACATAGTTTCATGGGGAGGAAGCGAAAGATTCGGAATACACGAAAGTTTTGATAAATTGAGAAGTTTGATAGTTCAAGGAGCGTTTAGAAGCATAGAAATTTATAGAGAAATGTTTCAAAGCCAAATGCTTTTGCGCTTGAAGATGTAGTCGAACCAGAACTTTGGTGTGGAGAAACTAGACGGAGCAAGAGTTACACTTAGTTGGTTACATCAATCTTACACATAGTTTCGGCATGGGAACTGGTTAATGTTGCAGGAAGTTCTTCGATTTCACAACCTGAGTTAAGTTGATCTTCAATGGAGTTTAAATCACCTTTCAACAATTCCTCATCCTCAATATAGAAGAAGATAATAAGTAAAGAAGAAACTCTTTGTAGGTAGAGAAAAAGTGATGCAGGGGCACCCGGCGTGGACGCTTTTGCCATGACCCTACCGGCCGCATAGGCCGTTCGGCCATGATGAATAGATTTAGGAAAGTCTTTATTTTAGTATGATTCATATAGAATCTAGATTTAGGAAATTATATTGTTTCCAATAATTGGAATAGTCTAAGTTTGAGTCTATCTATTTAGGAAGTTGCAGTATTTCAGTATTTTCATTATTTAGGAAAGTCCAGTTTGAGTCTAACTAGAAAAGTATAGTATCCTATAAAAGGAGGTCCAGTCTGTCTTTTATTTTCATGTTGAAGAGAAAAACCAATTGAGTTTAATCAAGTTTATAGTTATTTCGAGTTATTTAATCGTTCTTTTATCGTTCTTCGTTTACTTTTATTAATCTTCTTTTAATTCCGTTGCGTTCTACATCATGTGGTATTCAGAGCCACCAAAGTTTTGGGTGAATGATTCTGGAAAAAAATCTCCAGACCAGTTAAATCAGTCTCAATCGTATTCTATTCCTCAAAAAGATTATATTCAATCAGCTTATACTCATCAAGGGACGAATCAATGTTTATGAGGATCATGCTTGTATGCGAATAGAGATTCGTACGATTATCATTGGAATCCGGGAGAAACCGTACGAGAAAATTCATCACAACCTCCTTCTTTTCATTATCCGAGCACAAACGAACCACCACCACCACCTCCGTACTCTAATTATACACAACAACCGTCTCCTTATCAATACCAATCGTCACCACCGCCACCAGTGTGTTATACACCATCACCTCCATCTTATTACTATCCAACACTAGAATCACCACCACCACCACCACCACCACCTCCGTACTCTTATTATTCATCACCTTCATACACTTGTTATTCACCACAACCACCAACACAATCATCTTCTCTTGACGGTTCCGCGCAACCAACACTTTTGAAGCAATCTACGTCGTTGTACGAAGAAAAAGTTATTGATGATAAGAAGGAAGAGGATGATTCGTTGATGGGGGATTCAATAAAAATATCCCACGAACGAGCTCTCAAATCGTTTGACACTTTGGACAAAGTATTATCTTCTAAAACACCACAATCTCTTCAATTACAAGCGACTATTCTTCGAGATATGGGATATGATATTGTCGTACAAGAGGAGGATTCCGATGAAGAAGAAGAGAAAGCCGAAGATACGTTCACTGAAGTAAAATCAGGTTATTTTAAAGAGGATCACAATGAATATTACAACACTAATTTTCAACCTATAAACCTTCTTCAACAACAACAATATGTCTAGAGAAATATTACTGACGAAATTCACGATAACAAAAATCTTCCCATAACGGAGGAAGAAGAAGAAGAAATTGGTATGGAAACCCTTACTGAAGCAATTGATTCCTCCTCCCACACAATCAGTCTTGCTCCGACCAGTCATGTCCTTTACTCCAATCGTTCGGCAGTGCACGCTTCAATTCATCACTGTAGTGAAGCCCTTGTTGATGCACAAAAGACAATGGAATTTAAACCGGGCGGGTCTAAAGGTTTTAATCGTCTCAAGACTACTCATGTAGGTCTAAGTGATTACAAGGAAGTTATTCATGCATCTACGAAAGGTTTTGAAAATAACCTTTATAATGAAACACCAAAATCTGGTTTAGTTGATACCCAATCTTCTTTTTCTGCACTCTCTCATCGTCGTATTCGTAGTGTGAGTTGTTTGATCAAGGTGGTTGCTCCACAAGCAGTTTTGAGGTACGTGGATTTAGACGGAGAAATCGGATGCGTGGTGAACGGAATAGGGATTGGAATTGGGGATATCCAGAAGTGGCAAAGCTTGACCCGTCTCAACTTAATAGTTGAACATGAAGATGGGTTCGATAACCATGTTGTTCTCTCTCCAGTAGCAGAGAATTCTTGGGGTAATACTGTAGTTTTAATGATGCTCGATGATGTATTACTTTTGGGTTCCATTATCTTGGAAAGGGAATATATATTGCTCGTTTTGGTTTGCGCAAAATAGCCCTTCACGTTGGTGATGCGTTACAGCATCAATTGGGAGTTAAGAGCAGAGTTGTTTTGTCGTTCTTCATAGGGTTTACTATCCTAAAAGTCACCATAAACCCAAGACCATGTAAATACGAACACGTGGAGTCAATTCCTGATGAAGTTGCTGGTTTGAGAAGCTTGAAATCGTCCCTGAACTTGTCCCGCAATTTCTTGAAGGAATCCATACCGTTAGAACTAAGTAAGATGGATATAGTTTTAGCTATTGTTATTTCTCCAAACAAACTAAAGGCTGAAAAATCAGCGCAACTTGGAAGTTGCATTGCCCTCAAATATCTTTATTTGTTGACCAATCTTCTACGAACATCTTTGAACATAAGTGGCTCGGGGAGATTGGGGCATGTTTGTGAAGGAGTTCTTGGAGATGTTTCAACAGTTGTTGTCCAAATATTGGATTCCAAGATTAAATTTGGGATTTCAAGGGGTTTCAAAAGAGAGGGTCAAGTACTAAAAGGGACTAGTCAGCTATATCCAAGAAAAGGCAACGGTTTGAGTGACTGTTGCAATTTGTGTTTGGCTCTTGATGACGATTTTCGGGGATTGGCTACAATTATTTCGACTTCACACTTGCTAAAATTCTTTCACACGTTCTTGAAGATTATCAAGTGGTTGAGTCTACCTTGGGAAGATGGCGAGATGAATGTTGTTAATTCACTTGGGTTAGTTTGGCGAGACTCATTGCAATCTGAGAATGAGGTTGGTAATTTCTACCAAATTGGTATCCTTCACATTCACTGCAAAATGCGTTCGAAGCGGGAATTACGGATCGCCTTTATGGCAGTATTCGTCGTATGCGGGTGCATCAAATTAATTTCTTCGTCTAAACGGTTCGGGACGAACCTCGTGGGAGAAGGGGAAGCTGATGCAGGGGCACCCGGCGTGGACACTTTTGCCATGGACCTACTGGCCGCATAGGCCGTTCGCCATGATGAGTAGATTTAGGAAAATCTTTATTTTAATATGATTCATATAGAATCTAGGTTTAGGAAATTATATTGTTTCCAATAATTGGAATAGTCTAAGTTTGAATCTATCTATTTAGGAAGTTGCAGTATTTCATTATTTTCATTATTTAGGAAAGTCCAGTTTGAGTCTAACTAGGAAAGTATAGTATCCTATAAAAGGAGGTCCAGTCTGTCTTTTATTTTCATGTTGAAGAGAAAAACCAATTGAGTTTAATCAAGTTTATAGTTATTTCGAGTTTTTTAATCGTTCTTTTATCGTTCTTCATTTACTTTTATTATCTTCTTTTAATTTCGCTGCGTTCTACATCAAAAAGTCATATCATTCCTTAATTCATTATTTCATTCATTTGTTGTTGTGAAAAAAATATGTTTAGAAATATAGTTAAGAATAGTTATAGTTAGTCATTTTGGTTAAGATTTGTTTGTTATTCTTTAATTCATTTAGGTGGAAATAAAATTATGTACTCATATTTCAATTATCAATTTGTTCATTGTTGCGTATCGTAATGAAGCAGCTATCTAACAGGATGCTTTTGAGAGCGATCGATGGAAAAGATCGAGTTCACATGATGGATTTCGATATCAAACAAGGTTTACAATGGTCAAGTTTGTTTCAGAGTTTGGCTTCTACATTTACCCCTTTAAATCATGTGAGAATTACAGATATAGGTGACTCTAAACAATAGCTTCAAGAAAGAGGAGATCTATTGGCATTATCCGCTTCGGCCTTGAATCTTCCTTTCCAATTCCATCCGGTCAAGACACTTGCCCAAAAGCAAAAAATTGTTGACCCTTACAAGAATAAAAATGTAAAAAGTAAAATTCTACCAAAAGTAATAATATAAAAAGTAAAACAATAGAATAATGGTTTTAAACATGAAAATCTTACAAAAGATGTATTACCTTACAAAATCATAATCTTCTATGACTTTTTTTTTTTTGTTGAACTATAATCTTCTATGACTTACTGGAACTAAATAATCACAAAACAAAAAGTTGCAATGCATGCACCCAAAAACCTCAACTTCAGCTATCACCGTAAAAGAATTGCCTACAAGAATTTTTTTCATTGGACACCAATGCCTTAGCACCGCAATAGTATTCGATAAGATTTCAGATACACCTGTGGGTCTGCAGTTGTCCCATCCCATGCCTAAATGATAAAAGTATCATATTATCAATGATGAATGAGAAAAGACAACAACATACAATTGTCTGCAAAACCAAAGCATTAAGTTATGTTGTCTACTGAAATTCGCCAAAATTACTATGGACCCGTCCACCGGATATAGTTAAAGGATATGATGTGAAGACAAATACATAGATTGATATATATAAATACATTTTTCATATGATGTGAAGACAAAATATGATTATATACACATACAACGCAAACATATAACTACAATGAAGGGTAAAAATTGCAAGGGGATAAAACCAAAATAAAATCAAGAAATACTTACGGTTTTAGACTTGGGTAGGTAAACATCTCAATGACAAAATTAATGTTCTTATTTTGTAGAATCAATCAAGAAGTATAAAGAAAGACAAAAAAAAATCAAGTATGAAGCTTAAGACCTTAAGAAAATGGATTCCACAATAAAGTCTTTCAAGGTCTGCTGGACTCTCAAGAAATCATAAACTGTTACTTTATTCATGTTTATAACCGTCAGCTAAAATTATTGATCTTCATGTTTAGAATTGATATTCTACCATTCTATTTGTTTTATTATTAATTTTTGCAGAATTTTGCTTTTTAGATTTTTTTCTTGTATGGATCGATAATTTTTTTACCTTACGGCAAGTGTCTTATTTTTTTTTGTTGATTTACTATATCCAATTAGATATGACCTAATGATTTGTATAACTTTATAATATTTTTTTGATGATTTATCATAATCCAACTACGTGTGTCCGGGTTTTTAGTACACAAGAGAGAATTAAAGAACAAGTAAATTGGGTAAATATCAATTGGGTAAATATCATAAGCCTAAAAAAAAGTGAGATTAAAAAAATGCCACCAAGGCAGGAGCCTCCCTTGGCCCAATGGTGGGTCAGCTGTTGATCAAGACTAATAAAAAAAGATCGTAGTAAATTTTGTAGATAGGGTTGTAAATATCAATTATGTAAACTTTCAATTTTCTTTTTATCGTAGAGTTTGACTTTATTTGCTCTTCTACTTTGATTATTTTGCGTCCTAACCAAATTTGTAAGGCTTCACGGTGAAAAATCAAAGGCTAGCCATATATGATTTCAAATCCAGACTTCGCTCTTGTCTTCCTTAATATCAATTAATAGATTTTATGATGACATTGAGAACTGAAACATGGAATTTAACGATGGAAGATTACGCGTTAATAATTTATTACGGGTTTGTATAGTAGATTTGGTGAGTGGTTTAAATAAATATACTTTTTTTAGGTATGTAACGGATCGAAGGTAAAAGATACTACATAAAACACATGAACATTGTATTTATTTATTTTGTTTTTCGAAATAAAGCTGATTTGGTTGTAAATGGTTTGACCGTCTAGCCCGCTGACAATGACAAAAAGAAATAAAAACAAAAAACAAAAGGGAAGTGCTCGGGAGTAGGGATGTCAACGGGGCGGGTTTGGGACGGTTCATCCCCTTTCCAATTCCGTCCCGTTAGTAAACGGGTTTTACCATTACCGTCCCAATAATTAATCGGGGTGGATATTCAATTACCATAACCGTCCCAATTAAAAATTGCTAAACCATTACCGACCCGTCCCGCCCCGTTTAATATAAAATGAGTCGGGTCAGGTCGGGTTCAAAGTATTTTGTTTCACAAAAGTTATTTTAGTTTGAAGTAACATAACAATTGTTAACAAAATTTTGTAAGACTTTGAGTTTATCAATCATAAACACTACAACTACTTAATAATATAAAACATAAAATAATTAAATTGATAATATAAGATTAAAGTTTTAGAAACATAACCTTAAATAAAACAAATATTTAATATATAACATACTAATCGGCTCGGGGCGGAGTTTACTATCTAATACCAAACCCGCCCCGAACCCGATTAGTTTTTTTTTAACTTCATACCAAACCCGAACCGTTTAATTAACGGGGCGGTAAAACCCGTCCCATTAGGGGCGGGTTTGGGAAAAACCCCGCCAGTTCGGGCCAAATTGCCACCCCTACTCGGGAGGCGCGGCCTAAACAATTTTGTGAAGCTTCTACAAAAAGGAAACGTCTACGACAGTTTTGGAACGCATATATGGGTTCGGACGGGTCGATGAGTGCTTTTTATACCCAAATGATTACATGTTTGGGGTCAAAAGTGATCAACTAAGGTCAATTTCTTCAACGGGTGCTAACAACAATCTTCTCAGGTGTTTTTATTGGCTCCCAAGTTAATATACTCATGTTATTAAGATAACTAGACCCAAAGTCAAATTTCAAATATGAATTTGTTAGTTCCTGAGGCCTACTCAGGTTGTTTTGATCCATTCGAATTTGACAATTTAAGGGAGTCACATTAAAGCAATGATGAGAAGTAAGCAATACAAGATCGTGTTGTAGTTGATGGAACATTATGTAACGGATTGTTATAAAAGTCTCTGTAATGTTTTCTTTTTTTTTTGTTGAGAGAAAATTATCTGTAATCTTAGGTGCACTTTATTCATGAAACTATGTAAGAAAAGCCCAAGATTTGGGCCCAAATACGAAAAAAAACCCACTCGGGAATAATAATGTAAAAAAAACCCAATTTTTAAACTGTTGGCAACACTTTTGAAACTATTACAACACTTTTGAAACTGTGACAACATATATAATTATGTGTGAACAAAAACAAATTTGTTCATACATTTACAAAATTGTTGAGAGCAAATTGTGTTTTGTTCAGAAATTTTCATAAATGTTTTGTAATTTCAAATTTTGGGTTTTTTTTGCATTATTATTCCGGGTTGGGCTTCATTTGCTATTTTGACCCGAATTTTGGGCCTTATAATTTTCCTCCTTTATTCATTGCATATAATTAATTGCATTGGCTCAATACAACATAATTTTTTTTTTATCAAAATTACTGCTTTAATGTTGGAAATGTTTGTAGGTTTGTATTGTTGACTCCAAATGTATGTCAAATAATAATTTTTTATAGGCTAAAAGTAAGCAATCATGTTTTATATCGAGAAAGTTAAAGTTTATTTACTAGAGATGAATAATCTATATCCTAAACAACACACATACTTTACAAATTTATGTGTATTTCCCTAGCGCCTGATTTTATAGTTTCTACATTGTAAACAATGAAAAGTCAAGTTGATATGTTATTAACAAAGTCAAGTTGATTCCATGTGATCCTTTTCAATCAATTAACGTACTATTTCATATGACTCAAATGAAAAAAAAAATTTGTTGAAAATGATTCAACTGAAATTGAATTTGATTTTTTTTTTTTTTTTTTTGTTGAACTGAAATTGAATTTGATTGATTCATCAAAGTTGTTTTTGACTAAATCATGTGTTGTTTCAACAAAAAATCATACACTGTGTTAACATTTGTTTTTTTGCTTCATTTTCGTGTGAAGGCTTTGACTAAAGGAAGTATTGTTAGAAACTAATTATAACAAAACTAAAAATCGATTTATTCGTTCGTCTTCAAGTGCTTGGTGTTTTGCTAGTTTAGACAGAAAGGGAGATGAGTGATTTCATTTTTTTAGGAGAATTTATGGATTTGCTTTTAATTTGGAGCATCAATTAACCGTCTAGATTAAAATAAAATTGGGGGATCCAAATAAAATGGTTGAGCTTTTGGGTGGTAAAACAATAAAATCATGTACGGTGTGTTGGTACGAAGGAATCATGAACCTGTGTATATACGAGTCCTTCGGATTCATGATCTCACCCATTTAAGAGTCCGAATAATTTATTTGTTTGTTTAGTAATTAATAAGAATTTTAGGATTTCAATCATCAAATTTTATTTTTAACGCTCATTTAAAATATATTTGAAGAAATCTTTTTTTTCAAGTTCGTTCTTTTTTCAAATATCATTTTTTCTGAAAAAGGCTTATTGTTTTCGAACGGTGTTTCTTCATAAAAAATTTTGTCAGAAACCGCTTTTTTTTTCTAAATCCATTTTTCACATTTATTTTTTTCGAAAACGATTCCTTTCGATTTTTATTTTTTTGTTAATGTTTTTTTCTTGAAAACAATTTATTTCGAGAACTGCTTTTTTCTTCCCGTAAATCGCTTATTTTTTCATGGAAAACTTTTATTCCTCGAAAGTTGTTTTCCCCCTCTGAAATCTGCATTTTTCCAAAACAAAGGGTTCAGTGAAAAATGGTTTTTCGAGAAAAAAGATTTCGGGAAGAAATGTTTTAAAGCAAAAAAAATTATTCTTGGGAGAAAACAATTTTTATGGAATTTTTTTTTTTTTGAAGAAATACAGTTTTCACGGACAAAAATGTTTTTCGAAAGAAAAAACAGTTTCTTGGAAAAGCGGATTTCGAGAAAAAACGTTTTCAAAAGAAGCGGGTTTTCATGAAAAAATTGTTCTGGAAGACTTATTTTGATAAAAATTGGTTTTCGAGTGAAAAAGTTTTCGGAAAGAAAACGATTTTGGGGGAAAGTGGTTGTCAGAAATTAAAAAATAATAAAAAGAAATAAAAAAAAAACAATTTTGAAACAAAAATTTTCAAAAAAAAATAAAAATAAAAAATCAGAAAGAATGATTTTCAAGAAATAACGGATTATGAAGAAAACATACTTTTAAAAATTATTTTGTAGAAAAAAAATTTGAAGACATTTCTTTTTATTTGAAATTTGGTTTATTAAACTAAATCTTACAATATCTTATGGAGTAGGGTGAGTTTTTTGTCTAATACAAAATTTGAACTTGAAAATTCTTAAAATTAAATATTTTTTATGATTTTGGTAGCTAATTAAACTAAAAGATCAAAAATTTTATCAAATTTATTTTTAATAAGAATTTTATTTAGAAGTCCCCCATTAAAACCTAATCTGAATTTTTGAGTGCTAGTAACAAATATTTGTAATCACGTGAAACAAATGACATAATGCATAATTATGTTGTAAGCCCTTTCTTGGCCGTCTTTAGCAATTTTCTATCACTTATCTTAAACCCCTATTACTCCCAACAACAAAAAAAACTCCTAGTTCAACAAAATAAAAGAAACAAAAAAAACTCCTATTCCAAGTTTTATAAGTTTCAACAACAAAAAAAAAAAGTTTTATATTCTCCATCTCATGGAAAAAAAAATTTACATGCTCTCTCATACATTGAGTCTCACGTTTTACATTCTCTCTCCTGCATTAAATCTCACGTCTCCACCTGTATGACCCTCCTGTTTTAAAAGAAAAGGTCTTTTCATGCTTTTAGTGAGAGTTTCAGACAAAGCAGACGAATAGCGGCCTACAAGAGAACAAGCGCTTCCAACCTCGGGACCACAATTTTTCTTCAGTAGTATTACTAGGTATGACAGTAATCTCAGATTCTCAATGATGGGATTTCAGAGATGGTCCCTCTCCCTCTCCTATTAATAATAAGAAATAAATGAAGTCTAACACCTATAAACCTTTTCAATTAAATGTAAGACTTACTTCAACAACAAAAAAAAAAAAAAAATTAAATGTAAGACTTGTAGAGGATTGGGTATAGTGTCCGAATTATTAGACCTCAATCAAAGGTTCAGTGTGATCACTCTTCCAAAGTAAGGGTTTGGACAAGACTAGTCTCGGACTTTCCGGATTGGTTCGAGTATGAAGCCCTTGTTTTAGCTTTTGGACCGATCGATTGGTGTCTTTTATATCCGAGTGCGAATAGGTGTTGGAAGTCAAAGGAGATTGACTAAGATCATTTTCTGCACCCGAGTGCGTATCGGGTGTAACTAGTGCTCACCCGACAAAATTTCGAAATTGAAAACTAGATGTGAGATGATTGAGTTTTGGAGAGATTTGTGGAAACAACTAGAGATATATTTCTTCATCAAAAAAAAACTAGAGATATATTTTTGTGTGAATTCAAATATAAGGTTTAGAAGTATAATCAGTAGTTAATCTCGCAAGTTATTCCACAAATTCTTCTTCGCATAGATCTATAATTGTCTTACTATTTTTCTCCTCGGTCAACTTTTTGTGATTCTATTTTCTGTCTAATCAGATAAAATCCAAGGTTCTAAAGACCATCAACACAATCCTGTAGACTATCGAAAATCTGTAACCGCTAATAGAAACATATTCTCTACCATCTACTAGTCCTTCATAAAAGTTTTTATTAGACCACCGCTTGAGAGCAAGTGAACCCTAAATGTTATTACCCCAATTGGTTTGACCCGTCAGTGAGCCAACTTGTCCGACTAGGTCAAACCCACGTCCAGGTCTCAATTCTTAGTAAATTGAACCGTAAATGTTATTACCCGATTCGTAGTAAATTCTGTACATAGAGTTGTAAAGATCAATTCTGTAAGCTTTCAATTTTATTTTTATCTCAGAGTTTGGCTTTATTTGTTCTTCTATTTTGGTTATTTTGCGTCTTAACTTAAGTTGCATGCCTTGACAATGAAGAATCAAAAGCTAGCTATATATGATTTCAAATCCTGACTTTGCCTTTGTCTTCATTAACATCAATTAATAGATTTTATGATGCCATTGAGAATCAAAATCTGGGATTTAACGATGGGGAGTTACACGATAATAATGTATTATGGGTTTGTACAGTATATCAGTGAGTGAGTTAACTAAATTTATTTGTTTAAGGTAGGCAACAGATCGAAGAGTAAAATATTACATAAAACTCATCGAACGTTGTAGTGATTTTGTTTTTCGAACTAAAATTGATTTGGTTGTAAAGGATTGAACCCACTGATAATTTTTAATAAAATTGTTAAAAATATATGGAAAAAATAGTGGTCGACAGGTCCTGAATAATTTTGGGAGGCCTCTACAAAAACGAAGCCTCTACAACAGTCTCGGAAGGCTCTTAGGAGGTCCTCAACACTTAATGATGTCCTTCACGACCTTGTGTTGCACTTATGACATGGATACCCAAAACACAAAATAACTTTAGGCCAGCGCTTTGGGGAAAGCTAAATAGTTTCCGGGGTGTGAAATTTTAAAGGGAATATGTATAATTTTAGAAAATTTCCGGAGAAATAAATTTTAAGGGGAAATAAAAAAACACTCCACCTCACCTCACTCTCTGTCCACCTCACCTCTCTGTCTTCTCCGATTAGGTCGCCGGCCGGAAAATTTTCCGGGTGACGACCATGAAAAAAAAAATCACACTCTCTATCTCTCTCTAGAAACTCCGGCGAAGGGGTTTCCCTTCGCCGAAGTTCGGTATGTTGAAGAACAGACCGGAACCTAATCAGAGAAGACAGAGAGGTGAGGTGGAGAGAGAGAGAGTTGAGGTGGAGAAGCTATTTTCCTTTCCCCGTAAATAAAATTGTCAAACAAAATTGACCAATTTTTTACCAAGTCTTCACACCCCGAAAACTATTTAGCTTTCCCCAAAGCGCTGGCCTAACTTTATTTTGGTGGGTCCCAATTTATTTGGCCCTAAACTAATGAGACGGTCAAAGTGGCGGCAACAGAGGACGGTATGTGTACAAGCTTCCTCTCAGGTTTCGCCCCCACTCACTTCAAGTGCGACCCCTCATGTTTTAAAGAAGATTTTTTCATGTTTTTGTTATAGATTTTAAAGGGTATTTAGCGGTACCCCTCATCCCTAATGTCCCATTAGGGATGCCCCTTTTTTAGTTGGATATTAGGTATGTCCCTTTTTTGTATTTAAAAGTACAAAACTACCCATGTTCTTATTGTTTATTTTTTTGTTTGATATCTTATACCTCTTCGATGTTATGTTTATCAACTTATTTTTGTTTATCATAATTTTCTTTTCTCTTATCTATCTTTTTTTTAATTTACCAACAACATTTATCGAAAACTTAAAATTGATAAATCACAACGACCGACATATTGTATTTTATTTTCTTCCCTTTCATATCATTACGACCGACATAACATTCTAACTTTGGTCTTCTCGTGAATTTTTCTATCTAGTTTGTAAATTCACGACTAACATAACACTCTAATTTAGCCCGTTCTAAGAATTTTGAAATCTCATTTGCAAGTTCATTGAGTAATTTCATTTTAATTTTTTGTTTTTACTTTTTGTTCGATCCATAATCTCAATTTCCATTTGTATTTTTTGAATGATACGAGTTATAATTAATAAAAAGAACAATAAATATCGAGAGGTCTTCTTCAAATGGGTAACGTACATCAATTTTATCGTAAAAGAAAAAACAAATGGAAAGTTAAATTTTTTCTTAGAATTTCCAATTTTTATTTCGAATTGTTGTGATTTATCAATTTTTAAATTTTTGATAAATTTTGTTAGTAAATTAAAAAAAAGATAGATACGAGAAAAAAATTATGAGAAACTAAAATAAGTAGATAAGCATAGCATCGAAGAGATATAAGATATCGAAGAAAAAAAAAAACAATAAGAACAAGGGTAGTTTTGTTGATAAACATAGCGTGCCACGTAGACGTAAGTATGTTTTAAGTTCTTTCTTTGGCCGTCTATAACATTTTTCAACTGGAGGGACTAAAGGACCATGCTCAAAGTGTTGTAAGCTCCTGAATTGCAGTTAAGACATCTTACAATTTATGTTTTGACCGGGACTTAGAGCAATTTGACCGGGTGCTTTTAGCCCTTTTTCAATCCCTTGTCATATAACTCCTATTCGGATTGGGAGCGGCTAAAAGCACTCGTTCAACCTGCTATTAGTACCCGCAATAAGAAATTGACTTGGTCAATATCGTTTGACTTAAAAATTTTGTCAACACCCGTTGACTTTTGGGATATTTTCCCTGTTCGGACCGTCTCCTCCGATCCAAAATAGGAAGTCCCCAGTTTTAGTGGTTTTCCTGTTCGGACTGGGTCAGTCTAATCCTGTTCGGGTTGGGTCAGTCTAATCCTGTTCGGGTTGTCCCTTCCGACCCAAAACAGGGAGCCCGGGTTTTAGTGTTTTCCTGTTCGGAGTCTTCGGACTGTCCCCTCCGACTCGTTCCACAAATATAATAAAAATAAGGGTTAATTCCGTTTTGGCCCCCGATTTGTGACCAACTGGCCATTTTGGCCCCCAATTGTGTCTGGCAGTTCGTTTTGGCCTCAAGGGCCAATTTTTTACCAAATTATCCTCGGGGGCCAAAATGGAAATATTTCTGAAAAAAATAATAAATATACAAAAGCCACATCACCTATCTCTTTCTCCACCACTTCACCTTATCTCTCCTCCACCACACCACCTTCTCTCCACCTCACCTTTCTTCTCCGGCGGATGGTGACCGGCCGGAATAAAAACCACCTTCTCTCCACCTCACCTTTCTTCTCCGGCGGATGGTGACCTGCCGGAAATTTATTCCGGTCGGTCACCTTTAACATTAAAAAAAAAAATTATCTCCTTCTTCTTTCTCTCTCTCCTCTTCTTCTTCTTTCTCTCTTCTTCTTCTTCTTCTTTCTCTCTTCTTCTTCTTCTTCTTCTTCTTCCTCTCTCTTCTCTTCTTCTTCTTTCTCTCTCTTCTCTTCCTCTTTTGCTCTCTCCCTCTCTCTCTACCTACTGTCCGGCCGATTAAAAAAAATTTATCGGCCGGCAAGTTTTCACCGGAGAAGAAGGGTGAGGTGGACAGAGGTGATGTGGTAATTCTTAGATGAGGTGGACAAAGAAAAAGAAAAAAAATAAATTACAGAAATGTCATGGGGGTAGAATTGGGAGGTTGGAAAAAATTTGGGGCCAATTAAAAAAATTTTGGGGCCAAAACAAACTGTCGGTCACTTATGGGGGCTAAAACAGCCAGTTGGTCACAAATCGGGGGCCAAAACAGAATTAACCCAAAAAATAATTACATCAACTTAAATTACCATATCATTCAACCACAACATCCATCTAAAATGTCATCCTAAATATGATCCAAAATATCAACATCCAACCGAAAAAAAAAAATTAACCCAGTTTCCTACGCTTCATCGTCTTCCTCTTCTTACTCTTTGAATTTCGGTCACCAAAACTATATCTTCTTCATCGTCTTTCTCTGTTGTGTAACAACTGGTTCTTCAGCCGGAACCGTAGGATAAACACGCTCAACCATGGAAATAAAGGATAACCTATGGTGGAGAATAAACACAAATTAGGGAATGAGCAAGACACACTCTGTTTGGACTGACCTGTCCGAAACAGTTCAGACTGACTTGTCCGAAACAGTTTGGACTGGCTCGGGTCCGATCGTGCACAGATTTGAAGTCGAAAGATTCAACTCAAATCACTACAAATTTTCCATGAACAGACATCATACAAGTACTTCCTAGTATTATTAACATGTAAATCACAAATAAGTTTTCTTGACTGAGATGAATCGGAAAAAAACTAAAAATTTATAATCTTACCTAAAATGAAGATTGAAGGTCCTGGATCGGTCCTTCTGCACTACGAACGAAGCAAGGTGTGCAAGAGAAAAGTCGAGAGGTGGAAGAACTTCTTGTTCGAGCAAGAAATTTGGGAAGAAGGTGAAGAAATCGAGTTGAAACGGTTGCCCTCTCTCTCTCTCTCTCTCGGTCTCAACAGTTTTCAGTTTTAAAATTAGGGCATAATGAAAATGGGTGGAGATTTGTGCGCGAGATTGGATAGTGACTGGTGGGTGCTTGCGGGTGCCTCCTGCACATCCCATACCGGAGGCTAATAGAGGGCAGGTGCTTTTAGTTGCTTCCTTTGAGATTTTACATTCTCTCTCCGACATTGGATCTCGCGTCTCCACATATCTGACCCTTGTCTTTTAAAAGTAGAAGGTCTTTTCATGTTTTCTTGAGAATTTCGAATAAAGGAGACAAATAGGGGCACATAAACTTCTAACCTGGGGACCACTAGGAGGGTTTTGAGAGGTGGTCCTTCTCCCTGTCTTTGTAATAGAAAAAAAAAAAAAAAGCAAAAGAAGAGTACATGTAAGTCATAATATACCTTTCCAAAAATAGTTCCAAGAAAAGAAACCGTGATAGTACCAAAAATGGAATAAGTAGAGATTAACAACTCACTGGAAGTCCAACTTGTAGAAGTGGGAGTTGGAGATCATTTAGACGGTTAAACCGTAATTAAGGGATGTACTTAAGATTTGTATATTAGTAATATTTACTTTAAGTCAATATATCAATTTATTACTGTAATATACTAGTATAATTTTAACACAACTAGATATAATGGCAATAAGGTCAATTGAGATGCCTCTATTTGTACATCTAGTTAGTAATGCAGTTATTTTTAACGAAACACGATCCTCTAAGTAATGGCGTATTTCTTTTGTTATCAAATTTGGGTTTGATCCATTCGAATTTGACAATTCAAAGGAGTCACATTAAAGCAATGATGAGAAGTAAACAATACAAGATCGTGTTGTAGTTGATGGAACATTATGTTACGGATTGTTATAAAAGTCTCTGTAATGTGTTTCTTTTTTTTTGTTGAGAGAAAATTATCTGTAATCTTAGGTGCACTTTATTCGTTGCATATAATTAATTGCATTGGCTCAATACAACATAATTTTTTTTTATCAAATTTACTACTTTAATGTTGGAAATGTTTGTAGGTTTGTATTGTTGACTCCAAATGTATGCCAAATAATAATTTGTTACAGGCTAAAAGTAAGCAATCATGTTTTATATCGAGAAAGTTAAAGTTTATTTACTAGAGATGAATAATCTATATCCTAAACAACACACGTACTTTACAAATTTATGTGTATTTCCGTAGTGCTTGATTTTATAGTTTTTACATTGTAAACAATGAAAAGTCAAGTTGATATGTTATAACTGGTGCATTGTACATTTTAGCTACTTATAGTTCCTTTGATGTCAAATCTAGATTTAATGTACCATTTCATTATTTTCATATGACTCAAATGAGAAAAGTTGTTGAAAATGATTCAAATGAAATTGAATTTGATTAATTCATCAAAGTTGTTTTTGACTAGAAAATCATGTACTGTTTCAACAAAAAAAATCATGTACTTGTTAACATTTGTTTTTTTGCTTCATTTTCATGTGAAGGCTTTGACTAAAGGAAGTTTTGTTAGAAATTAATTATAACAAAACTAAGAATCGATTTCTCGTTCTTCAAGTGCTTGGTGTTTTGCTAGCTTAGAGAGAGATGGGTGATTTCATTATGCGAGGATTTATAGATTTGGTTTTTATTTAGAACGTCGATTGACAGCCCATATTAATGGGTTTTAAGTCCAAAATAAAGTTCAAAAAGGGTTTAAGGTCCAATCTTCTCAAAAAATAGGGTTTTAGTCCTTTTCCGTTTTGAAGAAACATTGTTGATACATAATCTGTAATGTATAACACATAAAAAAAATGAATTAAAGTATGAAATAAAATATGAAACTTTAACAATAAATAACAGGTAATTTATGAAACAAAACATGAATCTATAAACAGAAAAACACTGTAATCTTGACATATAAACATACTTTAACTAAGTTGGACTAAATATCCATTATAATTATTATTTTGGCTTAAAATCCTATATTAATATTAGGGTGGACTAAATGTGTGTTTAGGGGTAGATTTTTGGACTAGAAACCCAAAATTTGTAAAATGAAATTGCCAGATCCAAATAAAATGGTTGAGTTTTTGTAGTGCTAAAACAATAAAATCATTTATGGTGTGTTATTATGAAGGGAATCATCAATACGTGTATACACGAGTCTTTTGGATTCATGATCCCACGAATTCATGAGTGCAACTGATTTTTTTTTTAGTAAACTAATAAGAATTCTAGGATTTCAAATATTGAATTTTATTTTTAACATTCATTTAAAAAATTATTTGAAGAAATCTTTTTTTTTTTCAAGTGTTTTCTTTTCAAATATCATTTTCTTCGAAAAACCGTCTACTGTTTTCAAAAGGTGTTTCTTCATTTACAAAAATTTCAAAAACTGCTTTCTTTTTCTAAACTTTTCACATTTTTTTTTTCAGATTTTTTTTTTCGAAAACGATTCATTTTTTGTGTAAATCGTTTTTTTTCTGGATAACAACTTTTCTCGGGAACTGTTTTTTTTCGTAAACTATTTTTTCATGGAAAACTTTTATTCCTCGAAAAATCTTCCCCCTCTTAAAACTGTATTTTTCAGAAAAAATTGTTTTGGAAGACGGATTTGAAAAGAAATGGATCTTCGAGTGAATAGGTTTTCGAAAAAAAAAAAACGATTTTCTAGGGGAAAACGATTTTCAGAGGAAAGTGGTAGTCAAAAAAATCAATTTTGGAAAGAAAACAATTTCCGTGAAAAAAATAAAAGAAAATCAGAAATAATAAATTTTTAGGAAATAACGAATTATGAAGAGAATATATTAATAAAAATTATGTAGTAGAAAAATATTTGAAGCCTTTTTTTTTTTTTTTGAAATTTTAGTTTATTAATTCAAAATTTTACCAAAATTTATTTTGAGATTTTTATCCTATACAAACTTTAGGTTTGAGAATCCTTATGATTACAAAATTTTAAGATTTTCTGTAGCTAAACTTACTAACGAATCATAATTTTGACCAAACTCAATTTTAATAAGAATCCTACTTAACTGCCAAAAGTCTATAGCAATTTCTATCAATTTATCTTATAACTCCTCTTCAAAATTTATATTCTCTCACCTACATTGACTCTCACGTTTTACATTCTCTCTACTACATTGAAACTCACATCTCCACCTGTGTGACCCTCCTGTTTTAAAAGAAAAGGTCCTTTTCATGCTTTTAGTGAGAATTTCAGACGGAGCAGACCAATAGCCGCGTACAAGAGAACAAGGACTTCCAACCTCGGGACCACAATTTCTCACCTAGTATTTAGTTATTTACTAGTTGTTGGAGGATCACAATGATGAGATTTGAGAGGTGGTCCCTCTCCCTCTCCTAATAATAAATTAATACAATATTAAGAAATGAAAGGGACGACAGGTAATGATTTCCATTTCCAAAACAGTGTTCAAAGAAGAAAAAGTAGAGTAATACTACATATACAAGACAACTAAAACTTTGGACTACAATCTTCCAGAGTGGAACTATATGTGGGAAATACAAACGATACCTCGGATAAAACTGTTCTTGTGGAAATATTGTACCAACAGTCTTCCAGTTCGTGGACAAATTGGTCAGTATATAGGCAATGTGTTTAAGTGTGGTTTTTGCGACAAGGTTGAATCATTATCTCATATCATGCTCTATTGTGCTTTTACCCGTACTATCTGGTTCTTCTTTAATATCAAGGTGGACAGTATTGACAATTTGCAGGACTGGATCTTGAAATGGAAATCTTTGGAACCAGAATTGCAGTCCTTTTACGCTAATATTTTGTGGTTCATATGGAAAGCTAGATGTGAACAATGTTTTTCTTCGAAGGAACAAAATCTGGTCCAGGTTATCAATAACATTAAAGGATCGGCTTTTGCCCTTAAGAAAACCAAACCAGCAACCAACAGAAAGGACTCGCCGGTATGGCGACCTCCTGAATCCCCTTACCTGAAATGCAACGTGGATGCTTCATTTAAGACGCTTACAGAGGCAGCAGGATATGGCGGCATCATTCACAATGATAAGGCAGATTTTATTATCGCTTTAGCGGGTGTCATCAGAGGCCAATCGGCAGAAGAATGTGAAGGCCTAGGCATTCTCAAGATTTTACAGTGGGCGCATCAGCTACAGATTACTCATCTTATTTTGGAAAGTGATAATCTTAATATCATTCGGTACCTGAACAAATGTAGCTCGGGTATTGAATGGCAGACAGAGAAATTAATGGACAACATCCGTGAGATATCAGACCACTTCGTCTCTATCAGATTCGTCCACATTCCCAGAGATCTTAACAATTGGGCGGATAAATTAGCTAAGTGGGGTAGGCACAATAAGTGCAATAGGGTGTGGAACTCCTGGGGGGAGCTAACGAGGGAGTTAGCGTTGTAAGTGGTGTGGGTTGCTTGTGTTCTTTTTGGTTTTCCTTCAACAAAAAAAAAGACAATTTTTAATAACAAGAGAGATAATAACAAAGAGATAACCAACGAAGTGTTAGAAAGTCTAACAAGTACATAAACCTTTTCAATTAATTTTAAGACTTCTACCTGATTCGGTATAGTGTTGAAATTATAAGACCTTAACCAGGAGTCCAGTCTGACCACTCTGAGATCTAAAGTAAGGGTTCGGACTGGACTAGTCCGAGACTTTTGAGATTGGTTCGAGTGTGAGCCTTTGCTTTGACTTTCGGACCGATTGATGAGTGTCTTTTATATTCGAGTGTAAATAGGTGTTTGAGGTCAAAGGAGATTGACTTCGGTCAATTTCTTCACCTGAGTGCGAATAAGGTATAACCAGTGCCCGCCCGACAAAATTTTGAAATTGATAAAAGTTGACCAGCTTCTAATTTGACCTACTTTTTTATTTTTCTGTCTTCATCTCCGTTAGGCGTTAGTGATGCAGCATTCTTTTACCCAATTTACCCCTCTTGCAATATTTTTTTGTCTGTCCAAAAATCTTTTAAGGTCCCGAGGTTCATTATTATTTGTCTAATCAATAAATTCTTTTTCATTTTTCAAAGTAGGGTGAGAACTCCATAACTCCTTCTTACTTCATAGTTCATAAGCTTTTATGGCTTCTTGTTCTTCAAAAGATCATCAAATGATCCACTTGTTTCTCTCTCTTGTGTACCCGTAATATAGTTCATTCCAAAGTTCATGAAAGCATCACAAGCCAATCATAACCGTTTCTGGTCCCAAAGACGATCTTTTTTTTTTTCCTTCCTCTCTTTGAACAACCTTTAAATCTGCCATGACATTTTCTTCATCTCCTTCTAGAATCCAACATGATTTTTTTTTTGTTAATGACAGGTATCAATCACTGTCGCCAATTCATCTTCAACGTGAGTTATTTTTAGATTTGTAGATTTTAACAACTAGAACCAAACACCTAGTTTCTGATCCTTTAAGATTTCTAATCTCTTGCATGAAGAAACAAACATACTGCAAAAATAACATATACCAATGTTGGACCAAGAGACACAAAAACATAAAGAGATGGTTTAGAGAGATAAATATGTGATTTTAGAGAGAGAGAGAAAAAAAAAGTTACTCCCATGGAACATCACCAACAAGCATCCAATCATCATCTTTATCTTCAGAAGTAGGAACATGTTTGATCCATTATACTGACTGATGTTTGGTCCATTATACCTTTCCCTCTCTAAGTATTCTCCAAAGGTGAAATTGAACATATTTTCTAAACTTTTAGAGAGAAAAAATGTGGTAACATTAGGGGAAACCTTGGGATCAAAGATTTTAGTGGTGTGATTTAATTTAAAAATGAGTAAATTTCAACTTTCTTTGACGCACCTCGACTGACGTGAGGTCAAATCATTATAAAACCTAATCTCATTTGGGAAAAGTGAAGAAATTTCTCTCTCATACCTAGCAAAAAGTAAATGTTGAGAAGGGTAAGATTAGTAGTAAAAGTACATAGTAGTTAATGACAAACGGAGAAACAGACGGAAAACAAATTTAGGGGGCTATTTTAGAAGCTGGTCATCTTTAGGGGGTTGTTTTGGTGAGTTGGTCATCTTTAGGGGGGCAAAATAGAATTAATCCTAAATTGAAGTATTGAACCATAAATATTATTACCGTAGTAAATTTTGTAGATAGAGTTTTAAAGGGCCGCGGCTTTGGGGAATAAAGAAAATTCTCTAGGGAATAAATTCTCGAGGGAATTCAGATTTTTTTTAAAATTCTCCGGGGAATAAATTTTTATGGGGAATGCAAAATACATTTTTTTGAAAGTTCTCCTCCATCTCATCTGTTCTCTCTGCCACTTCATCTTCTCGCCACTTCATCATCTTCTCCGGCGAAGGTTGCCGGCCGGAAAATTTTCCGGCCGGCGACCTTCAAATTTTTTTTTTCTCTCTTCCTCTCTCTCTCTAACACTCCGGCGAAGGGAGACCTTCGCCGGAGATCTTGTCTGTCCATGGACAGACCTTGAAGATCTATCCACGAACAGACCAGATCTGTTCGTGGACAGACCGGACCTCCGACGAAGGTCTCCCTTCGCCGGAGTGTTAGAGAGAGAGAGAGGAAGAGAGAGAAAAAAAAAGTTTTTTTTATGTTTGGAGGTCGCCGACCGAAAAACTGGTCGGCCGACGACCTTCGCCGGAGAAGATGATGAGGTGGCGAGAAGATGAGGTGGTAGAGAGGTGATGAGTTATAGCATCTTTTAAAATTAGAAGCCCCTTAGCAATAAAAAATAAACATAAAAGTCAATCTTATTTGACTAGTTTTAAGAAAAGTCTTTATTCCCCGGAGAATTTTCTTTATTCCTCAAAGTCGCGACCTTTTAAAGATCAACTCTGTAAACTTTCAATTTTCTTTTTATCACAGAGTTTTGCTTTATCTGTTCTTCTACTTTGGTTATTTGGCATCTTAACTTAAGTTGCAAGCCTTAACAATAGAAAATTAAAAGCTAGCTGTGTATGATTTCAAATCCTGACTCTACCTTTGTCCTCGCTAACACCAATTAATAGATTTTATGATGTTATTGAGAATCAAAATCTGGGATTTAACGATGAGGAATCACACGATAACAATGTACTATGGGTTTGTACAGTATATCTAGTGAATGAGTTAACTAAATTTATTTTTCAGGATAGGTAACAGATCGAAGAATAAAATGTCACATAAAACACATTGAACATTGTCTTGATTTTGTTTTTCGAATTAAAATTGATTTGGTTGTAAACTATTGGACCCACTGATAATTTTTAACAAAATTGTGAAAAATAGATTAAAGAAAAAAAAAAAAAAAAAAGTAGTCGACAGGTCCTGAACAATTTTGAGAGGCCTCTAGAGAAATGAAGCCTCTACAACAGTCTGGTTCTTGGGAGGTCATAAACACTTAATTACGTCCTTCACGACCTTGTGTTGCACTGATGACATGGATACCCAAAACACAAAAACTTTAAAACACTTTTATTTCTGGGGGGTCCCAGTTTATTTGTGCCCTAAAACTAATGAGACGGTCAAAGTGGCCGCAACAGAGGATGGTATGTGTACCAGCTTCTCTCAGGTTTCTCCCCCACTCGCATCAAGTGTGAGTGTGTGACCCTCATGTTTTAAAGGAGGTGTTTTCATGTGTTTGTTAGAGATTTTAAGCAATGGAAACAAAGGCTTCCAACCTGGGGACCACAACCTTTTCCCCTAGTCATACTAGGTTTAGGTATGACATGATGAGTTCTGAGAGGTGGGCAGATGGTCCCTCCTCTCCCTCCCCATATAATAAATAGGAGTATGCCAAAATTACCCTTTCACAAACATAGTTCCAAGAAGAAAAGAGTATAGTAGTACTAGTAATACTCCTATACGAGAACTTTTATTTTTCCTAAAAAGAATTCAAAAACTTTGAATCGGCTCAATATCAGTCTCAAAGGTGACGAATCTTTAGAAAAATTCTATTCTTGTACAAATCTTCTTTCAAAATCTTCGCACATCGACTAAGAAGTGGTAACTAAAAATCGATGACGTCATTTGTATTCGACTCTGAACTCTACGAGTCCTCTCGCTACCGGTAAGATAAACACGCTCAGCCATGGAAATAAAGGATAACCTATGGTGGAGAATAAACACAAATAAGGGAATGAGCAAGACACACTCTGTTTGGACTGACCTGTCCGAAACAGTTCAGACTGACTTGTCCGAAATAGTTCGGACTGACTCGAGTCCGATCGCACACAGATTTAAAGTCGAAAGTATTTAAACCAAATCACTACAAATTTTCCATAAACAAACATCATACAAGTACTTCCTAGTATAATTAACATGTAAATCACAAATAAGCTTCTTTGACTGAGATGAATCGAAAAAAACTAAATAATTATAATCTTACCTAAAATGCAGATTGAAGGTCCTGGATCTGTCCCTTCTACACCACAAACGAATCAAGGTGTGGCAGAGAAAAATCGAGCAGTGGAAGAATTTCTTGTTCGAGCAAGAAATTTGGGAAGAAGATGAAGAAATCGAGTTTGAAACGGTTGCCCTCTCTCTCTCTCTCTCTCTCTCTCTCTCTCTCTCTCTCTCTCTCTCTCGATCTCAACCGCTCTTGGTTTCAAAATTAAGGCAGAATGGAAATGGTTGGAGATTTGGGTGCGAGATTAGATAGTGACTGGCAGGGGGCTTGCGGGTGGCTCTTGCGCATCGGTAACAGAGACTAATAGAGGGCAGGTGCTAACAGCAGGTTGAACGGGTGCTTTTAGTTGCTCCTTTTCAGATTTTACATTCTCTCTCCCACATTGAATCTCGCGTCTCCACGTCTCTGTTTTTTTTTTTGGAAGTCGACTGCAATCTACGCATGTCGTTACATTTGACATTGCTACATCAAAGATGTGATAAGCTCAATAACTGTCGACTCAAACTGAAACGAGATCGGACCTATATGACAATTAGGGGCAAATGGCAAATAAGACAACAAAGACTTCTAACGCGGGAACCGCTAGGTGGGTTTTGAGAGGTGGACTGGTTCCTCTCCCTCCCTTTGTAATAAAAAAAAAAGTACATGTAAGTCATAATATCCCTTTCCAAAAATAGTTCCAAGAAGAAACCGTGATAGTACCAAAAATGGAATAAGTAGAGATTAACAACTCACTGGAAGTCCAACTTGTAGAAGTGGGAGTTGGAGATCATTTAGACGGTTAAACCGTAATTAATGGATGTACTTAAGATTTGTATATTAGTAATATTTACTTTAAGTCAATATATCAATTTATTACTGTAATATACTAGTATAATTTTAACACAACTAGATATAATGGCAATAAGGTCAATTGAGATGCGTCTATTTGTACGTCTAGTCAGTAATGCAGTTATTTTTAACGAAACACGATCCTCTAAGTAATGGCGTATTTCTTTCGTTATCAAATTTGTGTTTGAAAGAACACGTTTCTTTTACGTTCGTATATCTTCTCATCTCCCACAAAAGAATAAATATAGGGAAAAGAAAATGCCCCCTCGATTTAAGTTGCATTCAGTTTTGTTTTCTATTCTACGTGAGAATCTATTAAAGGAGAAGTCTTAGTTTTGGTGCCAGTCTGTAATGGTTGATGCTGTTCCTAAAGGGTGCTTCTAAAGGCACCAAACCAAAAGGCTGTTAGCATCCATCTCTATTAGCACCAGGCCCAACTGCTCATTTCTCTGTTAGCACCGTTCAACTATGTAGGCACCAGTCAAAGCCAACTTAACCCTAACACCTCCATCCGTTTATTACAAAATCAAACAAAATCTATCGGACGGACTAAACAAGTCCGAGCCTTAAGAGGACCAAACAGATCCGTTGATCCGGGACTTAAGAGGACCAAAAGGATCAGGTGATCCGGGACTTAAGAGGACCAAACGGATCAGCTGATCCGGGACCTAGGAGGACCAAACGGATCAGCTGATCCGGGACTTAGGAGGACCAAACGGATCAGCTGATCCGTGGCCTAAGAGGGCCAAACGGATCAGCTGATCCGGGGCTTAAAAAACATCCCAATCCTCACTCTCTTTCTCGTGAACTCGACCATGACCAGCTCCTCTGCTACTTCTCGCAAGGTTTTCTTCATCTTTCTCTCTCTAAAAACCCTTATTCTCATCTCTCTCTACCTTTCTGAATCTTGCAATCTTTCTTCTACATTTACAAAGGGGATATAGAAGGAATGAAGATGAACATGAGAAGGAAGAGGAGAGAAAATGAGTTTATTTTGTGGATGAAATTTGGTGAAGAAGGAAGAAGAGAGTGGACCCATTCTTTTCAATTTTGTGTATTTACTAACAAGAATATAAAGTAAATAAGAAAAAATGAATTTTTTTTACTTACACTATCTAGATGAGCACACATGATTTTTGTTTTGGAAAAAAATGAATTGGTATTCTTTTTATTTTGGAAGAAGAAGATGGAAGAAGCAAATGAAGGTGAATGTCACCCACATTAAAAACCGGTGCTTGTAGAGAACTCGGGTCAATGACTATTGACCCGAGTTAATAAAATTTCCGGATGCTAACAGTCTTTTGGCCCGGTGCCTTTAGAAGCACCCGTTCCTAAAACCACTGCGTTCTCGAAGGCTTCTGAAAATCAAATAAATACCAATGGTTTTATACTTGGATTCACATTTTGTCAAAACTAAAGGCACATCTGAGCAAGATCTTACTTAATTCGTTGAATGTAAACGTTTGATGAATTTTTTGTTGTCTGAAAATTAAAATCTTGTGTTTGACAATATGAAGTATTTGCTACTACATGTTTGTATTTAAATCACAATTATTGGGAACACAATTACAAAAGAATAATGACGCCGAAGAAGGGTTGCATATGGGAGAACTACAATTTTTATATATCGTATTTATAGTAATATTAGGGGGTAGTGGATTGGGACTTTCATAGACAAAATGTCCCGTAGACATTTCAAGACATTTCAGATGACTTATTATAGACAACATGTCTTCATAGACATTTTCAAGACATTGAGTTTGTAGACAAAATGTCTTTATAGACATTTCAAGACATTTGACCAATAGGCAAATGTCTGGGGACATTTTAAGATCTTGAGTGCATTGACAAAATGTGTAATGCATATTATATTTGTGCTAATCAAAAATATATTTTTCAACTTTCGTAGATATCTATGAATATTTGTGGACATTGATGGACATTTGGTAGACATTTATTATTTTCATATTATTATTATTATTGTTTAATCACATGAAATAATATATTTATACTAACATTTCAAAAATACATTTTTCGACTTTCGTAGACATCTGTGAATATTTGTAGACATTTGGTAGACTCTCAAATGTCTGGATTTGAATGCCAGACTTTCGTGGACTCTCAAATGTCTGGATTGGAATGTCTCGGACTTTCGCGGACTCTCAAATGTCCACGAAAGTCCCAATCCACTACCCCTAGACCTTACAAATTTATTTTTATTTGGATTAGTATTTGCAGATGGGGCAATCTGTCGAATTATTTAGTATTCAGTTATGCTGAAGCAGTGAGTTGTGTTTTGACTCCCAAACGTTTCCCCCTTTTGTTTGAACAAAAAAATAATAAAAAAGGTTTCTTCCTTCTTATTAGAAATAGGTGCAACGATAATAACTCCAACTCAAGTCTTTTTTGGGTTTTCTGGTACATGAGTAGACATTGAAAAAAAAAAAACGTGAGTAGACATTGATAAAGGCTATTTGACAATAATTAATTAATTAAATAATGTACAGTATATATCTCCACATACTTTTTCTCTCTCTAAAAGTTCTCATCCCTTCTTTAGAAGTCACCATCAAAAAGTACATCCTTCTTGTTTGAACTTAATGATCCATTTTCCATCTTTTTGGCAAAAGATAGATGAACTAGTGACTACCAAAAAACATAAAATGGTTTCATTTCTTGTTTTGAATCACATCCATCTTTTTGGCAAAAGATAGATGAACTAGTGACTACCAAAAAACATAAAATGGTTTCATTTCTTGTTTTGAATCACATGGCTAATACAGAAAATGGTTCGGACTAGTTCTTCACACACACTCTCTCTCTCTCTAGTTCTTCACTCTCTCTCTCTCTCTAGTTCTTTACTCTCTCTCTCTCTCTAGTTCTTCACTCTCTCTCTCTCTCTCTCTCCAGTTCAGATAATCATAGTATCTTCTACTTCTTCTACTCTTTTTTTTCTTCTTTATCTCTCTAACCCATCTCAAATTTCACATCTCTGTCTAGACTGTCTTCCACTTCTTATACTCTTTTTATTTTTTTCCTTCTTTCTCTGTAACTAGCCTATACACTGTTTCTGCTCAAATTTCAAAATGAAGAGCTGTTAGTGTTTTTTGTTATCTCAAGTCTAGACAGCTACAAAAGTGTTTCATTATTTTGAGCATCTCATTTGTTCACCGGAAGATTCAGCTGAACTTTCAACATTGCCAATAATCAGATTTCTGGTGAGTAAGTACTAGCTGGGTTTTCAATAAATAACGTTTCCAATGTCTTGATCCCTATTTATTTACTGTTTTGATTATTTACTAGATATAACGGAGGCAGATGGGGCAATCACTCAAATGATTTAGTCATTCATTTGTGCTGAATCAGTGAGTTACTCTCTCTCTCTCTCTCTCTAATCTTTTGATTTGTAAGTTACTAATGCTCCCATTCTTTACTTATTAATACAGGTTGGGTATCATTTCTTGTTCTTTATAATCACAGCTTGCTCTTCTTAAGATCGATAAAGTCACTGATTTTGCTGGTAATTTCATTCTTCATTTATACATATATCATTTTTCTTAATTATTTTTGACTCCCAAATGTTTGGTCTTTCTGTTTGGAAAAGAGATAAAAAATAAAACAAAAATGTTTAGTCCTTTTTATTAGAAATGGCTGCAACAATAATAACTTTAACTCAAGTCTTTTCTTGGATCTCATCAAAAAAAAAAAAAGAGTCATTTCTTGGATTTTTGGTACACAGAGGTAAAGGCTATATATTTGACAATAATTAATTAAATAATGTATATATCTCCTCCACATACTTTCTCCTCCCTTATTAATTACAAGTCTACAAAAGTACATCCCTCTGGTTCGAAACTTAATGATTTTACATTATATCATTGAATCTCGCGTCTCCACATCTCTGAACCCTTGTGTTTTAAAAGATGAAAGTCTTTTCATGTTTTCTTGAGAATTTCGAATAAAATAGACAAACAGGGGAATATCATCAAGAACTTCTAACACTAGGTGGGTTTTGAGAGGTGGTCCCTCTCCCTCAGTCCCTCAGTCCCTCAGTCCCTCAGTCCCTCTCCTTGTAATAAAAAAATAATACTAAAAGAAGAGTACATGTAAGTCATAATATACCTTTCCAAAAATAGTTCCAAGAAAAGAAACCGTGATAGTACCAAAAATGGAATAAGTAGAGATTAACAACTCACTGGAAGTCCAACTTTTAGAAGTGGGCAGTTGAAGATTAATTAAATAGCTGAACCGTAATTAACGAGCGGAAATCTTTTTACATTAAACTACATAGGATAATATTTACTTTAAGTCAGTAGATCAATTTATTACTATAATATACTACTAGTATAATTTTAATACAACTACTATATATATATATAATGGCAATAGGGTCAATTGAGTTACGTCTATGTAGTAACAGAATTAAATTTTATCTATGTTCATGGAAGAAAAACAAATCACAAACTCTAGTTTTAAATTAGCTCATTATCATCTTCA
>BEHA01016860.1:23314-48464 GCA_002897215.1 Eschscholzia californica subsp. californica
ACAATCATAGTCTAGAGAGAGAAAATTTTCTAGATTTTGTACTTCTTACGTTTTTTATCTGGCCCTTTCTTATCTGGGTATTAATCAATTTGTTGAAAGAAATAAAGGGTATCGATTTTCTCTCATTTTTGAAGGAGTTGGAATGCGGAAGAAGCAGAAATTTGTCATGGTTTTGAAGCAGATCGATAACTTTATCATGTTTTGATGGAAGAAGAGGTGTTTAAGGGTTTATTTACTCCAACAATAACATTTCATGGAGGTGAAGGACTTTAATAGATGTCTGATTTCCTCCAAATCAAGATTTACAAGTTCCATTTTATGTGTAGCAGTTGTTTTTGAGGTAATCTTTACTCTTTTTTTCACTAATTTGTTTGATTTTCTTCTTTTACTTTACTGGGTATGGTTTTTCTGAGTGAGGGTTTTCTGGGTTTCTGAGTTGAGAAGTGGTAGAAGATTTAGGGTTTTTTCTAAGTGGGAATTTGATGCATGGATTTGCTAAGATATGGAGAAAATGCAATCATCTACTCAAGTTTGTGACTTTTTTAGGGTTATAAACTGTGGAGACTGTGTAGATTTGGTGTTTTGCTTTGTAGCAGATCAAAATTCCAGTCTCTTAGAGCAAAAGTGGATTCTTAATTTGGGATTACTAGCCAAATTTTGGATCTTTACAGATAGAGTGTGCTTTTGCCTTTTGCTCAATTTAGGATTTTTTGGGTATTTAGGTTAAAAATGTGAGGAGAAGTCTCCTTCTTCCTTCCCCTTTTAGATTTAGCTTGTAACTGGAAGTAGGTTTGTTTGATAAAACTGTAAAAGCTTAGCTGTTGTATGCTTTATTGGATTCTTCTGCATATAATCAGTGGGCAAAGGTAGTTTTTATTAGTAGGTTTCAACTTGCTCTGGAAAACCCAAATTCTTGTTTCGGGTTTGGATGAATAAATGAAAATGACACAAGTATATGTGCCTCATTCGAATTAAGCTGGATTTACTGCTCAGGGTGGGATACAATTCCTGTAAATTTCATATTTTTCTTTCACTTGTCCAATAGTTTCTTAGGTATGGTGAAAATTCAGATAGGAGAACACTGGTCCTTCTATTTGGTTTTATTATCCTTATTCATGTGTTTCTATTGGGTCAGTTGGAGATTTGATTTCTTTATACATTTGTTTCTAATCGAGTTACTTGCTTCAATTCAGAGCAAAGTCCTAGAACTTACTCCTTTTCTTTGTTTTGGCTCACTAGGTTGTATTATTTTTTATCTGGGCTGAAGCTGCTAGAGCTGAGTTTCTATTGCCAGGCCATGAAGTAGTGAAGAAAGAAGTTCTCTCACATTCCTGCATTCATGACCAGATACTCGAACAGAGGAGGCGTCCTGGTCGGAAGGAGTACTCGGTTACGCCACAAGTCTACAAACGGTCTGCCATGTCAAGACCCCTTCACCACAAAGGGAGGTCACTGCTTGGCATCTCTAAGTCTCGAAAATCTCAGAAGGATATCAGACAACCCATAAGAATATATTTGAATTATGATGCTGTGGGCCATTCACCTGATAGAGATTGTAGAAGTATTGGGGACACTGTCAAGGTTAGTAATTCAATCAAATATTTGATGGGATTGGTAATATTATATGGTGTGGAAGGTTGTTTAAATCAATTTATTTCCTACGATTTCCCCTTCTCCAGCTTGGGGAGCCCCCAGTGACCTCCATTCCTGGTACACCTGCCTGTGATCCTCGAGCAGATCCCCCTATTTTCGGCGATTGCTGGTATAACTGCACTTCAGATGACATTTCTGAGAAGGATAAGAAGCGTCGTCTTCGTAAGGTTCATTTCTTAACTTCAAAAATTTGTCTGTGTCACCACAATGTGCATTTCAACTTAACGTAGAAAAAGATCAGCTAGCTGATGTGTTCATTTGTAACTAAATCTATCATCCTGGCATAGAAATGAGTTTTCGGACTGTAAAGTTAAGTTCTTCAAGTTGTGGAATTTCAAGAGTAAAAATAATGAGTAGGATGTATCTAATATTGTTATCTGTACGTCAGATTAATTATTCAATAACCATTTGAGACACAAAGATATCCTATAGACACTCATATATTACATGAAGTGTTATTTTCTAATAATTTCACATTTCCGGTGTAAGTCTTTTCATCAGCATGGTCTACGAAGTTACTTTTAAAATAAATATTGTGTCTAATAAGTTTTTTTTTTTTTTGAAAACGTCTAATAAGTTATTTCTTTCTGTGAAGGGTTTATATATATGTTGTTTCTAGTTCAAAAATGTCATATTCAGTTATAACATGAGTATTTGCCAAGATGAACTGGTTTTTGGCCTTTTAGGTTGGCAATACAAATTAACTTCTGGTCTCTGTAAAATATATCCAATCTAAAGCTATATAACATGGAGATGGCTACAAGTATCGAGATGGGTATGGGATGCCAGACATGGAGTAGGAGAAACACCATAATAGGACACCAGTAGTTACAATTTTCTTCTTCTGATTAAACATTACACATGAAAGACATTAACCTCAAGGACTACTGTATGGCCTTAACACTATTGCTTATAAAAATCACTGAAAAGAAGTGGAAGTGCCTGCAAGTGCCCGATAAGGTAAATGACTGAAAAGAAGCTTCATCAATGTTTATAAAAAATCTAAGTATGAGACGGTACTCTATCAATGTTTGTAAATGAAGTTGGAGGCTAACACTTTGAGGCTCGCTTAGATTCTGTCACTTGACACCTTAGCTCTACCGCGCCGATAAATTTCCGTTTTGATGGTCTTTTTCTCCTTAAGTTGTTAATTTATGTTTATGTGGTTTCCTTTTTCATCTTGCGTTAACATCATAAAGCTATTGAAGCAATGTACTAAATGAATGAGGAGTTTTGAAGGTGTCAGATATGGACCACGTCTTCAGCGTTAATCAAGAATTGCACACACCTTGCCTCAAGAATACATTTTACGTTTTAAAGCAAACCACCTCAAGGCTTAAGATTGTCATGGCTTAATATTGTAATGACCTGGAAAGCTTGGTAGCCACCTAGCCGCCAAAGTTGTTAACTTTAGCTCTTTTACAGGCTCTGGGAAGGACGGCAGACTGGTTTAGAAGAGCCTTGTCTGTTGAACCTGTGAAAGGGAACTTGCGATTGAGTGGATATTCGGCATGTGGACAAGATGGAGGTGTACAACTTCCACATGAATATGTAGAAGGTAGTTCTGAACTATGACCATCTATAGCTTGCTCATTTTGCGTCCTCGTCTTGTTCCTGATTAACTCTTATTTCTTTTTTTGATGTTTCTTGGCAGAGGGCATTTCTGATGCGGACTTGGTACTCTTGGTAACTACCAGGCCTACAACAGGAAACACTCTGGCCTGGGCAGTGGCATGTGAACGTGATCAGTGGGGTCGTGCAATTGCAGGTACTTTTATTTGGAAATGCTTGTCATGGACTGTTCATCTGCTTCTGTACGCTATGACTCTTTCTTTTTTTTTTTTTTTTTGAAAATTACGCTATGACTCTTTCTGTATTTTAACTTAACTTTGAGCTTATGTGACATCTTTTATATTTATTACAGGACATGTGAATGTGGCTCCTCGCCATCTGACAGCTGAAGCAGAGACATTGCTTTCAGCTACTCTTATACATGAGGTATGTGGTTGTCAATTAACTACGACCAAAAACTGGAAATTAAGGTAATTTTTTGATACGACAATTTCCTTATTTCAGGTGATGCATGTACTTGGTTTTGATCCTCATGCCTTTGCCCATTTTCGTGATGAGAGGAAAAGAAGGCGTAGTAAGGTATTTACTTGTATAAGATCGTTTATATCTAGAACTGACAGGGACTGATGAACGAAGAACGATATCCTTATTTTCCTGAAACACTGAATATCAACAATTATTTCTTACATTGCCGAGCATCTCCATTCTGTTTTATTTCGTTCTGAACCTGTGCTTAGGGAAAAGTGCTCAGTGCAGAAGTATTAAATGTACTTACTGATACATTCATTTTGATGTATATTTTAGTGCCTTGTCGATAGGATTAGCTATCTTTGTGTCATGTGATCTTTTCCTAATCCAAGTAGCTTAAATGGTAAATACTAATTGGCGAAACTAGTAGTAGTAAAGAAATGGGAACCTGCTTCATTGACCTCATCATTTTCTGTCCCATACTCATGGATTTACCCGTTCAAATTTGGATTTCTTTGTTTAGTATCTCCTCATTATTGCTGCATTTCTAGAAGTAACATCAACTAGCACATGCATGAGCACTTTGAAACACCCAGATTTTCCGGGCTCTGGAGTGATGCTTCTTCATTCTATTTGCAGGTCACTGTACAAGTCATGGACGAGAGACTCGGAAGGATGGTGACTCGTGTGGTGCTTCCACGTGTTGTGATGCACTCACGACATCACTATGGGGTGAGTTCATACGTCTGAAAGATGTAGAGATTGTCACTACAGAAAGAAGAATGGATTAAGTGTTCTTGATTTATATGTAATAAGTTAAAGAATACGTAATGACTCTTTCTTGGGCAGGCTTTCTCACGGAATTTTACGGGTTTAGAACTAGAAGATGGAGGAGGCCGTGGCACATCAGGTACGTTCTTTCTTTCTACACAGTTCTATAATAAGTTGGTATAAAGTGGAATTTGAACCTTAAAGCTTCTAGTCATAATCTCGAATATTAGGAAATTTTTTTAAGAATACGTTTTATGTCCGTCCTGTCCCTGCCGAATGCTGTTCAGAGTTAGCAGGGGGTTTATCTTGATGTTATTAAAGAAAATGTGAGTACTTATAAATGTTCCTGAACACCATTACGTGTGCAGGATCACATTGGGAGAAAAGGCTTCTGATGAATGAAATTATGACAGGGTCTGTGGATACCAGATCTGTCGTTTCTAAAATGACACTAGCTTTATTAGAAGATAGTGGATGGTACAAAGCTAATTATAGTATGGCAGACCATTTAGATTGGGGTCGCAACCAAGGGACAGAGTTTGTTACATACCCGTGCAATCTCTGGAAGGGAGCATACCACTGCAACACAACACAGTCGTCAGGATGTACCTATAACAGGGAAGCAGAGGGGTATTGCCCTATCGTAAGTTACAGTGGAGATCTTCCTCAATGGGCGCGCTACTTTCCACAGCCCAATAAAGGCATGTCTATCTCTTCTTGTTGTATTTTGACTTTATTGATGTATATCTTCTCTGAGGTTCCCGTCTACATGCGCGTAAACCGTGGTTTTGTTTTCCGACAAATTATGCAGTACGATATACTTCGTTAAGTATGCAATGAATTCGAGAATGTGTAATACTGTAATTACAGTTTCTCGTTAATCTGTTTGTGTGATGACAATGTTTCAACTGTCTCTGTCTAAATACAAAATATCTGGCTGTGATCCTCGTCCCGTGTGCAATTATTAGAGCCAGCGGTTGGGAAGCCTCATTTACACGAATAACCTGAACTATCAAAGATTCTTAGTTTTTAGATATTGACATAGCTAATGTTAGGAAAGGGCTGATGGTTATTGAAATCTCAGAATCATGCATAATAATTATATTCTTCGTTATGCAGGTGGGCAGTCGTCATTGGCTGATTATTGCACATATTTTGTAGCCTACTCTGATGGTTCATGTACAGACACAAATAGTGCACGAGCACCTGATAGAATGCTAGGTGAAGTAAGAGGGAGTAGTTCCAGGTGAGATATGATCTGGTAAGGTTACTACTTGCTTAATATTTCGGCTTCAGCTAATGGTAATTCTCGTTTTCTATTGCAGGTGTATGGCCTCATCTTTAGTGCGTACTGGATTTGTCCGCGGGTCTACAACTCAAGGAAATGGGTGTTATCAGCATAGATGTGTAAACAACTCATTAGAGGTACATTATTTTTATTTATGTAAGCGTATAGCTTCTTCCCATGTGGATGATCTGGTTTTATCTTGTGAGGTTTACATACTCACGAAATGATCACTTTGTGCTCACGTTGTAAAAAAAATGAAAATATGCTCCTTTTACACTTGGTGGCCTTCGAGGAATTCCACTACAAAACCTAAATTTTGTGACATGATATTTTGCATGTTTTGTGTGGTTCAACCGTTCAAGTGTTTAATAGGAAGCTTGTTTCTATGCTATATAGGTTTCCGTTGATGGGATGTGGAAAGTGTGTCCTGAAGCTGGGGGGGCTATTCAGTTTGCTGGCTTCAACGGTAAAAATAGCTCTGCCATCTTTTAGTTGAAATTTGGCCATCAACATTTATGAGTTTCCTTTCTTCTAATACTAAGTTATATGTACTTGTCTGCAGGGGAATTGGTCTGTCCAGCTTACCATGAACTCTGTAATACCTTGCCGGTTCCCGTATCTGGTCAATGTTCCAATTCCTGTAATTTTAATGGAGACTGTATTGCTGGGAAGTGCCACTGCTTCATTGGATTTCATGGCCATGATTGTAGCAAACGTGAGTGTAAAAAAAGCAACATTATTTCCTTGATATCGTTTGGCCAAGTTAAGAATGTAAATATTGCACGTTTCGATGGTACCTATACTGCTAACCTACTGAAGGCAAAATGTTACAGCAAGACAATTTAATCATGCACATATCATCGGTTGTTATAAAGCTTTCTCAAAGTGCAGACAAAAAGAGAAAATAATACAAAAATAATGACGGGTGTAGTTGTTCTTGAAGAGATCAATCCGTCAGGTTTAAGGAGTTCGGATAGTTTTTCTACTAAAAAAATTCTGGAAATTAGCTACATACATTCTTCTTTATTCTCTGTGTGTAATTTATGTGTTTACTCACTAGCTTTACAAGTTTGTTCAGAAAGTTTTGGCTTTTAATATTTTGTCTAAGACTGAAATATGCTTTCTTATGTGCAGGTTCTTGCCCAGGTAATTGCAATGGGCATGGAAAGTGCCTTCCAAGTGGGACATGTGAATGTGAAAATGGACGGACTGGTGTAGACTGTTCTACAGGTAAGTCTTTCTTTTGAAGTGTCTATCTGCGTTTATGATGTCATACACTTCCCCTTTCCAGATAATACTCGTTGCCTTCTTGTACTGAGCAAGTTCTTGTGGAAGGGCTAAAAATAAATTCTAACACCACTCTTGTTATGCAGCTGTATGTGATGAGCAGTGCAGTTTACATGGTGGTGTCTGTGATAATGGAGTCTGTGAGTTCCGCTGCTCTGATTACGCGGGATACACATGCCAGAACAGCTCCAAACTCCTACCTAGCCTTTCCATTTGCAGAGATGTTCTTCTGGCCAGGGATGCAGTGGGCCAACATTGTGCCCCTAGTGAATCAAGCATATTACAACAGTTAGAATCAGCTGTTGTTATGCCTAACTACAATCGGTTGATCCCAGGAGGTCGGACCATATTTAATATATTTGACAATGGCTACTGTACTGCAGCGGCGAAGCGGTTAGCTTGTTGGGTAAGTTCGTTTTTTTTTTGTTCTTACGTATTTGGTTCGGGTGTATGATATATTAAGTCATGATCAATGCAGTAATTTTCGCCTCTTGCTGTGCTTTGTTAGATTCAGATCTGAAATCTTACTCGAGATCTGAATTGCCTCAAGTAAGATTTCAGAATCTTTTTATTTGTTTGACTGTCTGAAGGACTAAAATAGGCTGGATTGTAATCCAATTAAACCAGATAGAGAACAAGTCAGAATTAGGCCCCCATTGGCTGATATTATCTGAAAAATGATAATTGTGCACGCGACCAAAACAAGTCAGACTGAGACAAGTCGGACTCAGACGAGCCTGATTCATACAATAACACATTTCACCTCCGTTTCCAGTATTTGACTGGTGTTTTCCTGTGAAATTTAAATAATTGGGTTGGTTAATTACAGATCTCCATACAAAAATGTGACAAGGATGGGGATAACAGGCTTCGAGTATGTCATTCGGCGTGCAGGTCCTATAATGCAGCATGTGGAGCATGCCTTGATTGTTCAGACCAAACCCTATTTAGTAGTGAGGAGGAAGGAGAGGAGCAATGCACAGGTTTTGGTGAGATGAGACCATGGTGGCTTCGTCGCTTCCGAGGTTTCTACTCCTAGAAAGATTATTAGCTTTTAGGAAATATCTGTAAAATATAAGCCCTCTGTAGTCTTTTTTTTTGTTTGTAATTTCGGCTAAGGTTTTAAATGTCGGAAAGGAGGCACGCTTAAGCCGTGCACCAATTAGGGTTTGTCTTGCACCCAATTAAAAGAAATCCTTAGAGTTGAAGGATTGGGTGTTGTATTTACTAAGTTGGCCTTTCAAAGATGAAGGTCCAAAGTAGAGAAATTTGAAAAATGAAAGTGAAGAGAAAAAAAGGAGAAAATGAAATGTAAAACTATTTGCTTGGCCGAAGGCCATATTGGGCAAAATGCCTTTTTTGTCTTGTTTATATTTGTTCGTCTAGGTATATATACTACTTGCTTTATATGTATGGTGTGCTACAAAGGGAATCAGTTGAACTTGTGTACTGTGAGATAGAGAGAGAGAGAGAGAGAGAGAGAGAGAGAGAGAGAGAGAGAGAGAGAGTTGCCTACAAACATAGCCTCTTCTAAAATTACTCGCGGGACAAAATGTGTCGAGGTAAATTGAACCTTGACTGCATGTAAAGGTGCCATATGCATCAACCGTAGGCACAGCTATGAGCAAAAGGGCAAGCATCTACTTGACCAACAAGTACTTGGCGTGGAGTTCTCTCCTGTGCAACAGAACTGTCTGTAGCTCTACTATTGGCAACCACCACATACCTGCTGCAGCTGCCTGTAGTGTTCACATCGGCTGTGCAACCAGCATATCAGCAATTTGCGGTCGCACTAGATGAAGTTATTCCAATAATACACATTCTACAAGACCAAAGTTGTAAAAATCTTCGTCATTGGGTGTGCCAGTGGTTCCAATTGTAAATTCAGCTAGGCTGCCTGCTGGTGCTCCACCACCAATACACTTGAGTGACTCAGTCTCTGGTGGAGCAGACACCACTTTCGTTGTTGTCGGAAGGAGTCACATCGCATTCTAGCCCAATACCGGACCACTACTCAAAATGACCATTATCGTCATCTAATCACTACCACAAACACATTAAAAAGATCAATCATAAAAACAAGGGTTAATTCCATTTTGGCCATTATCGTCATCTAATCACTACCACTGTACCACAAACACATTAAAAAGATCAATCATAAAAACAAGGGTTAATTCCCTTTTGGCTATTGGTGACCAACTCACCGTTTTGGCCCCATAAGTGTTTGACGGTTCGATTTGACCTCTGGACATCCTATTTTGGCTCTCAAGTTTTTTTGAACTTCCAATTCTACTCTCATGGTATCTCTGTAATTTAACTTTTTTGTTTTCCTTCGTCGGAACAGAGAAGAAAAGAGGGAGGGGAGGGTGAGAGAGAGGAGGAGGGAGGGTGAGAAAGATGGAAGAGAAGAGAGAACAGTAGATAGAAAAAGGAGGAGGGGGAGAGGTTGGGGAAGAAGAAAATAAGCAAAAAATTGAGGTTGCTGGAAAAAGGTCCCCGACCTGACCTTCTCAGGCGACCTTCTTATGTGGAAGAATGTGAGGTGGAAATTGTTGAGGTGAGGTGGACAAAAAGAAAAAAAAAAAATTAATTATAGAAATGCCATGAGAGTGGAAATTGGGAGGTTAGAAAACGTTTGGCTGTCAAATAGAAAATATGAGGCCAAATCGAACTGCCGGACACTTAGGGAGGTCAAAACAATGAATTGGTCACAAATTGCGAGCCAAAAACATAATTAACCATAAAAATAATTAGGTTTTATAAAAAAGAGAAATGGAGGTCATTGCCCTTCTTTCCTCGCTATGAGGAAGGCAATAGATACACAGAAACGAAAGAAGAGAAGAAGAAATCATAAGCTAATGCTCAATTTCGAACAAGAAATCAGAGAGAAGAAGTCGAAACCAAAGGAAAAAAAATCAGGGTAGATAATAGTATTTTTGGGATTGTTATACTAAAAAGAGGTCAAGGGGCACTCGAGCCGCCTATGGTAAAAATGGATGTCGGTACAGTTTGCGAAGAGGAAAGTGTGGCAAGAGAAATTTTTGGAAGCACTTATAGAGTCACCCATTGGGCAATTATTGAGTTGCTTAGCATTTCTCAAAGGGAGCAACAAATAATACCCGATCAAATTACTATTTTGCACGCGTGAGAGGAGATCGACCTTAGTTAATCTCATTTGACCCCAAACACTTATTGACATCGGGGTATAAAAGACATAGATCGATCTGTTCGAGATCTAAAGCAAGGCCTCGAACTCGAACCGATCTGGTAGGTCTTAGATTGGCTAGTCCGAGGGTATCTTAATGGTGATTTTGGATTCTTAGATTTCGTTTCGAGAATAAGGGACTAAGTTTTGGAATCAAAGTTCTTTCCTTGATAGTTACACTTTCTTCTAAGACAAAGTTCATTCTCTCTCTCTCTGTAACTCCTTGTCGTGAATCAATGATGATGAGTTTGGAATCAAAGTTGTTTCCATGATGGTGTGATGATGATACGAAGGAGGGAGAAAAAATAACTTGGGGCAGTCAAAAGAAGGGGAAGGCGGGGGCCCTCGGCTGCCTCCCCCTGTCCCACTGAGTACGGCCCGCCTTACCCGGTTCTACTGAGTGTTAATAGGCACCCTTCGAGGGGTGTCTTTAGCCGGACCCTCTCAAACTTTGAGCGCGTCAAATCGAGATCGTTGACGCCTTTACAACCAAAACAGCCACAGCCCTATAACTGGCAACTGATCCGGTAATTTTAGTGGGCCGAGATTAGGGCCTATCCGAAGACCTGCCCGAGCCTTAGAAAGAGGCTGATGACCGGCCCTACAGGCTGTCGGCACTAAAGAAAAATTAGGGTTTTGGGAGATTCAAATGCAATCACCGTACGGCGCCGATAATTAATTGTAGCCGTAGGATTTAGGGCAGTTGAAGAAGTCCTACTTCAACCGTTCGATCAGTAGACTAAAAGGAAACCCTAGAAACTGCTGTGGTCATCTTGTTCCATTTATATATCGATGTTTTGCAGCTTTCAGAAATCGGGGATCTTTCCTCCCTTATTCGGGAACCTAAATAAAGCTTGCACGGTTCATATCTCTCTAGTCTGAATGTTAGGAGACTGATAGATTTTCCAGTTCTCTCTGATTGAGAGAGTACAGATCTGTATTGTCTAATCTGTAAGCTTCTCTCAATCATGCTTTATTATGTCATCTTCTTTCATTTCTATAACATACAAACTTCTTAGGTTTTATTAGCTAATTATTTTTTTTGTTGATAAAATTACAGAAAGAGAACGATGGGTAATGACATCAGATGTTGGATGGATCTTGTAGACTGATTTTCGATCTAGTGGATGGGTGCTGATTGTGTTACTAGAGCAGTCCCTAATCGGATGAAGTTATAATATTATTTTTTATACGAGTGTAAAAGGGGATTTCATTGATGGATTGATGTTAACTAGATGTTTTCACTTATACTACTATTATTCATTGTTTTCTTCTTTATCATAAGGTTGATAAGACAAAGCACCTTCTTCATGAATTGATTGAAAGAAAGATTTTTGTGAAGAAGGTGCATTGCCTTATCAACCTTATGGTATTGAAGAAGACCTTGAAAGATAGTAGTATAAGTTTGATTACATTAAATAATTTCTTTGTCATGAGGCTGATAAGGTAAAGCACCTAGTTTATGAATTGATTGAAATAATGAAATTTGTGAAGAAGGTGCATTGCCTTATCAATCTCATGGTATTGAAAAAGAAGTACGAATTTGATTTTTTGAAATAGTTTCGTGTGTAATTCCATCTTTTTTATGTGTCCTTGTAATTTAACAATTTCAACCCATTATAAATGAGAATTATTTGGTGAATTTGGTGTTTTTTTGTTTTCTTTGTTGTTTTGAGTGATGCATGTGTTTGATTTGGCAATGTATTTTTTATGAGAAGTAGATTTATTTTAGCTTATCCAGGGAGACCTAAAAACTAACATTTTCTTGATGTGGATTCAAGTTATGGAACCATGTAGTAGTGCATTTGTTGATGTTCCTCAAGTATTTGATTTTACCAATTTGTATCATAAGATTCTTTAAGTAAGTTGTTTTGAACAAACCCTCTTCCTACATCATAATGGTCATCATCTCAACTTCAAATTGGAAGTTCATCAAAATCTAACCAATGGATCACAGATTCTTCTCATTTGACACTGTTTAATCTTAGGAACCCTAAAATTTCTCCATGATTGTCACCATTTGAGATGGGGGAAAGAAGAATGGAGCAGAAAGCCAAAATTCTAAAAGGCACTAGTCAGTAGTCTAATCTATATATTACTTTCTAAACGCACCCTTTCAAAGTCCTATTTATATCTTATTTTCTAATAGCGCCTCTTATCTTCATACTCTTTATCACTCTAGAAACATAATTTCACATGTGATTAAAATTTTCACATGGGATTAAAATGTAAATAAGGGCACTTTTATCCTGATCACCAAATTTTTAACTCAGAGTTACATTTTCCGTGTAAATAAAAAATTTCGAAAAAAATGAGGGTAAAAGTAGGAGTTTTTAGTTCTCTTTCATGTTGTTCGGGGTTTAGGCCTTTTTTCATTATTAGTTTAACTTAGGCGGTTATCGCGGCTTCATGACGTATCAATTCCTTGTAACGACTAACGTAAATCGTAATCTATTTCTCAAAAAAATAAAAATAAATAAAAGTGGGGGTCGATGTCAAAATTTCCCTTTTATTTAATTCTTTATCATCTACTCCAAAATTAAAAGTTCTTTATTTTGGTCAACATTTGGTAGCCTAAATTGTGGATAATGTTGACATAAACTCTAAAATCGTGGAGCTCCCAGATTCAATTCATAGAGTAGGGGTTTCCGTAGTCTATTAAATTTGAGTTATTAAGGTGTAAATAATGTTGTTGGACTTTAGATCATAGTTTAGTTGAGCTATAGGCCCGTTCTTGTTAGAGTTTGAATTAGGCTGTTATCATTTTTATCACATCTTTTGACATTTTGTAATATTGAGTTGTCAAGGTCTTAACAAATTGAAGACCTTAACCCGAAAATCGTTAAGTCGGGGAGGGAGGGCCACATTTTGTGTAAAGAATCGAAAGATACTTCTTTTGTGTAATTTTTGTAGTGGCAAACTTGAAATACCTGTAAGTGTTGTAACATGTAATCAATGACCTCTAACCTTATTTAATGAAATTTAAGTTTCCTAAACAGGAATTTAAATTTGATAATCAATATTAACTTGCAGGTAAACCCGGAGCCCGACTTCATCGATAATCAGCAGACTTGTCCAATCCGTCGATCACAATGAACATCTGTCAAACGATTGTGAATTTGACCAGACCGAGTAATTGATGGTCGTGGATTGTTTCTACCTGATCGAGACCAGACTAAGACATTAAGATTCACAAATAACTCGACGACTAGTTCCCATTGTGGCTATAACCCCATAGCAATTGTCTACGACCCAACCGAAGTGACTGTCTACACAAAAAAATGTCTTAAGATAATCTCTTGGAAGCAGTAGTAACAATCTTAAATGAGTTTATAGGTTAAAAGTCCATTGGCGATGTCGGTCATTATTCGACTAATGAGTTTAAAAACATTTTTTCCAAAAAATAAGCTAATTGCGCGGATGTCCCAAACTATTATAAAAATGCCAATCACAGCCTTCGGAAAATTTCTAACGAACATTTGCTCTCTAAAAACTACCAATTGAATCATTCTTTGTTCATGGGATCTAATCGATCTTCATCATTTTTACATTTGATCTTCATCTCTTTTTTGATTCATACATTTTTACCGAAGTCCACTTGAATCGCGAAATCAGAAAATTTTTCGATCTACTTAAATTAATAACCTCTTTTCTCTTTGAACTTTTTAGATTATTTGTTTGATCGAGAAAATCATTAACCTTCGTTTCTTATCATCTTATTTTATGAATGTAATAAGATTTATTGATATGTTGATGAAATCGCTTATTTTCTTGTGTCATTCAATGAAATATCGCTCTGATCTTCTGTAACACCCCTATTTTCTTATTTATATCATATTAGGTGGAAATATAGGTCAACTTGAGTTTGGGCCTAATATAAAGGGTAAGTTAGTGTGGGCTTGAGTATCATAAAATAGAAGTGGGTTAGAAGGAAAAATAGGGTTGCTTGAGTTGATTATATAAAAAAGGGTGTAAAACTTTTTTGTAGATCTAGAACAAAATTTAGAGAGAGAAAGAGAAATAGTATTCTTTGGAGAAGATTTTGATGAACAAATTGAAGAAATCTATGTATTGTTTATGATATAGTTGGTATATCTTCTTAATCTTCAACAAGCCACTCCCTAGTGAAGGAAGAATGAATAAAGAAGAAAAGAGGTAGAGATGGAGTTCTTTAGAGAGAGAAAGAGGCATGATTGTGGTCTTGATGTCATCTAAGGCAAAAAGAGGTATTGATTGTGCACTCATGGTAGGCGTTGCTCGTGGATCTAGTTTGAAGGTCTCAAATCTTCGATTTCAAGGCGATTAACTTGAGATTTGAGATTTGGGGCGCTACAAAATGATATCAGAGCTCTAGGTTTAGTGGCCCTAGGGTTGTATTGTGGGTTTGATTGTCGATGTTAGTCACGTCATTCTTAGAAACACTTTGATTATTGTCTTGCACAACTGGTTGAATCTAGAATATGTGTTTGGAATTATTTTCTTGTGAAAACTTCAAAGAAGTTTGTTTTGTGTTTTCTGAATCTAAATTCTGGGTGTAAATTTTTCATATGAAGGATGATGCCTATTGATATGATGTGTTTTTGTCTATGATACGTGTGATCAAATGACTTATCTGATTGTGATGTCAAACTTAAGGTATGTGATCGTGATTATAGCAATCCATATGTTTATGATGTACACGAGGGTAGTGAAACTCCTTACTTTTATGGGGCTTTGAATTGTTTGAATGTATGTCGTCGCTAGTGTATCAGTTGTTTATTAATTACTTCAAAATTTGATTGAGTGAGAAAATGTTAACCCGAATAGAGGTTGCCTCTGACGTAAAGGTTGATACAAACACAGGGCTAATTTGTGGTAGACTATCTAGTGGAGCATTGAGTTGGATGTTTACTCAATGAGCAATATCAGAAGTTGGCTCACTTCCTGCTCATAAGAGGTGCGATGGCTGGAGGGTCGCATGGTTTATTGGAGAGGATTAAGTTGATGAAAGTTTTGATATCATATGAGTTTGCTATTATGATATAGAGATTGTTCATCGCTTATGACTTGTATCGAGTCTGATCATGTGTAACTTATGACTTGTTGTAGCGAGCTTGTAAATGTTGTTTGCTTAAACTTGTGGGAACAGAGTGTCTTATGTTGTTTTGTATTTCTTGTGCTTGTATAACATTTATGTTCTAGCATTTACTACACTTGATTGGATATTGTTTGTGATTGTGGTATGTTTGATTTCGAAGACGAAATCCTCTTTTAGGGTGGAAAATTGTAACACCCCTATTTTCTTATTTATAACGTATTAGGTGGAAATATAGGTCAATTTGGATTTGGGCCGGGCCTAATATAAAAAGTAAGTTAGTGTGGGGCTTGAATATCATAAAATAGAAGTGGGTTAGAAGGAAAAATAGGATTGCTTGAGATTTGGGATTTGGGTCGCTACATCTTCTTCTACAATTCCCTAATCAAGTACGAAAATTCATATTTCAACAAAAAAAAAAAAAGTATGAAAGTTCATAATAGTGTACAGATGCTTCATGAAATCTTTTGAACGCCTTATACCGCAATATGGAGTTTTGTCACGTTTGTGGAATATTTGGAGTACAAAATTTTAAGAAAAATTATGAAGCATCATAAGAAAAGTTGAAGCTCTGTAACAAAGTATGAAGTTATGATAATACGTAGCTTCACGATGTGGAATGAAACTTCATAAGGTAATTCAAAATCTATTAGGTTTCATAAGACTCAATCTCAATGTGTTTAAGTTTGGAAAAAAGAAGTTGTGTGAGTTTCCGGGAGTCTTTGTTTCAAGAGAATAACATAGGTTATAAATCTGTTTGGCCCGAGAAGTAAAACAAACAAAAATATTCTAAGGCATTAGGCAAATATTCAACTGTATTAACTAACTCAATTATAACTAGTTTCAACTGTATTAACTAACTCAGTTACAAAATCTAGCATTAGAAAAGTTAGTTAAGACAGTTACAACTGTCAACTTGTTGATGACTCAAAACTAACAAAACTACCGTAATTTCCTGTTATCAAGACTGTGAGTTTTATCAAGAATCGTTCTGGTAGTTTGTAATTAACAACTCAGATGATAAAACTGATCATATTTATTGTCAATCTTCTTTAACACTTCAACTCCTTTAACCCTTTCAGATGGTAGTTCAAACTCATGATCTGATCTGACTGACTAACAGTAGAATTAATCCGACCAAGAAGAAGAAGAAGAAGAAGAAAAAGAAGAAGAATATATTATCATGGATTCAAGAGAAACATGTGAGGATAAAAAATCAGAGGGTATCATTGCTATTCCTAACAAAACAATCTCTGATTCCTCAAGAACTACATTTAAGGTTGGTATTTAGGTTTTGATCAAAATTTTTTTAGGTCATCAATTTGTTTTCATATTAATAATCACTATCACTAATCTGACATTGTTTTTGATGTGTTTCTTGCTAAAAGATTGATGAAGCAACCATTGAGGAGATCCAATTAGCATTTCAAAGAAATGAACTTACTTCGAAAGAACTAGTCCAATATTATTTGGATGCCATTGAGAAGCAAAAAGACATACTTTTTGCAGTAATTGAGGTCAACCCAGATTCCCTGGCACTAGCTGAGAAGGCCGATAATGATCGGAAACTTCCAGGAGGAGGAGGAGGTGGAATGCTTCAAGGAATTCCAGTTTTGCTTAAGGACAATATTGCTACTAAGGATAAACTAAACACAACAGCAGGTTCCTATGCACTTCTTGGATCCACGGTTCCTCGAGATGCAGAAGCTGTGTACAGATTAAGACAAGCCGGGGCGATTATATTAGGTAAAGCTGGGCTTTCTGAGTGGTCTAATTCTCGATCCTCACGATCCCCTGGTGGCTGGAGTGCAAGAGGTGGTACTGTTCAAGTGAGTAAAGTTCGATACTAGTTTAGTTCATTCGACCACGAATATCTTGGATTCTTACCTTGTTTTTATATTTTTTCTCAGAACCCATATGTGCTTGAATTAGACGCCGGTGGTTCTAGCACTGGATCAGCAGTTAGTGTTGCGACAAATCTTGTAACGGTTTCTCTTGGCACTGAAACCAACGGCTCAATCTTGTCACCTTCGGCCGTTAATTGTGTTGTGGGTATTAAACCAACCGTGGGTCTAACAAGTAGGTCTGGAGTCATACCTTTTAGTCTTAGACAAGACAGTGTTGGGTAAGCATCATTTTCTTCTTGGTTCTTCTTCTAATATTTAGCTCTGCTTTTTCAACTTTCGTATCAAATGAGACTAGAAGTTTATAAATTTATTATTCGGCAGTCCTATCGGCAGGACGGTTTCCGATGCTGTCCATGTATTGGATGCAATTGTGGGTTTCGACCCAACGGACCAGATAACAAAAGAAGCTTCAAAATTTATTCCATCTGGTGGGTACAAGCAGTTTTTAAAAATTGATGGACTCAAGGGTAAGAGACTAGGACGTTTGTTGAATTACTCCCAGAACCTTTATTCGGATAATGAATACCGTGCATTTCTTGAACATTGTTCTACTTTCAGGTAAAACTAATGTTTCTTGGCATTTATACATATTTATTTATCTTTATCAGTATTATTAGTCTTCGAATGGCGTTCAATAGAAATGATGTTTCTTACTTTGGGTAACTCTATTATAGACGAAATGGAGCTGACGTTATAGATGTTAAAATACCCGATATCCGTCACATCGAGTCTGAAATTGTTGCGAACATGGGAACTGCTGTTGTACATGAGCTCAAACGCGATCTTAATATTTACTTGTCCAACTTGCCTCGATCTGAAATCAGAACGTTAGCAGATATTATCGCCTATAACAGAGCTCATCCTGAAGAGGTAACTTCACAGTTACATATATGTATTTATTTCTGAACTTGTGTTATTTTTTACAAGCAAATGCTTTCATGTCTTTGCAGGAGAAATTAGATGAATATGGTCAAGACGGGTTCGAAGCAGCAGAGGATACAACACTTCCGAATACAAAGTACGAACAAGCGATCGAAAAATTGGATGAGATATCGAAGGAGGTTTTTGAGAAGTTAATAAACGATTATAAACTCGATGCAGTGGTGGCTCCACCGTCCAAATTAACCCTTTTCTTTTCGATCGGAGGGTACCCTGCAATAAGTGTGCCTGCAGGTTTCGAGGATGACATGCCATTAGGAATTTTGTTTGGTGGACTAAAAGGATCAGAGGCGAAACTGATTGAGATTGCCTATGCATTTGAACAAGCAACCAAGCTTAGAAAGCCACCACCAATATTTGCTGACAAGTGAAGTGAACTTGTCCATATTGTAGTGGGTTTGTAAGTACATACATGAATTTGAATAGAACTCTTGTGATCTCTTCATGAAATCTTTTGGATGCCTCGTACCGCAATACGAATTTTCGTACCATTTATGGAAGTTTTGAAGTACAAAATATAAATCTTTATGACAAAGTTGGAAGTTATGATAATATGTAGTTTCATGATGAGGAATGAAACTTCAGAACTTCATACATTTTGAAGGTTCTTAAGCTTCATACACGTTATAAAGGTTCACAATGCATTATGAAGATTATAAATGATTTGCAAGGCACTTGTAATCCTTTATTATGGCTATGTACTGTATCATTTATGAAGGGTTCGTAATTTGTTTTGAAATTTGGCACCTAAACTTGAAAATGTTTGGAATCAACAAGGTTAAAATTCATTGGGAATAACACCAAAAATAATTTGTCTAAGCAACACATAAGTAGGGATGTCAACGGGCGGGTTTGGGAAGGTTCATCCCCTTCCCAACTCCGTCCCGTTAGTAAACAGGTTTTACCATAACCGTCTCAATAATTAATCGGGGTGGATATTCAATTACCATACCCGCCCCAATAAAAATTGTTAAATCATTACCGCCCCGCCCCGTTTAATATAAAATGAGTTGGGTCGGGTTCAAACTGTTGTGAAAAATAAAAGAGGGAAGAAAAATAATGGAAATATGAGCCAAGAGATATAGACAAGAAGAAATTAGATTGTATTCTTGTGTTTGTAGAAAATTTTCTACTTTGGTATATTGATACTATAATACATTGGTTTGATACATCCTATTCATTAGCAAAGAACCTCTTTATATAGGCATTTAGCTAGATGAATTACATAACCAATAGTGACACAATAATGATGCTTAAATACAATGTAATGGTGGAGAACTTATGGTGGTGAGAGTTAGTGTGGTGGTCATCCACCATAAATCTAATATTTATAGCATTCCCCCTGGATGCCACCGCATCAAAAATTGTCTCATTAAAACCTTACTAGGAAAATCCAATGGGACAAAATCATAGTAAAACCTTGTTAGGAAAAATCATGTGGGAAAAAAATCTTAGCGAAGGAAAAAGAGTATAGTTTGAAAATGCAGTATACAATGTCTTCATAAACTTGCTCCCCTTCATGAAGCTTCAGGGCATTGTTTAACTTTTTATCGTCAACTTCTTTTTTGTATATATACACAAAAATATATTAAGTAGCATTTGACATTTGAAGTTGCATTTATATAATGCTTTAAAGTTTATGCATACTTTAAACCTGCAGGGATATCAATTGAAGTCACTATTTAGTGATCTTTGTTTGTGTATCATGTACATCAGTAACATAACTATAACACCTTGTGAAATTGATGTATTTATCACATTTCGTTGTACAATCCACTTGACACTCATAAGAGGTGTTAAATTCATCATTCGATGACTATTATTTTTGTCTAGTCAAAACCTTCTCAGAAAAATTCAGTAAGACAAAACCTGAACGAAGGAAAAATACTACAACTTTAGTACGCATAGTTGCCTCATTAAAAGCATGACAACAAAAATCATATGGGACAAAACCTTGACGAAGGAAAAAGAGTACAATGCGATTGACATTTTATACATGAGTGATGGTTGTTTTCTGAAACCAAATTACAACACACATAATGTATTGTATGTACTGCATTAAGTACTTCTGGACCTCAATTTTCTATGATAGATTACAACTCGAGACAATATGAGTTGTTTTGAAGCTTGGAAGCTTTTAACATTTCAAAATATGTTTATTTTCAAGATTTTCATTACTCGAATAATCTTTTTCAATACTCTACACTAAAGCTTTGATAAACTCTTCAGGAGTCGCAATAAGATCTATCAGTACTTCATAACTCAACTCAATAACTTTTTTAATCATATAGAAAATTTATAAATGGACGTCAAACCCTTTATAGACCATGACTTTGTATTTCTTCCATATATCCACTTTATTACCTTCAGGGTAATTCTTTGTTAGTGCTTCGACTTCAGGTCTGAAGATTTAATTATGAGTTAATTCCTATATGGCCCCCTACTTTGTGACCAGCTTCCTTTATGACCCACTTTTTTTCGTAAATTCAAATATGGCCCCCTATTTTCAAATATATGTCAATACTACCCTTCCTAATTCTAAATTTAAAACATTTCAAAAAACTTATTTCCACCTCACCCCTCTCTCTCTCTCCACCTCATCTCTCTCTACAACTCACCTCTCCCTCTCTCTCTCCAATTCACCTCTCTCTCTTCCAACTCACCTCTCTCTCTCTCTCGAACTCACCTCTCTCTCTCTCCAACTCACTCCTCTATCTCTCCAACTCACCTTCATCTTCTCCGATTAAAGTCGCCGGCCGAAAAATTTTCCGGCCGGCGACTTTAATCGGAGAAGATGAAGGTGAGTTGGAGAGAGAGAGGAGTGAGTTGGAAAGAGAGAGAGAGGTGAATTGGAGAGAGAGAGAGGGGTGAGTTGTAGAGAGAGATGAGGTGGAGAGAGAGTGGTGAGGTGGAAATAAGTTTTTTTAAATGTTTTAAACTTAGAATTAAGAAGGGTAGTATTGATATTTACTTGAAAATAGGGGGTCATATTTGAATTTACGAAAAAAAGGGGGCCATAAAGGAAGCAGGTCACAAAGTATGGGGCCATATAGGAATTAACTCTTTAATTATTTTGTAAGAAAAAAACATAAGTAATGAATGATTTTGTCAAAATTTGGTCAATTACTTTGAGTAATGTAGGAACAATAAGGTCATAGTAGCTACTATTTTCAGAAAATGCATCGTTCCTAGCAATTTAATTTGATCTCACAAACTTCCACAAAGTGCATATGTTTCAATCAGTTTTCTCGTTTGGGTACTCGTGCCTCGTTCAGGGTCATTATCTCTTTTCAGACATATCCTCTTCAGAGGATTTTATTTAGGAATATTAATCATATTTGTTTATCATTTGATAGCCTCTTCAGGAGGATTCTTATACAAACTTGTTCCTTCAGTGTCCAAGAGTATATGCCACTTTGATCACCTTAGTATTTTTCATTTTCCATGACTTTATCCGTACATGAGCATATTAAGCTTTGAAAAATATCAATATTTGGAGATAGTGAATTCTAAGTTTATCAGTTCTAAATGAGAGAAACTTGATAATTTTCAAGTATTTTACGACATTGAAACTAGGACTTGCTCCCTTTACTGTCGATAGATTGGTCTCATTTGATAATAAAAATCATATTCCATGTGCGCACATACTTCAAGGTTGCGACGAAGATGAAAAGAAAAATCAACTGCTTCAGACAAAATTTGGATTTTGTTTTCATATGATATGATTTGTGGGGTCAAAATTGTTATCTAATCACAACTTCATGTGTGAGTAATTTGTTGTAATATCACAACTTCAGGTGTGATTGGTATATGTGGGACGTATCATCTTCATGTGATTTTTTAATTCAATTAAAATTCATCATCACTTTCTCTTTGGGTATTACAACTTCAGGTGTAATATGAAAGTTGATATTTAACAAATTATATTTTCCAAGAATTTACGACTCATCACCGTCCAAAGACGCGAAAGAAAATATTATCACCATTTGAATAGATATTTTGAACTCAGTGTAGCATTTTTCTTACCAACAATTCAATTGTAATCTCTTAAGAATCATTGCAAAATAATTCCAATACTGAAATATCAATATTTCTCATTCTTTAGGAATGAGTAAACAAATTTTGTGTTTGCAAGAGTTTACCGTTTTGGTGATAATTAACCAACTCATACTGGTCACAAATTTTCATCCTTTAGAGATTTGGTACATTAGCATCTCGTAGAAATCTTATACTTCAAACTCTTCAAGAATATTTGAGATTTGAAGACTTATTTCACACATACCAAACTTCAGGTTAGATAAACTCATATACAAAGATATGCTTCAATTTGATTGCAACCAAAATCAGGTGGTTAAATTTCCTATTTGGAAAAATCTTCATTGGCAAAATTAATAAGAGAGGAGAATTGAAGTACTTATATGAGATAATATCATCATAGTTGTAAAATACAAGTCAAAAGAAACATTGTTTGTCAAAGACTCAAAAATGTCATTTCAAAAAAAATATTAGTTCTTCCTTCTTTAATGAAATTACCAGTCATGTATTTGTAAAATGTTTATCAAATATACATTTACGATATGAATATAAAACTAAAAATGAGTTATGAGAGAAATACCAATTTATTTTCGAGACATAACTTACCTTGACCTTACAATAGAATGAATTGGATTTACATTCATATTAGCTTGCAATATTAACCCTTTAGTCATTTCATCTATGTAATTCTCATATCCTTTTGATACAATTTATTATGTCTCAACAAACATAAGATCAATGGTTAGAGATAAATACGAATAATAAATTTTTTTTAATATACAACAAAGAAATATCCAAATACCTTGTAACTTACCAATTACAATTGAACAAACTTACCAATCTTCTATTTGTTTATATTTTGATGAAGGAGGTGATAATTTCTTCTTCCCTTTGATCATAGAGGAATTCGTGTTGATAACGTGTTGTGAAAAATAAAAGAGGGAAGAAGAAATATAATGGAAATATGAGCCAAGAGATATAGACAAGAAGAAATTAGATTGTATTCTTGTGTTTGTAGAGAATTCTCTACTTTGGTATATTGATACTATAATACATCGGTTTGATATATCGTATTCATTAGCAAACAACTTCTTTATATAGAGATTTAGCTAGATGAGTTACATAAGCAATAGTCACACGATAATGATGCTTAAATACAAAGTAATGGTGGAGAACTTATGGTGGTGAGAGTCAGTGTGGTGGTCGTCCACCATAAATCTAATATTCGTAACACAAACAAAATATTTTGTATTTTGTTTCACAAAAGTTATTTTAGATTGAAGTAACATAAAAATTGTTAACAAAATGTTATAAGACTTTAAGTTTATCAATCATAAACACTACAATTACTTAAATAATATAAAACATAAAATAGTTAAATTGATAATATAAGATTAAATTTTTAAAAACATAGCCTTAACATATATTTAATATATAACATATTAATCGGTTCGGGGCGGAGTTTACTATTTAATACCTAACCTGCCCCGAACCCGATTATTTTTTTTACTTCATACCAAACCCGAACCGTTTAATAAACAGGTCGGTAAAACCCGTCTCATTAAGGGCGAATTTGGGCAAAAATCTGCCGGTTCGGACCAAATTGCCACTCCTACACATAAACGGAGATAATAGATTTCTTATTATAGTGGTCTTAAAACATAGAAATAACTTTTCGAGACAGAGATCCAAATTTTTCGAGAGAGATAAACTAGGTTATCCATCTCAATAAATTTAAATTTCAGATATTTTAGAGATTAAAACTAGGTTTGTTTGGTTATTAAGGTTAGGCATTAATATATTTTTAAGTGAATTAGTTGGATTCAAAATTTTATTAGGTTTTAAAGAAGAACAAGTTGTTGGTTTTCCAGAAGCTTTGTTTCAAAAGAAGGAAATTTAGTTAAAACTCCCTATTAATTTTTGTTTTGGTAAAAAAAGATCAGTCAATATTTTTTAGTCTTCAGCTCATTAGTTACTTAATTTGCAACAACTTGCAACAAGAATATTGAAATTTTAATCAAACAAAATACAAATCTTTGAGTTAAAAAAAATGTAATAGATATTAACCAAAAAATATAACGTCCTTTTTACTTAAAAAAAAATATATTGCTCATTCAAAATCACTAATGTGAAGTAACTGAAGTTGATGATGGTTCTTGTACTATTAATTAGGTTTAGGGAGTAAGGTCATATCACTTGAAGTAGATTCTTATTTTTAATTAATCAAACCCCCTTCCCAAACTGTACAAGCTTCTTCCAAAGCATACTGGATATATATATGATAATATCTAGACAAATAGATCTTATATGAACCATATGATGAAGTACCATAACGGTAATGGTTGATAGTTATTTTCTAGTTTTTGTTTGCTTCCTTATGCAATATGTTTATTGCAAGAAATGTCCCAGACTAGTTTCAAGCGTCGTTGTAGATGGTTCAAGTGTGTATGCCCATTCTGGAATATCATAGTTGTAAGGGTCTGGTTGTTGGCGTTTGTCCCAGCTCAAGATGAAAGGCTTTCCTTGACACTTAAAAATGACCACCACCCACAATTGGTATTAGAGCCAAAGGTTTACTACAATCCTGGTTCCTTTATGGAGGGGGAAGTTGATATTCTAGGCTCAATTTGTAAAGGGAAAGATTGTAGGATTTAATCAGACGTAGATTTTGTGAGGAAACGGTGGTCACTCTATGTGTGAGACAACCTCACTTCTGGAGCTTGGTTTTTGGGTGAAAAAAACCTAAGACAAGTCGTGGGCAAGAAATCCCCAAGACTACAGCCAAACAAGCTTCAAATTCCAATACTCCATTCTCAAAAGGTACGTGAAGCTCTAATGTAGTTGTTCATGACGTGAGAATAGTATCTAGGGCCTTAGCCCGTTGGTTTTGAGTATGAGTTTCACAAACCTATCAAATAGGCCCAAATTACCTTTAAGTCGCTAGCCCAACG
>BEHA01016860.1:49951-59957 GCA_002897215.1 Eschscholzia californica subsp. californica
AAAAATACACAGATACCAGTGGTTGAACGCCTAGAATCAGGACACCCAGCCCAATCCGAATCTGAATAAGCCTTGAGCTGAGTTAAATCTGTTTTAGAAAGCATAATACCCGAACCCAAAGTACCTTTTATACATCTAACAATTGAGCTTTACGAGTTAAGGTAAGATATTGTAAGGCACCCACTGAACTTCTATAAGAGGTAGCATCCTGAAGAGGATCCCCATCATGAAGAGACACCCTAGGACCAGATGAAACAGGTGTAGAACAAGGCTTACAGTCTAACATATCCTGCTGTTGAAGTATTTCAAGAGTATACTTTCTCTGAGTCAAGAGCAGAGAATCTCCATTATTCATGACTTCAATACCAAGAAAGTAGTGCAATGATCCTAAATCCTTCATAGCAAAATCTCCTTGAAGAGACACAAGCAAAGAGTCAAGAAGGGAAGAAGAAGAACCAGTTAATACTATGTCATCAACATAGAGCAGCAGAACCATCATGTCACTCCCTTGAATGAATACAAACATAGAAGTGTCGGAGCTGCTTTTCTGAAAACCAAAACCTTGAAGAAAGCCACCAAATTTCTCAAACCAGGCCCTGGGTGCCTGCTTAAGGCCATAAAGAGATTTCTTAAGGTGACACACATGAGCCTTTTTAGACTGATCAACAAAACCAGTAGGTTGTTTCATATAAACATCCTCTTGAAGAGATCCATGGAGAAAGGCATTTGAAACATCCAATTGTCGAATAGGCCAATCTCTGGATATTGCAAAAGTTAGAACAGTCCTAATGGTGGTAGCTTTAACCACTGGACTGAATGTCTCATGGTAATCAACTCCATCTTGTTGGTGATAGCCCTTAGCTACCAATCTGGCTTTGTACCTATCAATGGTACCATCTGCCTTTTGTTTAAGTTTGTATACCCATTTACAACCCAATATATTCATACCAGGCTGAGAAGGAACCAATTCCCATGTACCATTCTTTTGTAAAGCCTCAAACTCCTCTTTCATAGCATCAACCCACTTAGTATTCTTAGAAGCCATGGTGTAAGAAGTAGGCTCCTGGCAAGCTAATTCAGAGACAAATGCCTCAGCTAAAGGATGACATATGCTATAGTAACACACATAATCAGGCAAGTATTTGGGCTTGACAATCCCTCTCTGAGCTCGAGTAACAATAGTAGAAGAAGGAGGTATAATGGGGACAGGAACTGAAGGGGATTGAGAAGAAGAGGAGAATGCCAATGTAGGAGAAGGGTTATCAATGGCATTAGGAGACACTGAGGGCAAAAGATGAGAGGAAGAGGAACAAGCCTCTGCAAATTCAATGGGTAAAGTGACAATTTCAGGTAGTACTGAGACAGATGGAGAATGAGACATAGAAGCATAGGGAAATTCAGACTCGTCAAAAATAACATGTCTGGATATATATAATCTGTGTGAAATATAATCAAAACACTTGAAACCTTTGTGAATTGAACTATATCCAAGAAACACACATTTAGAAGACTTGGGACTCAACTTATCTTCCTTATAAGAGCCAAGATAAGGATAACAAGTACAACCAAACACCTTGAGAAGAGAATAATCAGGTTCAGTTTGAAAAAGTACCTGAAAAGGAGACTCAAAGCCCAAGACTTTAGTTGGTAATCTGTTGATAAGGAATGTAGCAGTAAAGAAAGCATCCAACCAAAACTCTTTAGGAAGAGAAGCTTGAGAAAGCAATGTGAGACCCATCTCACTTATATGTCTATGCTTCCTCTCAGCTAAACCGTTCTGCTGAGGAGTATGAGGGCAAGAACACCGCAGAGAAATGCCACTTGCATCCAAGAAGGCTTTGAATACACCCTTTGCCAGTTCAGGAGCCCCATCTGTCTGAAAATGCTTAATTGAAGTTGACAAAATGTTCTCATTTTGAGTCTTAAAGTGTTTGAAACAAGATAAGCTATCAGACCTTTGTTTTAGAGGATAAATCCAAGAATATCGACTAAAATCATCAATAAACACAATGTAATATCTATAACCAGCAGTTGAAACCTCAGGAGAAGGCCCCCAAATATCACAGTGTATAAGTTCTAATGGAGTTGTAGTAGATGTGACAGAGAGAGGAAACGGAAGTCGCCTACTCTTACCCAACTGACATGATGCACAAACAGTAGCATAATCTGACTGTGTGAACTGTATCAACTTAGACTTTTGAAGATGATTAACAATCTGGTTTGCTGGATGGCCTAGTCTCTTATGCCAAAGAGAAGAAGGGGCTGAGATTGCAGTATAGGCCTCATGAGAGGACATATTATCACTTTGAGGTGAATGATCAAAATGGATAGGATATAAACCATTAACAACAGGACCTACAGCAAGAATGTCTTTACTGTAAAGGTCTTTTATGAGATAGCCACTAGGTTGAAACTCAATGGAACAAGAGTTTTCCTTTGTGAACTTAGAGACTGAAATCAGATTGCGAGCTAAATGAGGGACATGAAGAACCTTATTCAAATGGAAATTATGAGAAGAAGTAGTAAGAATGGTATACCCTGTTCGAAGAATTGGTAACTTTTTCCCATTACCAATCTTAACTGCCTCCTTGCCTTGATAGAGTTGGACATTTTGAAGAAGAGACTCATCAGGAGTCATATGACTGGTAGCTCCTGAATCGGCCAACCAAGGAGTAGAAACCTCACAATCTGTATCAGTGTTAACATAATAACACTCGGCGTTTTCAAGTAAAGCAATATTACATTCTTCATCAGAATCAACTAACTCATCTTGAATATCATGTTCCTCTGTGAGATGAAGTCCAGCAAACTTTGATTTTGGAGGTTTTGTGTTAGAATGACTTACTTGATTAGTTTTAGGTGGAGCATAACGAAAATAGCATTTACTTGCTAAATGACCCCATCGTTTGCAAATTCCACAAGGAATCTCAGAAAAATCAAAGTTCTGAGCAAGACCTCCTTTAGAAGATGCACTCTCTTGTCGATTTTGACTTGATGACTGCTTGATCTGATGATTTGAATTGGAATATTGATGTTGATTTTGATTTCTATATTGGTTTGATTTGTTCTGACCTTGATTTTGACTTGAATGAGTCTGATTTTGGTTATACCTTTGAATTTGATTGTAATTGTTGTTAGATCTATAATTTTGAGGTGTTTTCTTAGTGAAGAAAGCAGAATCTCCAGCTTGTTCTTGCTTCTTAAGTAACCACTGCTCATGATGGAGCAAGCGAGATCGAAGTTCAGCAAAGGTGATCTTATCAGTTCTATGTTCAATAGCAATGACGAAATGATCGTAGTCATCTCCAACACCTTGTAGAACAGTACGAACTAATTCTTCATCTGAAATTTTATCATTGATCGAGATTAAAGCATCTGAAAGGCTTTTAATCTTTCGAAGATACTTAGTTACAGATAACGATCCTCTCTGAATGTTCTGAAGTTGTTTTCGAAGAAGAGACTTCTTTGCTTCAAATTCCTGTGCGTATACTGTCTCAAGATAGATCCAGATATCACGAGCTGTTTTCAGACCTAAAACATCCGACGAAATTGATCGAGAAAAGGTCGCCTTCAAGCAAGTTTTAACAAAATTATCTTGTTTACGCCATTGAAGATAAGCTTGATTTAAGACCTGATGATTATCTTCTTCAATAAACTTTTCTGGTTCTGTAACTAATCCTTCAACATATCCAATCAGATCTATACTAATCAACATACTTTCCATCTGATCTTTCCATATTAGATAGTTTGATTCATCAAGTTTCTCTGAAACAAAACTTGTAATATTCGAAATAGGAATTTGAGCATTTCTTACTTCATGATTGTGCGTGAAAGAAGCGGAAGTACTTGATTCACCTGGTGATGCCATTCGATTTTAGGTTTTCCAGATCTGAGATTTTAGAATTCCTTTGAAAAAGGAGGGCTCTGATACCATAAAGGAAATCAGAGTGTGATATTATTCAATATGATTTTCAATGTTTACAAAGTCAGATTCTCTTGGTTTATAAAGAGAAATCTTAGAAAGAGAAAATGTCATTATCGTTAGCTAACTCACCATTAACTAACGCCTAACAAACACTTAACAGTAACTAACTCCCTCACTAATCATTTATTATAATCACACCTGATTTACACCTTTTATACATCTAACAATTGAGCTTTACTCTTATAAACTCTATAACAACCTAATCTGTTACTAGTTAATACCACCCACGAGTGAACCGTACGAGTGTAGTGAGTACCTTTAGAAACAGACCATTTTCTCTTCAACCCATCTTTTGAAACCGTCCATTCTCTTTTAAACCCTCATCTGGTCTTGGTCTTCATCTTCAGCCCCTTCTCGCTTACAACCCCCTCAAACAGATGTTTCAAGGAAGGAAGGAACATTACTGTGCCTCTGATAAAATCCAAAGTAACAAAGAGAACCCCTTTAGTAAAGATATCAACCAAGTTAGCATCAAAAGACACAAACTTAATCTCCAGTTGATGTTGTTGAAGCAAATCTCGAACAAAATGCAAATCAATCTGCACATGCTTTGTTTGAGCATGAAAAACAAGATTAGAAGCCAAATATTTAGCTCCCATGTTATCACAATAGAGAACCATAGGCAATTTCACAATAACTTGAACCTCTTTGAGCAAATAAGATACCCAAAGGAATTCAAATGTAGCCAAGGATAAAGCTCTATATCCAGCTTCAGTGGATGAGCTAGAGACTGTGTTTTGCTTCTTTGATGACCAACAAATCAAAGTAGACCCTTGAAGATGCAATAGACACTTGTATATCTCCTTTAATCAGAACAACTCTCCCAATCTGAGTCTGAGTAGCCTAAGAGCATAGAGACATGTCTTGAAGCTATTGTAATACCAACTCCTACAGTTCCCTTCAAGTATCTAAGAACCTCCTTAAGAAAAATCAAATGTACTGATCTAGGCTGATGCATAAATTGAGAAAGATAGTTCACAACATATGTCACATCTGGTCTAGTCATAGTAGCATACTGTAATCCTCAAAAAATGCTTCTATAGAACAGTGGATTATCAATCAAAGTACCATCCATTTTGGACACTCTTTTGCCATGAGACACAAGAACAATGCTTGGTTTACAATCAAGTAATTCAGACTTCTTGAGGAGCTCGACTATGTTTTTTGCCTGAGTAAGCTGAAGAAAAGAAGAAGCGGAGCATATGTGGACCTCAATGCCCAAAAAATAATGAAGAATCCCCAATTCTTTCATTGCAAATTATGTTCCCAAATCAACAACCAAACTCTGAATCAGCTTTAAACTTGAGCCAGTCAATATGATATGATCCACATATAGAAGAAATATCAAGAGTTGACCATTAGATATATAAACAAACATAGATGAATCAGAAGAATCTTAAGAAATCCCAACTTAACCAAATAACTTGCAATCCTGGTGAACCATGCTCTTGGTGCTTGCTTAAGCTCATACTAAGACTTGTGTAAATGACATACAAAATCTCAAAACTGAGTATCAATGAATCCTTGTGGCTGCTTCAGATAGACATTCTCATGTAAGTCTCCATGAAGAAAAGCATTTGAGACATCAAGTTGATGAATAAGCCATTTGTGTGTAACTGCTAGAGTAAGCACCACCCTCACTGTCTGTATTTTAACCACTGGACTTAAAGTTTCTTGATAGTCAACCCCCTCTTGCTGATTATAGTCTCGAGCTACCAACCAGGCTTTAGATCTCTTTAGAGAGCCATCTGACCTATATTTTACCTTGAAAACCTACTCGCTGGCAAAAACATTCATACATGGTAGCATAGGAACCAAGGACCAAGTCTTATTTTGAATGAGAGCTTGGTATTCTTCTGTCGACACCAATGCTCACTTTTTATAGCCTCTTTATAGGATGTAGGTTCAGAAATAGGTAGGCTTTTATCAGCAAGAAAGGATGAATGTAACACATAAGGAGATATGACCAAAGCCATATGGTCAGGAATGTGTTTGGGTTTAGTAATGCTACTTTTTAGCCTTGTTTGCATAGTGTGAATATTTGTGTGAGATGGAGTACATGTAGAAGTGGGAGAGGAGTCAACCTCAGTAATTTGAGTCTGATCAGAAGCTATAATCTGGTCATTTGGTGGATAATTTGTATGATGAGAAACAACAGAAGTGTCTAGGCTAAGAGGTAAAGCTGGTAATGTGATAATTTCATAAGAAGAGATAGGCTCTTGAGCTAAAGAGTCAAACAACTTACTATATTCACTGAAAGGGAAGGAATTTTCATCAAATATGACATGTCTAAAGACATATTCCTTGTGTGATGCTAAGTCTAAGCATTTATACCCCTTATGAATAGGACTATAGCCTATGAACACACATTTCGCTGACTTTGGACTGAGCTTGTCACTTAGTATCACCAAGATAAGGATAGCATGCTGACCCAAAGACTTTAATCATATCATAATTTGGACTTTTAGTAAACAAGAGTTCATAAGGAGTTTTATAGGATAATACCTTACTTGATGTCCTGTTGATAAGATATGAAGCAGTGGAGTAAGCATGATACCAGAAATGCTTAGGCATAAAAGCTTGGAACAACAAAGTGTTTCCCACAGATGTAATATGCCCATTTTTTCTTTCCAGCCTTCTCATTCTGTTGTGGGGCGTAGGGACAAGAACTCTTAAAGATTATCCCACATTTACTGAGATGAGCTAGAAAATCTCCTTTAGCCAATTCCAAAGCACCATCACTTTGAAAACTCTTTATGGGAGTAGAAAATAGGCTTTCATAATGTCCTTTGAAATGTTAAAAACACCCTAAACTGTCAGATCTTTGTTCCATGGGGTAGATTCAGAAGAAGTTGCTAAAATCGTCCATGAATAGGATAGTACCTGACTCCAGACTTGGTAGTGACAGGAGATGGTCCCCATATTGTAACAATGAATCAGTTCAATTGGATTAGAAGAGATACTTGTGGAAGAAGGAATAGGAAGTCTCTGACTTTTCCCTAATTGGCATGAAGTACAAACATCATGGCTATCTTTTGAAGAGATATGTATTTGCTGGCTCCTTTTCAAAACTGAGATAATGTCATTTGAAGGGTGACCCAGTCTGTTATGTCAAGTCATGGCTGAGACATGCTCAGTGTATGCTTCTTCCAATGTTACTTCTTTTGGACTATCATAGAGACTCATGGTGAAATCAATACTATACAAATTGTTCACCATGGGACCATCTGCAAGTATCTCTGTTGACCAAAGATCTCTAATAAGGAACCCCCAAGGTAGAAACTCAACACTACAAAAGTTTTTCTTAGTGAATTTTGAAATAGATAGGAGATTCTTATGGATAGATGGGACATGTAGTACCTTTTTGAGCTAAAAAGAGTGTGCACCAGCTAGCACAATTGCTCTTCCAATATTACTATTGTGTAGGCAATGCCCATTTCCTATCATACCTCCATTGTCACCTTTACATGGAGAACTTTGATGGAGAATCTCCTTTGTGTGTGTCATATGACTTGTAGCCCCTGTGTCAGCTATCCACTTCTCATCTTTGTCATTGTGGCAAGTCAAGTTAAGCTCTTCAGATGAAATAGTAGAGGGAATCTTAGAATTGCTCATCAATGCTCCAAAGTGAGCCTGCTCTTCATCCACTTCCTGATGCTTTAGAAATTCCTCCCCTTCTTCTTCATCCTCTTCAATTTCTTGCAAATGCAAGTTTGTAAAGTTTTTTGAAGGGGGTTTTTGTGAAGATGATGATTCTGAAAAGTCTTTGAATCTCATTCGACATTGTTGAGTTGTGTTAACCCATTTATAGCAAATTGCACAAGGAATAGTAGTATAATCAAAGAAATTATTTCTGACTGCTTGAGAAGGATTTTGTTTAGGTTGAAATTTTGATCCAGAATCAAGAGCTTGATTCTGGCTAATTGATTTTTGACCTTGAAAGTATGATGATCTAGTCATACCCCTGGGTGGAAACTTCTTCACAAAATAAGACTCACGCTCATCCATGGTTTCTTGTTCCTTATTAGAGATCTACTCAGATATTCAGAGATGGAGGCCGATCATTTCTTGATGTTTTGAAGCTTATTTCTCAAGGAATATCTCTTAGCTTTAAATTTTTGAAGAAAGCTTACCTCAAAATAGGTCCGAATATCTCTCGTTGTCTTCAAACCCAATATATCTGAGTCTATTGAGTGAGTCATGGTGGCTTTAATGCAAGATTTGACAAAAATTGTCATTTTTCCTCCATTGAAGGTAGGCTGGATTAACAACATCTCTACCTTCAAGAACAATAAGCTATGGGGTTCTTCATAGGTGTCATCAATATAGCAAATTAGGTCATTCCCAATTAGAGCATTCTCAATCTGATCCTTCCGGACCAAAAAAATTTGAATCATCTAAACGAGCAGAGATCAGACTAGTGATATTTGCATTGTGAGAGTACGACCTGAATTAGGGTTCTGATTGTGTGGGAGAATTGTTCCAGCATTCTCCATTTGTGAAGAGATTGATTCTCTGATTCTATATACAGAAGATGCAACTCTTTTCTATATGAACTGAAATCGTGTCTCAAATTTGCAGGGGTGGCCCTGGGCCAAAGCGAACAAAGCGTCGCTTCGGGCCACCGACTTTTAGGGGCCACCGATACATTAATTTCTGTTAGAAATATATAAGAAGTCCGACTCTCTAAGAAAATTATAAGGGCCTCATTTGAAAAATGCTAAGTAAAAAGGGCCACCAAATTCGATGATCTTTAAATGAATGGTGGGCCCAACAGTTTGTTTGATTTATGGGAAAGTAGAGTAGAAAGTGTTGATTCAAAAACGTGTCGAGACAAATGATGATTACGAGAAACTCAACCCATTTAAAAAATGTTAAGTAAAAAGGACCACCAAGACATTAGGTTTCAAGCTCCACAATTACGAGAAGCTTTAGAAGAATTGGTGGAGACAAGTGATAATTCAAAAACAGTTTATGATGCCGAAAATATATTAAAACAAGACTTTGAAAATTTTGAATTCCTTTTGAGCATGTGTTAACCGAACACATGGGTTTCTTATAGAATTATGTTAACGATACTAGTTATTGTTGCCTCTGCAGAAACAAGTTTTTATAAGTTGAAGTTGATTAAGTCTTATATTCGATCTATTATGTCAGATTAAAGGTTAAACGGGTTAGCTACATTATCTATTGAGAAGAATATGGTTGACAGTCTTGATTATTCGACGATTATTAGTGACTTTGCATCGAAAAATTTAAGAAGAACAAAATTTCAGTGATTGTAATTGTTAAAAAAAATTATTTTGTTATATAAATATGAGAAAATATTTTGCGGTACTTATTGTTTTCATGTAAATACATTTATACGTTTTACAATTTGATAGAAAGGGCCTCATTTTCAGACCTCGCTTCGGGCCACCGAAAAGTCAGGGCCGCCCCTGCAAATTTGACAAAGAATAGCAGAATCACTCTCGATTTTAAAGCTATCTTGTTCTTGAATTTAGTCCCAATTTGAGTTTTCTTGAACTTATCGATTCGGAAAAAAATTAGCTAGGACTCCGATACCATGAAAGCAGAAGTATTATCTTAATACCTCTTGATTAACCAAAAACGATTACATCACTCTATCTTATATAGAGTTATAGAAGAGAGATTAACGGAAGAGATAAAACAGTTCTAGAGAGAGAAACAAGTTAGGAAGTTAGTTTTTTTTTTTTGTTGAAGGTTAGGAAGTTATTTAATTAATTAACTCTATAACAACCTAATCTGTTATCAATTAATACCACACACGAGTGAACCATACGAGTGTACGGAGTGCCTTTAGAAACGGATCATTCTCTCTTCAACCCATCTTTTGAAACCTACCATTCTCTTTTAAACCCTCATCTGGGTTTGGTCTTCATCTTCAGTCCCTTCTCTCTTAGAGAAATTAATAAGAAAATGAAGATGAAAAAGATGAAGTGAGATATATTTTTAGTTTTAGTTTATCCGGATTTTTTACCCGATCTCCTTTATGTGGGT
>BEHA01016860.1:79015-110029 GCA_002897215.1 Eschscholzia californica subsp. californica
AAACGAGATCTTAATATTTACTTGTCCAACTTGCCACGATCTGAAATCAGAACGTTAGCAGATATTATCGCCTATAACAGAGCTCATCCTAAAGAGGTAACTTCACAGTTACATATATGTATTTACTTCTAAACTTGTGTTCTTTTTTACAAGCAAATGCTTTCATGTCTTTGCAGGAGGAATTAGACAAATATGGTCAAGACTGGTTCGAAGAAGCAGAGGATACAGCACTACCGAATATAGAGTACAAACAAGCAATCGAAAAATTGTATGAGATATCTAAGGACGTTTTTGAGAAGTTAATAAACGATTATAATCTCGATGCAGTGGTGGCTCCAGCGTCCGATTTAACCCTTTTCTTTTCGATCGGAGGGTACCCAGCAATAAGTGTGCCTGCAGGTTTCGAGGATGACATGCCATTAGGAATTTTGTTTGGTGGACTAAAAGGATCAGAGGCGAAACTGATTGAGATTGCCTATGCATTTGAACAAGCAACCAAGCTTAGAAAGCCACCACCAAAATTTGCTGACAAATGAAGTGAACTTGTCTAGATTGTAGTGGGTTTGTAAGTTAATACATGAATTTGAATAGAACTCTCGTGAAGTTGGGCAGGTGGAGAAAATGATAGCAAAAAGTACGAATACTTCTCGTTTTATATCATTTTTCTTCCTATGTTTTGAGCTTCGGTTATAGAATTGTTGTTTATCATGAAGATGGAGTTGAGCTACACTGGAAGTTCTAGTCAGACTGAATTATTGTTTGCTTTTTTTCTAAGTCAGATCCAAAATCTATTTGAGGTGTGGATTCACAAGGTTAAAATTCATTGGGGAAAACACCAAAAAAAGTTTAATGTAAGCAACACATGAATGGATCTAATAAATTTCCTAATATAATGGTCTTAAAGCATAAAAATAACATGTTCAAAGGAAGATTCAATATTTTTAGAGAGACAAACTAGGTTTGTTTAAGGTCAGGCATTAATATCTTTTAAGTCTATTAGTTAGATTCAAAATTTTATTAGGTTTTAGAGAAGAACAAGTTGTTGAGTTTTCAGGAAACTTTGCCAAAACTTTGCAACAACTTGCAACACTTTGTGACAACTTCACAAAAAGATATTGAGTTTTTAACCAGTAAAATATACAAATATTTGGATTTAAAAATAAAAAAATAAAAATAAAATGGATTTTTCACCAAAAGAAGTATAACTTATCTTTTTAACTTAAAGCACCAAAATCTCTAATGTGAAGTAACTGAAGTTGATGATGGTTCTTGCATTATTAGCTTTAGAGTAAAACTCTAATGGTTGATGGTTCTTTTCTTGTTTTTGTTGGCTTCCCTTACGCAACTGTCGATTGCAAAAAAAAAAAAAAAGCCCGAGACTTGTTTAAAGCGTTGTTGTAGATGTTCAAGTGTGGATGCCCATATCTGGAATATCATAACTGTAAGGATCTAGCTATTGGCGTTTGTCCCGGCTCAAGATGGAAGGCGTTCCTCACACTTAAAAGTGACCACCACCCACAATCGTAGTTCCATTGTGGAGGGGGAAATTAGTATTTCAGGCCCAACTTGTGGAGGGGGAAATTAGTATTTCAGGCCTAACTTGTGGAGGGAAGATTATTGGATTCAGTCACAGGTAGATTGTGGGAGGGAACGGCGGTCACTCTGTGTGTAAGACAACTTCACTTCTGGAGCTTGGTTTTTGGGCGAGAGGGGCCTAAAACCAATTGTGGGCAACAAAACCCCAAGACTACACCCAAACAAGCTTCAAAATTCAAATTCCCCTACTGCATAACCAAAATGTACGCGAAGCTTTAATGTAGTTGTTCATGTGAGAATTGTATCTAGGGCCTCTCATTAATAGCCAACTGGGTTTGAGTAGGATTTCTACGAACCTATTGAATAGGCCCAAATTATCTATAAGTCGCAAGCTCAACGGTTATATGTGCTCCACGTCAAGGAACAAAATTTTCAGTTTCGATGGAAATCTCGGTTAGTCCCGAAAGAGAAGTATTTTGTAGAATATTTTGGTAAATATTGAAATTTTACAAATCCATGGAAATGATAGATATGCGATGCTATTGTGTATAACAAGATTATTAAGCCTTAATGAAGCATACAAATGATGCATATAATGGATTAACAAAATGTAATAGTTTGAGGAAAGTATTTAACAATTACAGAGTTACGTCACGGGGTAAATTGAATAACTTCTTGACAATAACACCCAAAAGATAACATTCTTCCTTATAATAGTTAACAGTTGACAAACTCTGTTAGTTTAGGAAGGTATCATCAATTACACCGTTACATTAGGGATGTTAATAAGATAAAAATCAATTTAGGCATTTAACTCAGGGGTAATTCAAATAGATTTAAAAAGCAATATAACACAAAAATCAAGAGATATCCATGAGAAATGAATAATAAAATGAAGATGAAAAAGATGAAGTGAGACATATTTTTAGTTTTAGTTTCTCCCGATTGTTTTGCTAGATCTCCTTTATGTGGGCAGAAATGATGAAGGAAAGAGTTGTAAATGTGATTTCGGACACCTAATCTAAAATTTCTTTCGTTCCCTTCTCCACGTTACCTCAACAAATAAGCTCAAGTACGTCACATATGAGATTAGTCCGACGCGGACCAACAGAAATGCAATAACCAACGTTAGACTGTCTAAGGCCTCTGTAGTCATGGCCTTTGACTGCCTCCTAGTTTTCTCATTCAAGACACTATTCTTTACTAAGTCCATTGAGACAACTCCTTCGGAAGTAGAATTACAGAGAGACATCCTGAAGACCTCTCAAGAATCTGGTAACGTACCAAGAAGCCATAAACCGTGAATCTTCCCATCAAAGTTTATTCCCATTTCAGATAGTTTATTGAGTAACCCCTGAAACAGGTTCAAGTGATCAGTCTTGGGAAAAAAATGAACTAGCGCAAGAAAAAAAACACAAAAGTTATTAAGGCAAGGCTAAAAGAAGCAATAATCGAATATTTATTCATTCTCAACAAACATCTATTACAGAAGAAATGACAGATAAAGACACAAAGGCAGGCGTAGGCGTTTGGATCTATTACAGAAGGAAAGAGAGTAGATCAGCATCCCAAAAAGCCTGAACTGAAGAAAAAGGTAGAAGAAAAAGATAGAAGAAAAATAAACAAAAACTAAAAAGGAAAAAGGAAAAAGGAGCAGAGGGCCCAGACCGCGGGGAATGACTTAGAGAAGCCACCAAGATCATCTAACCCCGAGAGCACCTTCCAAAGAAACTGCCCAAGAAGGGGACAACCCTGGAAAGGAATTCTCCTCCGCTCGCATCACCTTCCTTTCAGCTAACGAAGCAAGAGGAGGAACCGAGAGCAACACCGAGAGCAACACCTTCCCGGTAGACCGTCCCAAAATGGCACGTAAGGTTATCACGACCATTACGAAGAAGTCCACTCATTATCACGATTATTATGAAGAAACATCTCTAAAAAAAGTACGAAGTATGAACTCGAACAGGGCCTCATCTTGAAATCTCTAACAAAATAGGAGCTAAAGAAAAATATCAAAAAGATATTGAAGAAAAGGCTAAGTGTTGAAGAAAACTCAAAGGCCAAAGGAGGCTATTTATAATGAAAGAAGAAGACCAAGAGATTCTCTCAATAGGTGAAAGGGCATTAAAACAAAGGAAGAAAAATTACGTACCAAGCAATAATGACTAAGTGTCAAAGCACGGCTCAAGACTGACTAAGTTAGAAGGAATTAATGGGACCCTACAGAGCTCGGTCGTCCCTCCAGTCGCAGGACGCCACGTGCCCACGCATGGCAACAGAAGGTACCGTGAGCAGTTACCCAAAAAATCAACGCCAAAAATGCGTGATCAGAAGATCAGATCCGTGACGTCACAGAATCACGCATGGAAGCGAAAATCAATCTCCTCAGTTAGAAATCAAAACGTGTCACGCAGAAAAGGAGACGTGTGCACATATTCAAAAAAGCACTACCCAACCAGCTCTGGTTAAGACAACCTCGACAAACGACGCCTCTCTAGCGCAGTTATGGAAGAAAACTTCATAAACAGTTCAGTCAGAATCAACCCCGAAACGCGGAGCTCACAAAACTCAAGAAAACGACCGAGCTTCACGAAACAGCTCTGGTCCAGGTATATCCCTTGTCTTCAGGGTCATTTAAGATATTTAACAACCAAGCCTGAGAGTTACTTCTACTCCTTAGTCGAAAGTGGTGGGACTCAAGATGATGCATAAATTGTCTAGACGTTGACTAACGTCAAAGAGCCAAGAACAAACCTGAAGTTCAACGGGTCAACCCCACTTAACGTAAACAGAATAGCTAAACCCTCAACACTCCGCTACCTACACCCCTAACTGGGAGGTCAGTTTGAGGTACCAGCCTTATTTCACCCCCGGCACAAACAGATCAGCTCTGGGGACTTCAAAGGACTGAGGGGGGTCTGCGTAAGTTAGGCCGATGCCTCACACCCTAAACTGGGGAGGCAGAAGCGCGCCAACAGTTTACCGACTCAATCCCGGAATCTCCATAAAGATCTCAGTCGGCTAAAAGTGTTTAAGCAAGTTGGACTTCAAGAGTCCCACGGGAGGAAACATCTCCCAGAAGATCTATCACCTCGACAGGATATCTACAAAGGATCCTTGAATTTAGGAACTTCTATTTATCCTATATACGAGATGACTACAAGGAAAACCCAAACCACGAATAGTGGAAAACCTCCCTAAATGGTGGATCACAACCGCCTAATCTAGACCGTCCAAACACAGTCGGTCTACTTCAGTCTATAAAAGAGCCCCTCATCGTCCTCTACAGGACAAGCTTTTCACTCACTCGACTCACTTTCACACGATCTCTCAGCCAGAGAAGGTCCCCACTTACACAGAGTTCCAATAACTCGCCTCCAAAAGGATCAATCAATATTCATTCTTTTACTACAAAGAGCAACCTGATTATCTTGAGCGTCAGAGCAGTTTTTGAGCCCTTTGTAGGTTTTCCCCCCACGAGTCAAGGAGCAGGAGCAAGGAGGCAGAGCTGGAGCAAGGAGCAGGAGCAGGAAGTAGAAATCTAACTCAACATCACGGAATATACTATCATAACGGACGATGTCATGCATCAAATCCCTTTTTCATGCTGATATAACGGAAGACCATTTTTTGACATCAGCAATAGGTTCGGTAAATAAAGGAGGAAGGGCAGAGTAGTGAGGAGCAGTCGTGGTCTGCGTTGTTGGACGTTGGTCGTCATCCAGGTCGGGTTGAGTGACTGGTCGGCTTGAAGTGTCGCCTGCTTCTGTTCTGTTTGACTGTTCTGGAGTTATCGAGTGAAGGATCGGCTGGTTAGGCATGTCTCTTGCTTCAGAGGTCCTTCCAGCCTGCTCTTCAAGATTTGGCTTCGTCACCTAGGAGTAGTGGTGGCCAACGGGTCGTGCCGACACGGAAACGGACCGGCACGACCCGTTTATTTGAGGACACGGAACGACACAGAACGGTCCGTTCCGTGCCGTGCCGACCCGTCACGGGTCTGGCGTGCCGTGTCGGGGCTGGGATTTTAGAGCCTCAGACCCGTTAAACACGGCCCATTAGACACGCGGGAACGACACGGAACGGATCGTACACGGCACGACCCGTGGGCACGGAACGACACGGAACGGAAACGGCAACAATGAAACGTTAGCAACGGCCCAATTTAGTTATTTGAATTTTTAAGCATTACCTAGGGTGTACTAACATCCTCAAAACACTTTTAATTTGTTTATAGTTCTACTTCATTCATCTAATATTCTAATGTGTTTACAAATTGTTAGATTTTCATGACAACTACTTTATATTACAAAAAAAAAAACATTAAAAAAAACGTAATACTTGAATTAAAAAAGAAGTAATACTTAAAAAAAAAAAAGTAATACTTGAATTTAACAAAAGAGGTTTTACTTTATTTATTTTTACTTAGATTTTTTTTTTGTTAAAACAAACTAAAACTTTTTTCAAAAAAATAAACAAATAAAGTGGTAAAGATAGTCCCACACCTAAACCACAAAATATAAAGTAAATGTGGAGAGTCTTTATACAACTCTTTTTCAATAAAATAAACAAAGATATGACATAAACTCTAAGGTTTTTGTACATCACATTTTTTTACTTGAAAAAAATGTAATATTTCTTTTATTACTTTTTTTTGACAAGTAAAAAATATTTATGAATGGGTCGGAGTCACGGGAGCGACTACGGGAACGCCACGAAACGGCCACGGGAACGACTACGGGAACGCCACGGAACGACCACAGAAACGGCCAGAAACGCAACGGAAACGCCACGGGAACGACTGGGCCGTTCCCATGGGCCGTTTCTGTGCCCAGACCTTTGTGGTCTGGGCACGGCACGGAACGGCACGGCTCAAGCCGTGCCTGGCGTGGCCGTGGCGTGTCTGACACGCCACGGCTGCCAAAAGGGCCGTGCCGGCACGGCACGGCCCATTGGCCACCACTACCTAGGAGCAACTGGTCTTCGAGGTGGTACGGCTACAGACAACTCTGCGATTTTTTCGTGCAATAATTGATTCTCGGCTCTAACCAGGATGTTCTCCTCTTCCAAGGTTCTGTATCGTTGCGTGTTATCTTGCATCTGAGATGTTAGCATTGCAAGTTGGGATGCTACGTCGAGTGGAGTGTTGGTCATCTCTTGTGCCATCGAGATAAGCTCAGTAATTGGTTCTCAGTCCCCTCATTCTAGAGCCAAACTGTGAGGGTATGAAATCGCGGGTCAATAAGTCGATAGGATCGGGTTGTTGACCGGGAACTGGACCTTCACCTGCTTAATATTTTTGTGGGCACCGGCGACGTCTTTGGGCTTATCCTGTGACAAAAGAGACAAAATTACACGTGACCGTAAGATCCTTGGGACACCGGTCGGCCTAAGGGGGCTCCAACGGCCAAGTCAGTAAAACTTGGCAAATATTGAATACGAATTGTAAATCGGAGTTTGAACTATCGAGTTAAACATGTTATTTGGGCAAGAGGATCGTTGGGAGAAACGGTGATACAACCGGGTGTATGCTTGGCTAATTCTCTAGTCGTCGAGTGAAATATGTGTTTGCGTCCCTTGGTCAGGGACGGATCTACATGCAGGCCAAAGGGGGCCATGGCCCCCCTTGACTTGCCGTAAATTGTTTTAGAAATGCTGATTGCTTTCTGATTTACCGCATAAATAAAGTTCAAGTCATACATATAACATATATTTAGCGTGGGTGAGATGGTAGAGGTCTGAGTTTTGGACGTGAGAGACCTGGGTTCGAGCACATAGACTTAGATTTTTCACTTTTTTTTTTGGTTCGGCCCCCCTTGACTACTACTCCTAGTTCCGTCCCTGCCCTTGGTCGTGAGGAGTGAGAAAGGTCAGTCGCCTTCCCTTGATTAAGTGGTCGGCATGAGAGAGAAAGATCACTTGTCAGCTGCTTGATCAAGTGGTCGTCTTGAGAAAAAAAGATCACTCGTCGCATGCTTGATCAAGTGGTCGTCTGCTTGATCAAGTGGTCGTCTAGAGAAATGACTATAGTAGCAGTCGTTGGTTGCCTGCCAGAGGTTTGGACCATCGATGTGAGAGAGAAAATAAGTGGTTAGTTCATTGTGGGTCAATTGGACGTCGGGTGTAGTTATCCGTGATTGAATGTCTTTGTCGATGACTAGCTGATCCTTATATAGTGTTTCATGGTCAACTGTTCCTTTTGGTCAACTGTCACCTGATGGTCAATTGTCGTCTTTAATGTGGTAACGCATTGACATGAATGCGGATATCGTAACTCCCGTCCAACGAATATATTGATGATATTCTTGGCCAACTGTTATCTTGAATAAGAGTAACGCCTCAACGGGCATATGCTTAGGAAATTGCGACCGACCTGTTTGAGCATAGTTGGCCTCTTTATTTAATGTGCTCATATTTTCTCGTTGCTCCGGGTGTCCGAAGATGAATGGGTCAGGCCCATCTGTCATTTAGTTCATGGGCTTGGTTACCTCGTTGGCCCATTAATCGTGGATTTGTAGGGACACTCTTGATGACAGATTTTTGGTCCATACAGTTGTAAGTAAATATATGAATTTGAATAGAGCTCCTGTGAAGTAGGGCAGGTGGAGAAGATGATGGGAAGAACTATGAATATGTCTTGTTTCAAATCATTTTTATAACTTTTCGTGATTGATGGTACATAAAAGACGTTCTTTAAGGTGACAGATTGACTAGGAGAACCAAGTTTAACATTACCAATGTTTTGCACGGGTAATAAGAATCCATTTCCATTACGGAGGATTCATAAGTAGTCTCGTTTGGTTGATATGCTGCAAATGACAGATATATCATTAGGCGGAAAATTCAAATGTTCAAGTACCCTGGAGGACGACCAGAAATTTGGCACACAACTTGTGGAGAGTTAAACTGAGTTGGAGAGCCAAGGAGTGAACAATGAGAGGGAAAATAAGATCTGGTCATATAGAACAGTTTTTCCAGTCACCCAAATAGAGACAATATTTATGATAGATTGATTGTTGATGTAAATAGGATGTCGAAAACCTATCAAATAGGCCGAAACCTATACCTCGCGAGCTCAACGGTTATTTGTGCTCCACCTTAACTCAAAAATAAGCTCAAATACACCAAACATGAGATTAGTGCCACATGGGAAATTGCTACCAAATTTATGTAACTCAAGAAAGAGACCATGAGATCAAGGGATCATGGTTATAACAAATATCAACTGTATAAATAAAAGTTAGTTAAGACAGTTACAACTGTCAACTTGTTGATGACTCAAAACTAAAATAACTGAATAAATAAGTCTCCAACTACAGTAATTTCCTGTTATCAAGACTGTGAGTTTTATCAATTTGGTACTGATTAAGCTCTGATCGAATCTTCTTTTTCTGTAGGACTTCATACATTTCACCTCCTTAAACCCATTCAGATTCAGTTCAAGCTCTTGATCTGATCTGATCTGACTAGCAGTAGAAGTAATCCAACCAAGAAGAGGAAGAAGAAGAAGAAAGAAAGTAACTTTTCATCAACTCCCTGGTTTCACTCAGACTAGTTTTGCATTGAAGGTGAAATTATGATCCATCATGCCCACTTCTTGTTTCCTTTCCTTTCTTCTTTTCTCATTTAACTGATTATAATCCAAGTTCTTGAGATTGATAAGTTTTAATTGCATGATCAGAAGTGATTATCATGGATCCAAGAAAAACAATCACTGATTCCTCAAGAACTACATTTAAGGTTGGTATTTAGATTTAATCACAAGTTTTTTAGGTAATCAATTAGTTTTCATATTGATAATCACTATCACTAATCTGACATTGTTCTTGATGGGTTTCTTGCTAAAAGATTGATGAAGCAACCATTGAGGAGATCCAATTAGCATTCCAAAGAAATGAACTCACCTCGAAAGAACTAGTCCAATATTATTTGGATGCCATTGAGAAGCAAAAAGACATACTTTTTGCAGTAATTGAGGTGAACCCAGATGCCCTGGCACTAGCTGAGAAGGCCGATAATGATCGGAAACTTCCAGGAGGAGGAGGAGATGGAATGCTTCAAGGAATTCCAGTTTTGCTTAAGGACAACATTGCTACTAAGGATAAACTCAACACGACAGCAGGTTCCTATGCACTTCTTGGATCCAATGTTCCTCGAGATGCAGAAGTTGTATACAGGTTAAGGCAAGCCGGGGCGATTATATTAGGTAAAGCTGGGCTTACTGAGTGGTCTAATGCTCGATCCTCACGATGCCCTGATGGCTGGAATGCAAGAGGTGGTACTGTTCAAGTGAGTAAAGTTCGATACTAGTTTAGTCCTTTTAACTACAAATATCTTGGCTTCTTAGCTTGTTTTATTATTTTGTCTCAGAACCCATATGTGCTTGCACCAAAAGCCAGTGGTTCTAGTACAGGATCTGCAGTTAGTGTTGCAGCTAATCTTGTAACGGTTTCTCTTGGCACTGAAACCATGGGCTCAATCTTGTCACCGTCGGGCGTTAATTGTGTTGTGGGTATTAAACCAACTGTGGGTCTAACAAGTAGGTCTGGAGTCATACCTTATAGTCTTAGACAAGACAGTGTTGGGTAAGCATCATTTTGTTCTTGGTTCTTCTTCTTATATTAGCTCTGCTTTTTCAACTTTTGTATCAAATGAGACTAGAAGTTTATAAATTTATTATTCGACAGTCCTATCGGCAGGACAGTTTCCGACACTGTCCATGTATTAGATGCAATTGTGGGCTTCGACCCAAGGGACGAGATAACAAAAGAAGCTTCAAAATTTATTCCATCTGGTGGGTACAAGCAATTTTTAAAACTTGATGCACTCAAGGGTAAGAGACTAGGAAATTTGTTGGATTACTACAAGACCATTGATCGTGCTAACGAATTAGATGATTCTCCAATTTCCAATAAGGATGAATTTCTTGAACATTGTTCTACTTTAAGGTAAAACTAATCTTTCTTGCCATTTATACATATTTCTTTATCTTTATCGGTATTATTTGCAATAGAAATGATGTTTCTTTGTTTGGATAACTCTATTATAGACGAAATGGAGCTGTCGTCATAGATGTTGAGATACCCAATTTCCGCCGCATCGACTCTAAAATGTTTGATAAGATGAGTACTGCTGTTGCATATGAGCTCAAACGCGATCTTAATATTTACTTGTCCAACTTGGCTCGATCTGAAATCAGAACGTTAGCAGATATTATCGCCTATAATAGAGCTCATCCTAAAGAGGTAACTTCACAGTTACAAATATCTATTTTATTTCTGTGCTTGTGTTCTTTTTTACAAGCAAATGCTTTCATGTTTTTGCAGGAGCAATTAAGCGACTATGGTCAAGGCTGGTTCATAGAGTCACAGAATACAACGATACCGAGTACTGAGTATGAACGAGCAATCATAAAATTGGTGACATCGGAGAGGGTATTTGAGAAGTTAATGGATGATTACGATCTTGATGCGTTGGTGGCTCCAGTGTCATCTTCCGACCTTTTCTTCTCGATCGGAGGGTACCCAGCGATAAGTGTGCCTGCGGGGTTTAACAATAAAATGCCATTTGGAATTTTGTTCGGTGGACGAAAAGGATCAGAGCAGAAACTGATTGAGATTGCCTATGCATTTGAACAAGCAACCAAGATTAGAAAGCCACCACCAGACATTGTTTCTTTTGTAAGTCGGAACACAAATCTATTTGAGGTTTGAATTAAATCTGAGTCAAATTAAGAATGTTTATGTCTGTCCGACTCGTCTGAATGGGAAACTTGGGCTAATTACCGTCCTGTTGATTTAAACGAGTCAAATAAATCAGATTCAGATATTGAGACAAATAAGCTCCATGCTTTTTTCGTTTTCTTTTGACAAGTTTGTGAAATGTCCCTATTTTGAGCCTTTTCTTCTCCTACAACTTGTGGGAGTTGCGAGGAAATAAATGATGGAAAAATTAGTTCTAGTAGTTGACTTTCAGAAAAGCAAAAGATATACTATAAACTTTTTAAACAAACTAATATTATCGAAAATTAGCTATTTGAATTTGATAATCCAATAGTGTCATTATCAATACACAAATTGAATAAAAAAAACAAAAGAAACCTATCTTTTTAACAGCCATACCTTTGACCATTTATTTTGAACAATTAAAGTTGCATTGAACATTCCTACCCACCAAATTCTCAAATATACAAGTTTCAATTATTATTAGCAGGAACATCGAATACGACCTCATCCATCGAACCTTGACAGCTCTCCTACCCGTTCTGGTCAAACATTCGATTAGAGAAACGATCTAGTACTTACCCATTTAAGCTCCCAAAATCGAGGATTCACTTTCCATTGTGATTGAACTCAGAACCACCAGTCCCTGTCCACTTGATATTTTGCACTTCTACCATAATATCTCATTCTGACTTCTTCAATTCTTTCTTTTCTTTTTTGTTTCTTTAAGAGTCGTATCTTACGTCCTCTCAAACCTCAATTACAACCAACCCGTAATATAGATTGATACTGAGATATACGATAATGTCAAAATCTGAAGTTCAAGAAGAAAGAGTTTCCAACTAATATTGTTTTCAGGATTCTAAGATCATGCCTCTGATATTCCTTTCAATGGATCTGCAATTGATAATCTCTTTCTTGGTTTTCTCTCTCATCATTTCTTTCTCGACTAGAACTTATGGACAGCAGCCATATGTTGGTCAGGCCCCGACGGATTGTGATAATATGCATAACTCAACCTCGGCACTTGGGTATACCTGTAATGGACAAGCTAAAAGTTGTCAAGGTTACCTTATCTTCAGATCTATACCACCATATAATACTGTTTCATCCATTTCTAGACTTTTGGCTTCAAACGGATCTCAGCTCTCTCAGATTAACTCAGTTTCAGAGACAGCAACTTTTGAAACAAACAAAGAGGTGATTGTTCCTGTCAAATGTTCTTGTTCAGGTCAGTATTATCAATCAAATTCATCTTACGTTACAGCCGTATCAGATAATTACTTCGTAATTGCAAATAACACCTATCAAGGTCTCTCAACCTGTCAAACTCTTATAAATCAAAACAAGATTCCGGCTAGAAACTTGATCCAAGGTGTTAGAATTTTAGTTCCTCTTAGATGTGCTTGTCCTACAAAAAACCAAACCAACAAAGGTGTGAAGTATTTATTGAGTTATATAATCGCTTCTGGTCAATACGTTTCTCTCATAAGCGAAAGGTTTGGTGTGGAGAGCACAGCAACTCTTGAAGCTAATGAGCTCTCTGAAGATAGTAACATTTACCCATTTACCACTCTACTTGTTCCTCTGCAAAATCCACCATCAAATCTTCAAACCATAGTACCACCGCCTCCGCCACTTCCACCACCATTCTCCACCCCACCTCCTTCGCCGGGTAAGAAAAAGACTGGGGTTTATATTATTATAGGAGTAGTTGCAGGTTCGACTATCCTACTGATTTTGTCCATTATTCTGTTTTGCTTCTGCAAGCATAAGAATAGAATCATCAAACCCGACCAAAATATCATCTCAGAAAGCTTTGAAAGCTATGAGAAACCACAAGAAAAGAATACAGAAGAAGATACCCAAGAGTTTCTTGACAGTATATCTGCAATAGCACAATCTCTAAAAGTTTACAAATTTCAAGAGCTGCAGTCTGCAACAGATAATTTCAGCCCTAACTGCTTGATTCAAGGCTCTGTTTATCGGGGTATCATTAATGGACACTTGGCTGCTATTAAGGAGATGAATGGAGATGTTTCAAAGGAATTAAATGTACTCAACCAGATCAACCATTTCAATCTGATCAAGCTTTCGGGTGTTTGTTTCAGCGAGGGTCGATGGTATCTCGTGTACGAGTACGCTGTGAATGGATCTTTGAGTGATTGGATATTTTACGATATAAATTCAACGAACGTCTTGAGCTGGACGGAGAGAGTACAAATTGGTTTAGATGTGGCTACGGGTCTTAACTATCTCCATAGCTATGCTAATCCTTCACATGTTCACAAGGATATAAATAGCAGCAATATTCTTCTCGATAGTGATTTCAGAGCCAAAGTTGCAAATTTTGGTTTAGCAAGGTCGACAGAAGGGCTGGAGAATGAGTTTGCATTAACAAGACATATAGTTGGAACAAAAGGATACATGGCACCGGAATATCTCGAACATGGTCTGGTATCATCAAAGCTTGATGTTTATGCTTTTGGTGTTGTGATGCTAGAGATGATTACAGGTAAAGAAGCATCTCTTGACTATAAAGCAAAAGACGTACTCTCACCTGAAACTTTAGTAACCTTGCTCGCCGAGGATAATTCCAAAGAAAGGCTGAAGGACTTCATAGATCCTTCCCTTCAAGAGAAATATCCTTTGGAGCTTGCTCTACAGATAGCCAGACTGGTGGAGGGTTGCTTAAGGAGGGATCCAGCTGTTAGGCCGAATATGGGTGACATTGTTCAGTTTCTGTCCAAAATTTTAGCTACTTCAATGACTTGGGAATCAATAAATAATACGTCTGAAAGCCATAATTTTGTTTCTTCTGCTAGCGAGACCTCTACCTGGAAGAGAGAGAATTAAAATATCTGAGTACTTGGAAAATAAATTTCTCATTGTTTAATATAAATTTCAGGTTTTACATACTTCATTTCAATGACATTACTAGCTACTGCACTAGTTTACAACTAGATTCCTCTATTGTTCGAATAAAATTTTTAAAAGTTCAAATTATTTACTTGTAAGCAAATATACTGAAAAGGGTACATTAGTCACAAACATGACAAGCAAGTGTCGACTTTCCTTCTTTGATAAAAGTTGCAAAAGTGGTTGTGTAGACAGGAAAAGGTACCTAAGGAGAGACAAAGCTCGTTGGCGCAACACTGATGACACTGTCCAGTCTCTGTCAGGAGTCAGGACTCTTATCCACTTCAAAGATTTGTGATTTCATAAATTACGCTCCGAGTGTCGTAATTTAGCATCTTCTCGTAATATGCTCTAAACAATGTGGGAGCGCACATAAACGTAAAAACTTAATTCCATGAATGATTATAGTAAGCTGCAAGCTATGCACAAGACTCAGATCAGACCATACCACAAGTGGTTGAGAAGTCACCCTAATAACTCAAACTAATCACCATTTGCTTTGAAGCTATTGAAGTATATATGATAAACCCTCGTGAGATCAGCAGCACACACAGTCCACACATGCCCAGGCAACGCAAGCTGGAGCGCATCTTTGAACTCCTCACTTTTCTCCTCCACAAAAGCTGCTTCTCTCAACTTTCCTTCTTTCCACAAACTTTTAACCAGCAGTGCTTTAGTGGAAGTATCTGGTGTCAAATTCAAGTTCCTCATATCCTCAAAAACCCTTAATGCCAAAGCTGCTCTATCCCTCTTACAATAAGCACGAATCAGAATTCTAAACATATATGCATCTGGGTTTAAACCACTCTGCCTTACCATCCCAAAAAGCTTCTGAACTGTTCTCAAATCTCCTTCTAAAGCGAAATGCTGAATCAACCCAGTATAAGTCTGGATGTCTGGTAGTATACCAGATAAAATCATCTCTTCAAGTAAATCCATGACATCTAAACCTCTTTTGCACTTGATCAATGTCCTAAACAATGATGAATATAACAACATCATATTGGACTTTGAAATTGGCCCAGTAATTGACTCAACTTCACCGAATACTTTTAAAGCAGCATCGGGTTTCTTTGAAAGGCCATAGAAATCAATTATCAATCTTACAGTACTAAATGATAATCGAATTTTTTCTCCTTTTATCTTCGAAATGAGCTCATCTACCAATTCAACATGCCCATGGCGTGCTAAAATTGCTATCATCCTCGATACTGTATACACGTCATGAGTGAATTCCCCAGGCTGGTGGGAAACCCACCAAAAGAATTTCCAAGCTGTCTCCGCTTTCCTGAAACTCCTAAGAACCTTACAAACTAATCTAGTAGTCCACACGAATTTAGCACCTTCCAGTGCTGTAACCTCATCAGGACTCCAATCACTCAATGCACTTGCCAAAGCACTCGGGTCCAACCATGGCTTCAAGTGAACTCCATGACTAACGACTTCACCATCATTTTCATTCTCGAATTCATCTTCATCTTCGCTACTATCAACAGAAACTCCCACATTTCCAACTCTCTCATCTGGCAACAATTCTCTCATAAACTCTTCTGTCTCCTCCAAATATCCAGCCTCCCTCATACAATTCAACGAAACCAACATACCACGACCCGGCAAAATTCCATCTTTTTTCATTTCCTTAAGTAATGTCTTAACCACGTCAAACCTTTCAATTTTGATAAACCCCTCTGTCATAATTGAGTATTGCTTCAATGTCCGTTTAATTCTCATCTTAGGCAATATATCAAACACTTCAAGTGCATCATCCAGTTTTCCAGATGTCACAAGATGATCAATCATAACTGTGTAAGTCCTCGAATTAGGGTTTGCACCTTCATCGACCATCCTAGAAAACATCTCTACGGCATCAAAGTTCTTACCTTTAGTTGCATAAAGACTCATTAATAAGTTATATGACTCGGTACAAGGATGTTTCTTTGACTCAGAGAGAACAAGTCTATACTCATTCCAAACTCGTATTGCTGAGTCAAGGTCGCCAACAATGGCATTGAATCTGAGCATGTCCATGAAACTAACCCTAGCAACATCTGTAAACTCGCCGGCGTTGATGGAATTAATTAAGGAATGTAGTTCGGAAGTTCGATTGGATTTGGCGAGGGTTTTGGTGATTGCGTGGAGAGTGGGTTGAGAAAGGGAGAAAGTGGGGATGTTTTTTTTGAGGGTATCAAGGAGAGAGAGGGCTGAGTCAGGGGAAGGAGCTGAACGGAGGGAATGAGTTAGAACGAACGAGTCGAAAGAAGGATGGGTTAAAAGTTGGGAAAGGTGAGGAGGGGAAGTGGAACGGAGAGCGAGTCGGAATGAATCGATGAGTTTGGCTCGTTGAAGGTAGAGGGAGACTCGGTTATTAGTAGTAGAGAAGAAGCAAGTAAGAGAGTTGCAGGAGTTGATTCTAGTCGAGAAGACGAACAAGCGCAGTAGATGATGCATCGACTCTTCTTCTTCTTCTTCCTCTCTCTTGTCCTCTCTTTTCTCTTTCGCCGAGCGATCAGAGCACCGTCTGAACTGGGTTTATGGGGGGTTTACCGGTACTGGTGTGAACCAGTTCCGGCGGGTCAATATTTCCCGGTACGATCCGGATCAGGTATTCAGGTACCCAAATTACGAGACCATTATAGTATTAGGGCCGACCGGACCAATTTCCAAGCGTCAACAGTCAAGACCCACTAGGCCATTACCCACCTGCACCCGACAACCCGATTAGACCTATCAGGTAGGGGTGTACTCGAGTCGAGCATATAACGAGCTAGACTCGACTATTGCTCGTGTTCGACTCGAAGATTAACGAGTACGAGCTTAACACGAGCTCAAAACCATGCTCGTTTATATAAATGAGTCGAGCTTGATCATACTTTAGTATATCCCGAACTACTCGTGAACAATTCGTTTAACATACTATCTATAATAGTGTAGTTCTAATTATGTATTTATATTGAAACTTGTACATGGAATACGAACCATGAAAGATTATTGGAAAAGGAATCATTAATCATCATTGTTGTAAGTGACAAATGATCTTTGAAGTAGTTTAACAATCTGGGAAGTTGTTTTAAATCGAAGTACTTTGATAAACAAGCTTAAAACGATGCGAGCTCGAGCTCTTTCAAAAATATACGAGTCGAACTCGAGAAAGTGGGTAGTTACTCGACCGAGCTCGAGCTTAAGCAAACAATCAAAATCAGTAGCGTTCGATTGTTTTTGACGACGACTTTTACATAAATTTAATGAAGTCCTTCTCATCATCTAAACTTTTGTATTTAGGAATTGGTCTAACAGGTATGTTTTCAGAAGACTAGAAGAGAGACGAAGGTTCAATTCTTGGAAAATAGACTAAACTGAAACTTAATTGAGAGACAAATATCTAACTTTGAAGTTCTTTTTATCCAAAAGATTCAAATGTGTATTTGGACAGTCTCCCCATCCAAGGTTAGATTCAGACATTAGATGAACAGATGCGGCAAACGGTAATCTATGTAGCTTGAGGACAATGTTTATTGCCTTGTTTTTGGACTACCAAGAACAAAAAGAAGAAAAACAAATCATAATCGCGTCGATATATTAATATTCAAATTTAGACATCCCAACTAGGGAAGGTAAGTGTTATGTAACAAGAGAAGATATAATCTGTAACATGTATACAAAGAAATGTTCTTTTTTTCTTATTCATGAGTCTAATCTTATGATCTTTTATTCAGGACTTTGTTTCTCTTCAGTATGGAAAAGTACCAGTCAACTTAATATGATCAAGGGTTGGCCTAAGACCATACTTGAGCACAGCTTCATTCCCAATCCTAAACCCATCTCCATATGCAGGGGAAGTATCAGATTCAATCTGGTGTTTGAAAAAATCGCCAAGTTTCTTCTCGAATTTAGATCGACTGCCTTTCTTTGATGTGGTCGAAGATGATGAAGAAGAAGAAGCAGATGAACTTGATGCTATGTTGCTACCAGAGCCTGATATGATCTCTGATTCAAGCCACATGTGAGCAAGAACTTGACATATACCTTCTTCAACCTCAGGACTAAGAGTTCGATAACCTGTAAACCCATCAAATATATGTATATGGAATTTTGAAATCGAAAGGTGAAGATTAGGTATAGGATAAGGAAGTACCTTGAAGGCGCAACCATGCGTGCATCAACTCATGAGCAAGAATCGACCCGGTTAGCAATCTATAAGCAAGCAGAGAGATTCTTTGTCACACGTTGTACTATATCTTTTTCCGTAACACCACTTGGTAGAAAACTAGTAGTAATATGGATACTCCATTTCAGTTTTTCTCTTTTCGTACCGAATAGTAGATACTCATGTTGGACACTCTTCTAGTCACTTCAGTGGGTATCATGTGGACACTCTTCTAGTCACTTCAGTGGGTATATTGTGGACACTCTTCTAGTCACTTGGACATAATCATGTTGAGACCACCGAACGAATACTAGGTTTACATCATGTATGAATGATACAAAATACTAACTTGGACGTTAAAATTATAAGGTAAATAGGCAAGAAAAATACATTTCTATGGTTATATCCCCATTTTGGCCTTTTTCATTTCACTGTTTCAGACACCTTGCACAGTTATCAGATTACTGATACTCGTGAGCATGTCCTTGTCAGAAGCAGCTACTTTTAACCGTTAACGGAAGTTCAGGGTTCAAATCACAAATTCTAAAGTTGATGAAGGAATGGAGAGAGGAAAGATTACCTAGGGAGCCCATACAAGATGAGAATTGCTGTCACCTCACAACGGCGAGTCAACCTATACGGTTCTGTTATCATGTCAAAGATTCTTCCAGCTCCAATTTTTGGTCTCCTCAAAATCTGGTTTTTAGTAGGGAAAGAACTATAATATACCGAGTCTTTTCTCAGGTAAATCCGTAAATGAGAAAACTAATAATCTAGAGAAATTCTTACAGTGCTGATTGTCTGTTCCTCCGACAAACAAAGCCCTCTAGTCTCAGGCATGTGGTGATGACCCCCCTACACAAAACAAAAAAAAAAATCTATTATGAAACAAAGACAAAGAAGCACAAAAGTTTTCGCTACGAACGTAACTGATTCTCTGAAGTAAGCTTACAGATTTTTCTCCTTCCATGGCCTCATTTAGGGCTGATCTCTCAACCAAGAGTAATGGAACTTGTTGCTCCACTTTCATATTTAAACCTTCATAAAATTCTTTGATATCAAAGTAAAGTGGTTGGCATTCATTGGTATCCATGATTGCAGAATCCAGACACTCCAAACAGAGCTTTCGACCGTCATCGAGGGAGATGTACTTTATGTCTCTCGGCTTCAGATCATTAGAAAGATGATTTCAGATATTATCAACTATGAGTTAAATCATCGTGTTTATTGGCAAGAGACAATGTGTATTTTGGTGATAAAGCAGGTCGTACTTACTTCCATTCTTTCACAGCTACAGCATCGTGGAGTTCCATCATGCTCATGGGAAGGACAATATTTTTGGACCCAAAAAGGGTGAGCCCTATATTCTATAAGACCGGCAGTATTGGTTGGAATCTGTAGGAAATAATTAAAAGCATTCAACAGGGACCTGAATGAGACAGCAGCGATTCAATATATCCAGGAGAACACAAATGAAGCTAAGTGTGAGGCTAGGCCCACTCGGACATAGGACGTTTCAAGAGAGAGAATATAATAGCAAGGACATCACCACTCAATACCAATTGGTTTTTGAGGTGAATGTCTACCAACCTAATGTGGTATCAGCTAGGCCGAGACATGAAAGGCCTGAAACTAACACATGCTTCATGTCACACAACAAAGAGACACATGATAGACTCAAAGAACGCCAAAGGTGAGGGGTGTATGAGAACAGTCCCGCGTGAACAAAGGGAAGTCTCAAGACCTTAATATCTTAAGCATTCCAATCATTTCCAATTGGTTCTGGGTTGGATGCCCACAAACTCAATAATAAATAAATACCAACATCAACACGTCATCCTTAATATCTTAAGGTGGTAAGTTTTTACACTAAAACTACTGGAGACATGAGTAGAATTGATGAAATACGATATTATCTCTCCCTTTCCCCGGTTCTGTTGAGATTTCATTTCATTAAAAGAAGCATAATAGAACATTGCTTTGAACGAAGATAGTTACATACAAAGTGCTTGCAGACATCACATTTTGGGTGATAGTGCTCCTTATAGCAAGCTTTGTGATAAGGGTAATTGCCAGACATAGAGAACTGCATTAAAAGAAAATGATGTAAGATCAGTCAAGGTCCAGCAACTTTTTAATGTCTCCTTGTCAGTAAAATTACCATCAAGAGAAGAAAAGAATCTGCTTATAGTTCAGCCAAGTTATGCGTTCTCGAACCAACACAAGAAGGAGCTAGTTTCCGCACCTCATAATCAGAAATAGACTGATTGCAAGCACGGCAGCGAAAACATTCTGGATGCCAAACTGCACCCATGCAACTCAAGAACCGTCCATGACCAATCTCAGTGTTGCAGCCCGCACAAACCCTAGACGAGATTTATTCATAAACCAAGTAAGATTTAGAGAATTACTACATATAAAAATGGTACTCCTAATATTTTTTTGTTTTAGAAACAGAAATTTCTATTTGATACTCAGATACTTGTCCAACACAGACACTTCTATAGGAATAATGTGATGTTTTGTACATCTTGTTTGTACTTGGGCAAAATCGTATTAGGTCCATGAAACTTCACACTAGTTTAATGTTGTTCACTTGTTGGTGTATAATATAACATGGCTAACCCAAAAGTAAAAAAATTGCAAGTTAAAATGAATGATCAAATGATTAAGAGAAGATAATATGTGATAAGCCTGTTTCTTCACTTCAACATATTATAGTTTGTCGTATCGAACAAACACTCCTTAGCAAAGTCGGATATTGATACTCATACAATAGAAACCTTGACGAGTTAGGTGTGCAAATTTTGGTCAAGACTGGTAATAGATAAACATAGGAAAATAGCAAGTATAGCATATATTAAAGAAGTCAAATTGAAACTACTTCTACCTGAAACCTGTCACAAAGGGGAATGGCATAGGTTGAAACATATTGCCATTCGGTATATTGGCACTACGAGGAGGAGACTCTGTGTTCAAACTTTCTTGTAGAGCTCGTGCAAGTTGTTCATCTTCCTCCAAATGAGACCCAGTATCTAGAAAATAAATTACAACGACATAAAAAACTTACGACCATCACTACATTATAATTATCCCTAAGCAGAGACCAATTATCCAATGAAAAGCTAAAACTGCTCATTACGGATTGATCGCGGAAATCTTCGGGCATAGGCTATTAATTTCAACTACTACAGCATACACAGGTTAAGGCTTGATTGCTTGAGTTAATAAGGATTCATAATATCTTAATGGCGTTTCTATTAAATCTTCTCCAATGTATTCATCTACTACTACATTTCCCAGCTTAAGGCTTCATTACTAGAGTGATGTCAATAGTTACAAAATTTTTGGAGCATCAACTTTTAGTTTGTTAACCAAAATACTCACCAACTACAGTTTTCCCTTTTTGCTCTTGTTCTGAGAGGGAAAGTGCGATGGCGCGATCTATGTCTTCATCCGCGAAATCAGACCAGGTATCCTGCATTCAAGGGGTCCACATGTTAATAGCGCAAGAACAAGATATAGGAATCTTCCTACAAATGCAGCATATGTTCGCCATCTATCAGCGATATAATGGGATCATGCAAGGAAATAAGGACCAAAAATAACTAAAGCAGAATTATCATCTGTCGAACTTTAGAATGTTTACTCTGAAAATAATAACATATTTGCTATCCGGCTAAAAGGATACTCTGATCACAAGAGAGTAGGCACTTAAAATACCACTGGTTGAGCAGGTTCATCCCGAACCCTTTCTTCTTCATATTTCCCATTGTATTGCCCTTCAGAAATTTTGTGGCTGGAACCTTTAAAAATTTTGTTCAGCCAACCCATAAAGTGAGGTATTATTTACTCATATAGTCTGGTACAATTTTCCCTGCATCAGTTAAGAACAAGATAAATTTTACAACTTCTGACAAATATCTGATATGGGAATCTGCATTCATATAAACATTAGAGCGTCCAAATTGGCAAAATTTGAAAACTATTTGCAAGTTATGTAACTTTTTATCCACAATGATTGGGTATAAACGCGTTACTTATACTGAACCAGAGAATTTGGTAGACATATGATGGAGACAAACTGCCCAATTATAGATTGTGAGCGAGAATTAAAAGATCATTTGCCTCGGACAACAGATAAAACTCTGCATGATGAAAAGATGAACCAGAAGCTTGAAACCTGCTATGAACAAGCCGAGACATCAAAATCTCTCCCTCATATTTACCTTAGATCAGTTTTACATTTACCTTGTCACCACTGTGGGTTTTTCATTTCTCCAATATTAGCTAAATAGCCTATCGCCCTATCGGCTACTAAGTTTTACCAAACCAATGAAAATTAGATAGAATCAAAGAAACTAACAGCATAAGCACACCGTATCAATTGCCACCTTAAGATTCTATGTACTCTATTAGTATATATTTTAACTACAATATACAGAAATGGAGTAACTTCTAGTCATGGAAGTAGATAAATGAGTTCAATAAACAACTTATCTTATACTGAAAAGTTCTAGTCCCAGTTCTTTCAAACTTGCCTCACTAAACTCTTTAGTGACAAAAATATAGCAAAAAAAACTATAAAAATACTTGAGAACAAATTTCCTTCTGGAAGATCATTCAAAGGATAACATAATGACAGACCCAGACTTGATTCCCTCATAAACAACTTCATAGTGTAATGCCACCTCGAACGCCATGAGCGAAAACCGGATATGAGTGACTACATATTCGCTTCCTCAAAAAGAACAAAAAGCAGTTCAACTAGAGTGATCCGAGACTTGACTCATCGAACAAGTTATGTATATCCTATATAAACCGGCTTGACTATAACAGGGGCCGAGCATGGAATAAGAAACCCCAATATAATCTCAGTCCAAACTAATTAAGCAAACTGGATGAAAAATGTTTATCCTCAACAGATGAAAGTGAATGCACTTCATGAGAAGCGAAATCATGTTAAAGGAGTTACATCCATACTTACAATTCTAATAGGAATGAGAAAGGGACTATGTCACTTCAAACTCTTTTCAAAAACTTCAACCAAGCATTTGATCAACAAGATTCCTTTATGATCTAAGCAACAACATAGGATTGCTTTAGAAATGTCACCCAACCAAAAAACATCATACCAATTTATATTGATACCATTTGATCCAATATAAGCTTACCTTGAACAGATTGAGAGTCTACAGAGAAAGATGAAGAAGTAACCCAGTTCAGATAAAGGTGGGTATTGTTGGGAGTAAGATTGAGGATGATCCTTAATCCCCAACACACATCCAATTCCTTCCAATGGGTAAAAGATCAACTATACCAGAAATGATTTTAGACTGAGAAGAGATGAAGAAAAAAAAAAACAGGATCCCTTTATATTATAGCTAGGGAAAACACAGAAAAGAAGAAGAGGACTTGAATTTTAAGCAAATAGTAAAGGTCAAAAGGGAAAAAACCTAATACACCTTGCCTTCAAATTCCTTAAAACCCAAAAAAGGGTTTGAGAGAAAGACTCAAACCCATTAGGGTATTCAAATTTTCACTTATTTTAGATGATGTTTGTTTGCATGTGGGTTTTCTTCTAACTTTTCACCTTTCTTGCAAGAAAGAGTAAAAATGAAAAGTAGCCTTTCTAAACTTCAATTTATTGTTCTCTAAGCTAAGCATCAATGGAAGATTAGGCAGATAACTCAACAAAATTTGACGCTCAAGACCAACCAATAAAGGGTTTTTTTAGAAAGACAATTTCGACTTAAAAGGTGTAAACCAATAAAGAATCAAAGAAGAACTAGTCATGGAATAGGATTCCCTACGGACCCTACCCACCAACCAAAAGAATTGCAAAGAATCCAAAATTTCAGGTCCCTTTTATGCTTTTTATTCAGCATTTTAGATAAAGTAGTTTAGATTGTCTACCTGCAACAAAGTGTTGTTTGCCAAGTAGTTTGGGCCTTGGGGGAGGATATTATAGGTTCCCCTCGATGGTTAATTGAGCTTTTGTAGCTAGATAGTATGAACTGAATGCATAAATGTAGCCTTGAAGGGAATGAGTGTTGGGTCCAAAACTGAGACCAAAATATAAACCCAGTCCATTACCGGGTAAATATGTAAACCCAGTCCAAAGGGTCAGACACAATTGGAAATTACCGTGAACCCCTCGATTTTTCATCAAATTTGCGGAAGCTGCCACCCAGAAATTTACGGAATTGCCACTCTGAAAAATCACGGGATTCTCCACTCCGCGTTTTACTTTCTCTCTAATTCTCTTTCTAGATTTATTTCTCTTTATTTATTTAACTAAATCCTAATTTCTCTCCTAATTTAACCAATTTCTAACTAATTTAGAATTTTTTCTCTCTCCAATTCCTATTCTCTCTCTAATTTCAACAACTTTCTCTCTTTTTAAAATTCTCTCTCCAATCTCAACAAATATTTCTCTTTAAATTTCTCTCTCCAATTGGTTCAAAATTCTTTCTTTTTTTCCTTGATTTGTTTCTTATCTCAAATTTAAAATTTTTCAAATTGGTTCAAATTTCGAATTTTTTCAGATTGGTTCAAATTTCTATTTTTTCACTCTAACTTTCCATATTTATTAATTCAACCAATTCCTAATTTCTCTCAAATTTTAACCAATTTCTAACTAATTTTGATTTTTCTTGGTTATTTAGTAAACACTTTTGTAGTGAGAATTTTCGTGTGTACCGGAAATTGTTTAACTTACTGGGAATTTCTCTTGTGTACTAGACACTTTCGTGCTGTAAATTTTCTGATTTATCGGAAACTGTTTAATTTACTGGGAATTTTCACAAAGAATAGACACTTTTGTGCTAGGAATTTTCTGGTTTACAGGAAACTGTTTAATTTGCTGGGAATTTTCTTGTGCACTAGACACCTTTGTACTACGAATTCTCAGGTTTACCGGAAACTGTTTAATTTACTAGGAATTTTCTTGTGTACTAGACACTTTTGTACTGCGAATTTTCTGGTTTACCGGAAACTGTTTAATTTACTAAGAATTTCTTGTGTACTAGATACTTTTGTGCTGAGAATTTTCTGGTTTACCAGAAACTGTTTCATTTACTGGGGATATTCTTGTGTACTAGACACTTTTCGAATTTCTCTTTAGATTTTTCCTATTTTTCCTCTCTCTAAATTTTATTCTTTTTTCATATTTTCTCTCTAGAATTTTCTCTCTCCAATCTTACTACTTTCTTTTTCTCAAAAAGATAGAGATGGCAAGAATATAAGAGGTGAGAATATAATTGATTTCGAAATATTTATATAGAGAGAGAAAATTTACATATCTTCTTCCTCTGTTTTTCTAAAAATATTTACAAATTTTTTTTAGAGAGAGATATTAGAAGTTAATAAAATTTTAGAAAGAGAGAGAGGAAGAAGATAATCAACTTCCTAAGATTTTTAGAGAGAGAGGGGGGCTTAATTAATTTAAAGAGATATAGAAGAATAATCAGCGAGATGCTTAATTTTCAAAAATCTTTCAAAAATCTGGCGGGAGGCTTAATTACTTTAGATGAAATCTTTCACAAATCTGGGCGGGAGGCTTAATTTTCGCCAAAACTTTATCCAAAATTTTCAAAACTTGAAAGAAATAGGGAAGAATCATCGGTTTTGAGAAGGTTTTAGAGAGAGAAACAAAAGGAAACAGAGTATTTTGTGGGATTTAGAGTAACGATTTTGAGAGATTTGGGGGTTTAATTCCAGCCTGGGAATTAAATGCTCCCTCTCCATCACGCTGACAACACGTCAGAAAACAAAGTGTTTCCATTGGAGGGGCAAACATGTATAATTTTTTTGAAAAACAGAAAACTCTTAGCTGTCCCTGACATTTGGACCTAAAACGCATTTCGGTCCGAGTTTGGACTGAACGCGTATTGATGGGGCAAAATTTGGACCATTCCCTCATTTTGTGAAATGGATATAGGAGATGATCTGCCAATATCGGCACGACACTTGTTGTATGCAACTAATTATAGTTGTCAAAATTTATTTTGCGGCCCCTTCAATGATGCAATTTTTTGTAACTTCAGTCAGATGACCGACTGCGGTCCTAAGAGAAATCCAAACACCTCAAACGATTGGTTATTTTGGTCTGGTACCCGATCAGGTAATAATTTTAAAGAGGGTAAATAATCTAAAGATGTATAGTTATATGTTCTTTCAAATTAGGATTCATTGTCCACCAACTGACCAAGCCTCCAACAAATGTTGTAGCTAAATCCTGAAGTTGAGTGAGTAGATATGATACAAGGTTTCGCTTCTTCTTCTTTGATTTCTCTGATCTCTTATACTCGTTATTTTCTTGTAAATCATCTTGTGACAGTCTAATAGGTATGTACAGATTTCAACAAAAAAAAAAAAAAAAAAAGGTATGTACTTTATTCATTATATATTTCAGGAACATGTTACCCATCTAGATACAATGACGATAGGGGGGCTCCCTGGGCATACTCCCAGGTGTACTCCCCTCACAATCACAAGGTCACTTTGGTCTTGTTTAAAATCTGCCTAATGGAGAAATAAAAAAGTTCCCGAATACCAAATTTTTAAGCAAAATGGTGGGTTTTGTCAAGAAACGAAACCACCACAATTCGTAGTTGTCCATTATGGTAGTTACATACCCAAATTGAAATCAATAAGTAGATTCCCCCATTTTCACGCCATGGGCGCCTTAAAAAATTTGGCCAAAACCCTACAGTGCTACTCAGAACCTTTAACTTGGGATTCTTACACAACATTAACTCCAGTGGGGGTTTGTTTCGATGGTAGAAGTATTTTCGCTGTTTTAATTGGTTCATATCTGATTATTTCTTTCTTATGATCCAACAGATTACTGCCAAGATTTCTGTTTAAGTTTATTCACCAACATCTAAAATGTAACCTTATATAGACTATAGAGAATTGAAATTAATCCATATAACAGTAGATAGGGTTAACTTACTGAATACAATTTTCGGCAAACCTTAAAAACATGGTTAAATTATGGAATTCTGGATATGTTCATTCCTTTAGGTGTTAGTTATATCTTCATGAACATTAAGAATAAAGGAACAGTCCAGTCCACCACCTCTTGGTGGAGTGGTTAGACACCCATTCCAGAGTCAGAAAGAGACGATTTTCACCCACATCCTCTTATTTAAGTAGTTTGTGGACATAAAAGTGTCTCATTTGGGGTGGGCGCGGCCTACAATCCGGGTGAGGTAGAGCATCATGTGATAAGTCTCCAGACAAAATGTACCACCTTAGAATGAGCATCATAATACATAACATTAGAACAAGAAATCATAAAGCATTCGTCTTTCAAGTTGATCGAATATTACATAAAGAAACTGTTTTAATCCATCAGTCTTCTACGAGTGATAGAGCTATAGTTCTAGCATCTAAAGATGTGTACTACCATGACAAGATGATCAACAAGCTCAAATACACAGTAATCTCCTACCTTCAGACGATTATATTGTAGAAATAATTTCCAACCTCCAAGAAGGGTGACTTGGTACTTACGGATATACACAGGCACCTTCCAAATCATTCCTTTCTCATTCCGTAACTCCAGAACCATTTTTCCTTTTTCTTGCATAGAAATCATTGTCTCGTTTGGTCCTAGAAGATGTTCACGCAAAAATCTTACTGGTATTAGCTGCAAACACAATATTAGTATCGATTAACGATAGTGGACAGAAGCATAACGGAAATATGAAAACACTTGGTGAACTCTTTGGTTAAGATTCTTTTCTTAGCGAAACAGTCTTCTTAAAAACTTACCATGTTAAATGGTGGATGCACGTTGTATGGCTTTATAACAGACAGGAAATAAGGAAAATTAGATGTAAACAAATTGACTGCTTTCTCTGCTCTTCCTTCTGCTTTGCATGTACCAGACAGAATAGTTAAATGAATCTTCTTTGATGCCGTACGGAAGGAATTTTAAGACAAAATGGTTAGAAATCTCATAAGAACAGTGTTAACATCATCATCTTTGCTAAAGGTTTAATTAGTAAGTAGAAAAACTTAACGAGCATTTCAAAGAGCAAAACATAACATGTACACTCTGTTTTCAACGGCCATAATATGAGATTTTGTATGTTTTGTGTACATTCACAAAATTATGTTCAATCAGTAGACTCCACCCTAGGTTAATGTAGTTTGTGTCCATGTATCTATACAGCCACTAGTTTCGAGATTTAGGTATTGTATAGGACACCTCGTGACTTGTCAGATTAAAAAAAGCCAGAGTCAGAACCATGTTACATAGAAAAACAAGTAAGCGGTCGGACTCTATAATTCTATGCTAAGGGTTCTCTGCCTACTTTTTATGAACTTCTAATAGAGTGACATTTTCCATGCCAAAAGTAAGTACATTGTAGAACCAAATATCCTTGTTATTATTACCTTCAGGTGATTTCAGCTGACCACGAGAATGAGGAGTCCGCAGCTCCAACTTCTCCAAACGTTGAGAGATGTTGTTGCGTTCCAAAACATTCTTGTGTTTTGTTCGAACACTATCTGGAATGGTAACTTTACGTGGTCTGCCTCTTCCTCTTCGTCCTTCGCGGAAACTTGATACCCGACTAGGTTTGACGAATAATGCTTCTTCCAGCTGGCATTCACTTGTACCATACATATTTACCATGAACTTCATATTACCATCATATCGGAAGACCAAAAACTCACCTTTCTTTAAAGAGTGATCATTTAAAAAGGTCGCCCAACCATCTTCTAGATACATACCAGCATTAGTTGAGTTTACTTTGACATACCAACTATTACCACTTGGACCAACTAAAGTAGCAATTTCAAGTGATTCTTCGGCTAAATGTTTGAGAAAACCATCGGGAATCCGCTACAAAAAATCATAAACAAAAAGGTTAATCTAGACCATTACAACATTATAGATGATAACCCACTTTCGGAAAACTAGTTCGGTAAAGAGTAAGATCTTAAATCTGATATGTGATACAAGTAGACAGTTTGTCCCTAAAGCTACTATTTTCACTAATTGGAAGCAAAATTGATAGACACATTTATGATGATTTTCAAGGTTCCATGCAAAGTGAAACCAAACTAACATATTGAACTTTTCACATGGATGGGTTATCATATATCATCAAAATGGGTGGATTCACATATTAGGTATAAAAACAAGAGCAAAAATTCTCACAGTATTTGAACAAAATAAACTGAAAGGGAAAAGTTGTTTTACCAGACTGTTCTCGAAATCTTTGAAGAGAACTTTAAAGAAGTGTGGTTTAAAAGTTGATGATGAAGAAGAAGATCTCCTTCTCATATTCTCCATTTCTCTCCCTCTCTCTCTGAAAAAAAAAAACAAGTCTTCTTCTTTTCTCCTTCTGTAAAGCCCTAATTTCTAACTTAAAGTTCATATTGCTACTTTAGTTGGTCCAAGTGTGGAAGTAAGAATTAATTCCATTTCCATTTGTAGAAGAGACTGACGAGAGACTTTCGGATTCAGCAACAAAGACATACCCAATTTTATGCAAGTGAGTAAAACCCTTCTCAGAGCTTTTCAGAAGTTTTATCCAAGCTTTGATCAGAGTGGGGAGGGTATTCTGGTCACAAGGTTTTTATTGATTCAAATTTGAAAGAGTAGCCGATGTACTCCCAGAGTCATTCATGGCTGAACTTGGTGCCTCTAATTGCGCCTCATCCCTTTGCTCTTAGCTTATCCCTCTCTTGGCACTCCCCGGCCCCCGCGGACCTCGGTCTAAGCAATATGACTCCCACGGATTGAGGTAGTCCGAGGGCTCTCAAACTTGACATAATCTATGCACATATTAGGCCCAGTCTGAGTGATCTCGGACTACCCAGCCCTAACTTATGGGGCACGATGAGGGAAAAGGCCCAAAGATATAATGAGGGGCCGCCTATAGACACACCCAAATAAAGTAAATAGTACAAATAAATTTTCATGTTTTGGATTGCCTCGTTTCAACAAAAAAAAAAATGTTTTGGATTGCCTCAAAAGGTCTTTTTTTTTGTGTTGAATTTCTCAAAAAAAAAAAATGTTTCAAACCAGATCTCGTCTGGTTGTTCAAACCAGACGAGCTCCGGTGAAGGGGCTCCTCCCCTTCGCCGGAGAGAAAGATAAGAAAGAGAGAAGAAAGAGAGAGAAATAAAAGAAAGAGAGAAGAGAGGGAGAAGAGAGAGAAAGAGAAGAGAAGATGGTGAAGTCGCCGGCAACATCCGGCCAGCGACTTTTTCCGGCAACATTAAAGGAGTGTTTGGTTTAATTTTTTTTGTTTTCCACCGTCTTCCCCGGAAACTTTAATGCTTTCCCCAAAACAGTGGCCGTAGTTTTTTTTTTGTTTCTACATCTTAGAATATGACTTGTACCATTTATAGTAATAGTAACTTAACTCAGAGGCGGAGCTATACTTCGAAGAAAACTAGTGGCTTGGCTCATCTGCTATGTGTATTATTTCACACTAAAATGAATTTTTGAAAAAGAGGAAGGCCCAAATTTAAGTCTTTTTTAAGTTAAAAAAACAAGTAAGATTCTTTAGTTAAAATCTTAGCATTTGTATTTTTTTTGTTGAAAATGTAAATATTAGTATTTGTTTTATTAAATATTCATTATCTTTTGCAACTCTTGTGCGAGCAGTTGCAAACTTCTTGTAACCACGACAACCATTTAATTGCCTCCATTTAGCTTATTTAGTT
>BEHA01016860.1:116418-154755 GCA_002897215.1 Eschscholzia californica subsp. californica
CTCCTTCTGTAAAGCCCTAATTTCTAACTTAAAGTTCATATTGCTACTTTAGTTGGTCCAAGTGTGGAAGTAAGAATTAATTCCATTTCCATTTGTAGAAGAGACTGACGAGAGACTTTCGGATTCAGCAGCAAAGACATACCCCGTTTTATGCAAGTGAGTAAAACCCCTCTCAGAGCTTTTTCAGAAGTTTTATCCAAGCTTTGATCAGAGTGGTGGAGGGTATTCTGGTCACAAGGTTTTTATTGATTCAAATTTGAAAGAGTAGCCTATGTACTCCCAGAGTCATTCATGGCAGAACTTGGCGCCTCTAATTGCGCCTCATCCCTTTGCTCTTAGCTTATCCCTCTCTTGGCACTCCCGGCGGACCTCGGTCTAAGCAATCTGACGCCCACGGATTGAGGTAGTCCGAGGGCTCTCAAACTTGACATAATCTATGCACATATTAGGCCGAGTCTGAGTGATTTCGAACTACCCTGCCCCAACTTATGGGGCACGACGAGAGAAGGAGGCTCAAAGATATAATGATGGGCCGCCTATAGACACACCCAAATAAAGTAATACTAGTACAAATAAATTTTCATGTTTTGGATTGCCTCAAAAGGTCTTTTTTTTTGTGTTGAATTTCTCAAAGATCTTTTTCAACAAAAAAAAAAAAAAAGAATTTCTCAAAGATCTTAATATAGTCTTTACACAGTGGCTTGGGATCCAAAATGCGTATGTTTTCCATGAAGAAATGACGTATAAAATAAACCTAAAACTATTCGCGGTTACACTTTTGGGCTACTCATCGGATAATGTTGGGCTCTGAGTGTTGTCGGTGATGCAATTTACCCAAACCCGGCCACTTAAATGTATCAGTCTGCTCCCTAAAGAAAGAGTAGTTTTTTTTTGTTTCTACATCTAGAATATGACTTGTACCATTTATAGTAACAGTAACTTAACTCAGAGGCGGAGCTATACTTGGAAGAAAACTAGTGGCTTGGCTCATCTGCTATGTGTATTATTTCACACTAAAATGAGTTTTTGAAAAAGAGGAAGGCCCAATTTTAAGTCTTTTTTAAGTTAAAAAAACAAGTAAGATTCTTCTGTTAAAATCCTAGCATTTGTATTTTGTTTTGTTGAAAATGTAAATAGGGGAATTTTAAAAGGCCCCCCGTTTTTGTTAAAAGGCCTCCCCGCTAAAAGCGCCCCTCATTATAACCCATTTGGTTATAGGGCCCCCTCTACAAAAGAGCATCTCCTTCATCAATATTTGACCTAACGGTAAAGTTAACGCCGTTAGGTCAAACTTAACCCAAGACCAGAGATGTTGACCACGCCACATCATCATCTTCTCCGGTAGGTCACCGGCCGGCCAAACTTCCGGCCGGCGACCTTCAAATTTTTATTTTTTTATTATTTTTTTTTATTCTCTCTCTCTCTCCAAATTTTTTTTTTTTTTTTTTTTAACTCTCTCTCTCTCTCTAGAGATCTAGAGAGAGAGCAGATCCAATGGGTCTGCGAACAGACCTTTGGTCTGTTCGCAGACCTTTGGTCTGTTCGCAGACCTTCAAAGGGTCTGTTCGCAGACCTTCAAAGGGTCTGTTCGCAGACCTTCAAAGGGTCTGTTCGCAGACCTTCAAAGGGTCTGTTCGCAGACCTTCAATGGCTGCACTCTCTCTCTCTCTAGATCTATAGAGAGAGAGAGTTAAAAAAAAAAAAAATTATTTTTGGAGAGAGAGAGAGAAGAGAGAGAATAAAAAAAAAAAAAAAATTTGAAGGTCGCCGGCCGGAAGTTTGGTCGGCCGGCGACCTATCGGAGAAGATGATGATGTGGCAGAGAGAGAAAATGAGATGGAGGAGAGAAAATGTGGGTGAAATACACCTTTAAAAGGGGTTTTTTTCCCCCATTCAAAGAGGAGGGCCCTTTAACCAAGCTAAGTCAAAGGGTTTTTACTAAGTCAACGAAATCATGGGGAGGCCTTTTAACAAAAACGGGAGGCCTTTTAAAATCTCCCATGTAAATATTAGTATTTGTTTGATTAAATATTCATTATCTTTTACAACTCTTCTGCGAGCAGTTGCAAACTTCTTGTAGCCAGTTGTAACCACGACAACCATTTAATTGCCTCCATTTAGCTTATATAGTTTGAATATTTCTTTTTTATTGTCCTTGAAATTACCACCATTACAAATGTCATAATTCAATTTTTTAATTACTGTTGAGTTTTTTTTTTATCTAAAAAAAGTGTTTGTGGATTTTAAATCTTTAATTTTCAACCCCTCAGAATCAGAGAGGAGGCAAAACAGAAATATCATCTGAGTTGTCCATCCTTAAAATACAAAAATTGAGCAACAAATGGATAATCAGTCAAAAGAAACATTTTGAGTACTATACCAAGAGGAGGAGCCTAAGACAGTTTAAACATCCACGGAATCATGCGAAATTCTCTACCACCATAATTGATTTGTTTCGCATGGAATTCTGTTCAGTCTTTTTGTTATTAGTTATATCTTCATAAACATCAAGGCTAAATGGAATAGAAAGGTTTACTCAGTACAACAAAGTACAAAAAGGTTTTGATATTAAATCAAGAATTTGTTCAAGAAAACCCAAATGCTCTCTCAAAATTGTAACAAGCAGTTTTATGAAAATAACATCCTATCTTTTCGATAAAAAACCAACTACATTATTGAAGGAATTATGTTGGTTCCAAACTAGGAATATCAGCAGCTGTTTTGCCTGAATAACTATGTTAAAACTTTCATGAAGATGAAGGTGAGACAAGAAAAATCACTTCCAGGAATTCCAAGCTTTACTCATTTTTCTAGTGAGATATCGAGCGGCGTTAACACCACCAGCAGCCAATAATCCAGCAACAGCTTGCCTACCACTTGAAACCATAACTTTACGCCTCATTATTTTCCGCATGCACTCTGCAGTCTCTTCTCTTGAGCCGATCATAACTTCCTTTATAACTCGCCCTGCAAATGAAAACTTGGTAAATAAATGATCTAGTTCTTGGATTGAGTAGTAGCTTCTTAGACCTGAGAGTAGTTGGGAGATTTTAATTGAATTTGACACGTATGATTTTCTATATTACATTTTAATAGTTGATTTTGTTGACGGAAGTGTAAGATGGATGAGGAAACTCCACAATCAGATTAAGACACCACAGATAGGAGTTTGTGGGTTTTCTTACCTTGCTTACGAGCAGAATCAATCTGTAATTTAAACTATAAAGTTCTTTGATCTCATGAAACCAAAAAATATTGAATATAGAACTTTCAGCCCTTAAATCTAGAATAAAGTTAAGAGCCAAATACCAGAGTCGCTAATTTTCTGTTTTTCTCCTAACTTCATCCCCATATCGCTCCGGACTGTCGAAGGAAGAGACGAGACAAGGGAGCGGGTTGCAGGTAAACTGCAATCCTTTGGAAGTGAACCAAAAGGTTAATTAGCCAAATTTCAAGGATTATATGTATTATTGAGCTAGCATTAAGTTGAATAAAATTTTAGATATCTATAGTTTCGCAATATTTGACAGACCAACATCTCTGTAAGAGAAAGAACTTGGGCAATATTTCAAACCTGGGCTATTTGTACTTGGTGATCTCTAGATGACGAGAATCTCAATAACTCGTTCGAAGCATATTCATCTAGGAATGGTTTATAAGTCCTCTGAAATAACTTGAACTGCCCCTCGACTATTCTTTTCACCTGTGACGATTATGTAAGCAGAAATTAGATTGGAATATGTTGTAACTTAAATAGGAATCTAGGATTTCGACAACACAATGATACAAATAGATAACCAAAAATATAATTGTGCAATTAATACAATGATCAACGCACACCCCGGGCCAGCCCTGTTATTTTATCATAAGTTAGTACAAAATCTCATTTTATAACCACCGAAATGCCCCTGAGTAATTAGGTGTCCATGTAATATAGATAAATATTAACTGATCTTAGTGCTGCACATTTATCAAAGGAAATTGGTGATCTACGTACAGTTCAATAGTTGGTCTTTCTAAGCTAATTGCTCCTTACTTGAACTTAAAATGCCTACTCAGATGCTATAGCTCAGGTCTCAGGAAGGACAAAGCATCTTAAAAGTAGTAACACCATGTACCTATCTGTTAATCATGCACAAAGTTTTCAATTTTCTTAGTAATGTTCAGTCAGATACTTCGAGAGTACCTTGTTCTTGTCCTCTGCGAACAACATCCGCAAGTCACCCATGTAAGAGAGGCTACAGATCTTAGCATACAGATCTTCCTGCATTGGAAAGATTGCTTGTTACACATTCTTGTAATTGTCGAATTACTAATTCTGATTACAAATTACAATCAAACCTCACTGAACTCTGACGGCAAAAGGAGTAGCGCAGCAGAAGTCGCAGCCTTCAAATTAACCGAGTTTACATTTTCTACGTCGATATTATCTGCAAGTATATGAACCTGTAGGTAGGGGATAACTTATATCATTACGATTCCACCAAAGACGAGGTACATAAAAAGGATAAAACCATTGCAGAATAGATGATAAGAAGATCACAAACAAAGAACACTAACAACATCAGAATCAGCAGAAGAACGAAAGAAAGAAGTTGCATATATTGTTGAGTTTCAACTATGGAAGAGACATTCTGTTATGAACTAAATCATGTAAAATGCATGTGTAAGTGATGGACATGAGAACAAAACACACAACTGTATTAGGCAAGTTGTTTCAAGAGTTGGTGCATATTCAACGTAAGACTAAAAGCTGAACAAGAACACAGCCAAAAACAGCTCATTGCGTTATTCTGAAGTTCTGTACTTAGACAAGAGTTGGTAGACATGTCACTCTAAGAAGTCACTAAAATGTAGTATTACAATCTTCCCTAGAGGTCGTCATCACCCCATGTGGTTTATCACTTTTAAGAATATAAATCCGTTACAAACATTGGGATCATACACCGTGCGAAGCGTAAGAGTACAACACAGAAAATCTCAAAATGGGGAAACGGGCTAAGCATATTATTTTCTTCTGTTAGCTATGAGGTCATCTACTTAATCTTTGTATTTATTTTTACTTTTAGATCACCTATAGCAATTAAATTATACACCTTTTAGATCAACTATAGTTACACTGTATACAAGAAACTAACCTAGAGTGCTATTTTATGGTCCTAACACAATTCATAAGCTAGTACATTTAAGATGTAAAATTGTAAATAACTTCACATTATACCCATTGAAGTGAGTGAGTTACGAATATCAGTATTCGACATGGAAAAAGAAAATATTAAATAGAACTATCCATGTTACATCTCTATTGTCTATAACATGCTCAAAGTTAGATGACAAACACATCACTAGATAGGGCTTCACAAGAAACAAAAGCACCTAAGAAAAGCTTACTGGTTTTTGCAAACGGCCACTAATGTAAAAGCTCTCCCAACTCAATACATCTTGAACCAAGTCATGCATTCGAACGACACCATACTTGACCATCTGTAACATGTTGCAATAAATATGATTACGAGCTTACTCGTCACTTCATTCAAATTCATTATATGCTAAAAAGTAAAATATTCACCATGAAATCAAAAAATTTAACTTGACATTCTAAATGAACGTGGAAGGTCATTACCCTGTCTTTCAAACTAACAAATGGGTTAAAGTGTACTCCTACACCAATTTCATCAGCAACTTGAGTAATCTAACAAAGTGAACAAAAATACCAATTATGATTTAAATGGAAAAAATGCAAAAGCCAAAACTTTAGGACAGTGAAGAAGAATATGGCACCAGTTTCGCCCCACCAAGGTGCACCATCCATGAAGCATAGTGATTCTTGTTCATTTTCAGATTCTGAAAATATGATTAGAACTCATCACTTCATCCCTTTGGTGTTTGTTACAAGTGAAAAAGAAAATATCGTAATTCAAACTTACCTCAGAATGCCATTGCAAGGGATCCGATACTCCAATAATGTAATCTATCATTCTACTCTAAAAAAAAGCAAATCTTCAGATAAATGAAACATCATCGAAACAGCCTATCCATTACTTGTCATTTGTATTTTCTCGTTGTTATCTGACTCGTCTGAATCCGAATAATCTGACTCAAATGAACCCAAAATCAGCCCAAATTACTTGTTCAAACGAGTGAGACATCACGAGTCAGACAAATACACCAGACATGGGAAAAAAACAAACAGCACCCTAGTCTAGAAACTAGTAATAAACATGAAAAGCAATGGAAGAAGAAGGGAAGAAACCTTGTCATTGTTGTCAGGAAGGAGAGACGAACCATACGAGCAGCAGAATTCCACAGGGGGAAGAATTTCTAATAGACCTCCAAGCTCAGCTTTGTTCACCATCCTAAAATGCCAAAACTTTTAAGCTTGCTCAACTTTTTCTACAAGTGATTGAAGTTCTAAATTTAGACAATGGATATACATGAAATATGAATTCAATGTGCATACGAACACATGAAAAGAAACCATCTTCAACAACATTAACTTCTGGATGACCTTTGAAGAATTATCTTAAAACCAAACAGTGAACAGGCAGAACAAGCTCAAGTGAAAAAAAAAAACAAGTTTACTGGTTCCTCTTCAGTAAACTGCAAATTGAAAGAAAATTTTTGGTGATGAGTTTATTCTAAATTCTCAGAGGAATTTCGTCGAATAAGTGAAGTGCATATCGTATTTGTAACAATCACATGATTAAACAACTAATGAAGATGTTTATGAATTCTTCGTGCTTCTTTCTCTACCAAAAGAGTCTAGTACAAATTGAATTTAAGGGAAAACTGTCCTCAAAACTAACCTATAATAAATGTTGGAACTTATTATCTTTTGAGCTTATGATCCTTTATTACCAAACCCAGTTTCTTCCAATGGGTAGAAGATCAATATGTTGAATAATGTGTAGATCCTCTCATTCAGTTTTATTTAAAGAGGAACCCAACTTTTGGAGGTTATTATAAGCCTATATATGTGTATTTGTCTTTTTGGTCTTGACAACAACAATCTAATTAGAACTTTCACTGGTAGTCTAGACAGAATATTCAAAATTTGCTCCTCAGAAATACCTTGATCAATTTGAGTCTTCTTCCTTTTTTTGAAGAAATTGACTATGACCCTCCATCACTTTTCTCTAATAAGAACTTTCACTGTCTTCTTCTTTTTTGAAGAAATTGAATATTACCCTCCATCACTTTTCTCTTCTCAGGTTGCATATTAATTTAAGGTATTTCTATTAGACATTTCATCAAACACACATATGGTAACATTAAAAACATAAAGAAGCAACCAATGAATCATGAGAGAACAAAAGATGATGTAATAAATTTCAACAAAGAAGATGAAGTTTGACAGATATGAGAGAACAAAAGATGATGTAATAAATTTCTACAATGAAGAGGAAGTTTAACAGAGATTGAGAGGACAAAAGATGAAGTAATACTAACCTCTCACGTTTAGAAAGCAGGAAAATGATGAAAGAAAATGATTTAAGTGTGCGTCTCAGTGAGGGAGATGAGATGTGTCTGATGAAGTGAGAAGATACATCCGTTTAGAGAGTAGGAAAACAGCGTGGCTATAGGCACCCAGAGGCAGACTTTATAGATTTTATTGAATCCGACGGCGGACGACCGGATCTATCCAAGGATTTGTCCCAATAAGCACCCATCCAAGGAAGGCCACTCACTAGATGCTGCTTTCCTGTAGTGGAATCTATGGAGAATCACCGCTGTAGAAGGACACCAAAGGGGTTCATCAGTATTACATAGTTCAAACATAGAATTAAAGGTTGTTGTCAACATAAAAATGAAGCATTCGCCTGGTATGTGTATCTTTATTTTCATGTTTATAATATGAACTAAAACTGTTGTAACCATTATACAATCTCAAACGTTCTTCGTATACATAAAGGTATTATAATTCATATGATAGCAGTTACAAGATTGGTGACTTGTTCTCATATGAAAAGAATGCTCTGAAAGATTGTATGGAAATGTTGGATCAAACCCTTCATGAATTAAGACAAGCAGTTCAAGAACTTCAAAATGTTTCAGAATCAACAGATAATCTTCCCCAATTCTATAGTGAAATCAAGAATTTACTTATAGCAGCAATCACAAACGAAAACAAGTGTGTCAAAGGCATTTCCGATATCGAAGAATCAGGTCCTGATGATCAAAAGGGTCTTAAAGATTACATCCAAGACCTATGGAATCCTATTTCTTGGATGATTAGTAATTGCTCAGCCATTGTTAAACAGATTGAAACTACTGAACATGTTCACAAGATGACGGCTAAAGATCGGAAACTAATGCAAATTACTCCAAAGATTAGGCCGAATGTTATCGTAGCAAGTAATGGCAGTCCAAATTATAGCACTTTCAGCAAGGCAGTTGGGATGGCATCTAATTTCAGCACTAACAGGTTTCATTTTCTTGACGATTCTTGTTGAACTTATCTATCTGTATTTCCTGTTTCTTGGGCTTCCTATTTTCCGCAATGAGATTTGATACTTATATGTAAAAAGAAAAGAAAAATAACAACCCATGAAATAGGTCCCATTAATTAAGACAATATATAGGTAGAAGATTATTATCTACATGAAAGACAACCAACATCTCTTACACAACTAACATAACTGCCAAAATAAACATAACAACATCAAAGAGAGTAGTAGTAAAAGTAGTAGTACATGTAGTCTAATTGATTGAAAAAAGAAGCATTACTTGTATACTAGTACTAGAATACTTTGTTCATGGAAAATAAAGCTAAACTCATGAAAGAGGAAGAAGAACTAAAACTGTTGTAACCATTATACTAGTACTAGAATACTAGTTCAGGAAGATGAAGAAGAAGAAGAAGAAGAAGAAGAAGAAGAAGAAGATGAGGAAGAAGAAGAAGACAGTGAATGATATTTATTCTTATACATAAACTGTTGTAACCATTATTCATATCAGATGCACCCAAGTTGGGAATTACCTTCTCTATAGTTTCCATCACCATTCTCCTGTAAGGTTCACTCTCATCTTTAAGATCTTCAACGGTTCTTCCCACTATATCAGCAACGCCAACTTTGTTTGCAATTTCTACAGTGGTTTCCACTAGCTGCTTATAGTTTCTACGGTCCAAGGCCATCCTCCTAACCCAGAAATTCTTAAAGAACTCCGGAAGATCCAAATCTTTCTAGTGACGGGCAAGTAGCTCAGAAAAGAGAGAATCTATTTCCTTCCAAGCAGGCTGTAGTCCATTCATATCTCTTTCATAACATAGGAGGGTAGTCAATTCATATCTCATAGGCAGTAGGCTCTTTTAAGTAACCCCTGTGTGACCTTATACCCTTCCACAAAGGTTTCAAGACAGAATCGAAACTTTCAATACCATATGGAGCAGAAGCCTCAGCTAGAGCAGCCAATGACAGTGCAGTAATAGTTCTCACCTTCTGATTCTCATCATTCAAACCATGCTCTATGATTTCAAGACAGTGCAGTAATAGTTCTCACCTTCTGATTCTCATCATTATATGAATTTGATGAAGCTTAAACTAAAACTCTAAGCAAAACTAAAATAAATATCATTCACTGTCTTCTTCTTCCTCATCTTCTTCTTCTTCTTCATCTTCCTGAACTAAGCAAAACTAAAATTTATTCTAATGACTATCTTAGATGTAGATTGTAGTCAACTTCAAAAAAAAAAAGAGAGAGACCTAGAGGGAGAATGGTAACTTCTATCTTTTACATACTACTAATTGATTCCCAACCTATAACCTAAATTCTCAACAAAAAAACCTACAACCTAAATTCTCAACAAGATTTTGGTACTAATAATTCACATGTAATGGAAAAAGAAGTGAACTGAGCTACCCTAATGATGAAGTACCTGATTAAAGTAGTAGAAAACTTGAAATACTCACAAAATTTCAGAATCAAAATTGACAAACAATCAATCGAAACCCTAAGAACTAGAAATCAAAATAGGAAACATTTAGGGGAAAATCTAACCTGCTATTTAGATTTGCAGAACCAGGTCCTAGAGAGAGACTTCAATCCTGGTTAATTAGGGAAAAATCAAATGAAAAACCAAAAATTAGAGAGAGAGGGCGTTGGTTTACCTTGACGAACTTTTTTTTTTGAAACCGAAACTTGACGAACTGAACTACCCTAACCTAGTAGTACAACTTGAAAATCCAAGCTTAACCCTAAAAATCAACAATGGAAAAACAAAGATAGAGAGAGAGGGCATTGGTTTACCTGACGAGAATAATTTTCGTGGAGAGAGAATAGAGAAGAAAGAGGGAAGGAAAGAGAAAGTAGAGTTTGGGTAAAGGTCATCTGCTTCCGACCAACGAGCCGACGAAAATAATCGCGGAAAATATTTGTGCGAAAATTTGGCGGAAAATGTTCGCGCCAAGAAACTCAGGAAATCATTTCCTCTTCCGACGGAGAAAATTTAAAACCGTCATATTTGGGTCTTTCTCTGACGACATAAAGAGCCGTCGGAACAGTGTCATTTCTCCAAATAACAAATTAAGTATTTTCTTCGGAAGGTCAGTGTAAACGCGTCGTTAATACCTCATACTTTCGTCGAAATTTAGACATTCCGTCGGAAATAATTGAATTTCCTACGGTAAGTACGAAATCCGTCGGAAATATGACCTTTTTCCGACCAGTTTTCTTCTTTCCGTCGGAAATAGTCCGTCATGAATTGCACGTCACTTTGTAGTACTTAATGGGCCATAAAGGTTTTGTGAGGGGAAGATGAGGTGTTCAAAGGGTCATTTATATTATTCTAGTCATCCTCATTTATTTTGTGCCAGTCACCTAAACAAGTCCTGTTTTGTTATATAGATAGATTTTAGCCCTTTCACATTTGTATCTATTTCTCTATTTAATGAAATCGTTTGGCCTTGATTAGGGCATCTTGACCAATACATTCTCATGGTATCAAGAGCCGACTAAAAGAAATATTCTCATGGTTGATCTGTCAGTGCCGAGGGCGAACCAATACTGTTACTTTCAGTTGACCTCGCAGTTAGGGGCGTAGGTAGCGGGGTTTAGCCGGTATGGTTGCGTTAAGACGGGTTTGCCTGTTAGTCTTCAGGTCCGTTCTTGACTTCTTGATGTTAGTCAACGTTTAGACAATTTATGCATCATCCTGAGTCTCGCCACTCCTTAGTCGAAAGTAGAGAGACCGAGGAGTAGAAGTAACTCTTGGGTTCGGTCGTTAAATATCTTAAATGGTCCTGAAGACAAGGGGTATCCGTGGACCAGAGTTGTTTCGTGAAGCTCGGTCGTTCTTTTAAATTTCCTATGCTCCGGGGGCTGACTTTGGTCGAACTGTTGGTGAAGTTCTTCTTCGTAACTGCGTTGGAGGGGCGTTTGTTCGTCAACGCTGTTTTGACCAGGACTGGTTGGGTAGTGGTCTTATTCAATCTGTATACACGTATTCTGTTCTTCGTGACACGGTTCGGTTTCTGCTCAAGGAGAGTGATTTCCGCTCCATGCGTGATTTTGTGACGTCATGGATCCGATCTTCTGATCACGCGTTTTCGACGTTGATCTTTTGGATAACTGCCCACGATACCTTATGCTGCATGCGTGGCCACGTGGCGTTTCGCGATTAGATAGTCGAGCGAATTCTGTCAAGTCTTATTAATTCCTTTGGACCTGGTTAGTCTTAGATCGCGCGTTGACATTTAGTCAGTATCACTTGGCGCGCTACCGAGGCTATTTTTGATTTAATTCTCCTTATCTGTTTGAGAGAATCCTTTGGCCTTCTTCTTCCACTAAAAATAGCCTCCTTTGGCTTCTTTCTTCAACACTTCACTTTTTCTCTAATATCTTTAGTATTTTCTGATATTCCTCTTCAACTCCTTTTTTCGTTAAGGAATTCAAGATGAGGTCCCTGTTAGAGTTTATACTTGGGTATCTTTTTTTTGTAGATGTTTTTTCGATAATGGAGATAGTTAAGGGTGACTTTTCCGACAATGGAGATAGTTATCCGGGATGCCAATTTGGATCTAGCCCCCAAGATGGTAGTGGGCTAGATGTCATTCTAGACCAAGGTCTCTCATTTTCTTCTCTTGGGGGAGATAATTCTAGAGATCGACTTGCACCCAACTTATCATATGGTGACGCTTTGAATGAGGGGATTCTCCTCCCGATCGGGTCATTGGTGTTGACGAGACGTCCTCTAGCTGTCTTCATTCCTCAATTTCTTTCCTCCTTTGCTCTTTCAATGCTTTTTGAGTCATTTCGGAGTTAAGGCCGGTGTTGATGGATTCAGCTCTAGTACGTCTGACGTCTTTTTTCTTGTCCTCAACTACTTCTTTTTCACTCTCGCAATTTCTTCTGCAATGGATGTTGATCATCCAGCGCGCCTTGGGTGTCCTTACTTGTAAAATTGTTTTTAACGGATGTTGTTTCAGAATGAATAATTATGAATAAAGGATTATTATTTTATATTATTTTTTTATTTATTTATTCCCAATACATTTTTTTACCTTTATATCTGTTTGGCTCGCGAGTATTTGCTTTTTCCCGGTCGTCAGCTACTATTGCCACGCGTTCGTATGCTACTCGTGGTACTTGTTGGCACGGATCCGCAGTTGACATTGCCTTTGGGGCTGCTTTATAAATAGCTCGTTCCTCAAGATATATCCTTTCCTTTTAGCTCTCCTATCTCTGTTTGCCGCTCTTGGTTGCCCTCCAAAGCTTCTTTCTCACTCTTCCTTTTTTCTTGAATCAATGGCTGCTCCTACCTACGATCCTTCTTACTCAGGTCATAATCGTCACCCTAGTTCTATGACTCAGAAGGATCTTGATAATCTTCGTGCAGAGCATTCCTTTTTAACTACTGTTGAGCTCCTTCTTCCCACTCTTGACGAACGGGTTACCCCACTTCCGACCGTCGTGTTGGCATTTATGAGGTTTTCTTCAAGCTCGACTTGTTTTTTTTCTTTTCCTGCTTTCCTGGTGAACCTGTTAAATCATTACGGTCTTCACCTTTTTCAACTGAGCCCTAACGCTGTGATGACGATCATGGCGTTCTACCTGCTCAATAATCATCTGGGTGAAAATGTCAGTCTTTATGCTTTTGATAAGATTGTTTCTGTCAAGACCAGTGATCACTTTTGGTACTATTTCTCTTCTCTCTTGGAGTTGTTCTTCTCTGTCCCATCTACTCTTAAAGATTATAAAGAGAGGTTATTCTTTGTCCCTCCCTCGGATGCTACCAAAGATTTTGGTTTCGTTACTCGTACCCCTGACTTTCCGACTGAAGTTCCCAAGTTTTCCTCTGACGCTGGAGACACCAAGTGTCTGGAGACTATGTCCGCCTTGAATAGTGGAAGGAAGGGTTGGTTCTTAAATACCTTGCTGACTTTAATGTTCTCCTTGCAGCCGGTGTGATTTCCTCTTATCCGGGCATGTGTTTCATGATTTTTCCCTCCTCCTTTTGTTTCTTTTTGTCCCTTCTTATTTGTACTTTTTACTCTTTTCCCCCTTTTCAGTTTTCTTGAAGAAACGGGCCAGAACAAACGATCAACCATCTTCCTCTGGTGTCAAGAAGCCTCGTACCAAGTTAGTGGCTGATCGGAGCTCTTCCAGCATCAAGTTCCGTGAGCCCAGTAGTTCTATCACTCCTTCAGCTCCTCTGGGGTCTCCTACCAAACACAAGAATTGAATGTTATTTTCATACTCTAACCTAAAATAAGAACTTTAATTAGGTTAAAGTAAGAACATAAATTAGGTTAATGTTGTACAAGTCCAACCAAATTTTACAAAAGCTCCAGTAAAATAAAACCAAAATTACGATATAACATTTATATAAGGCGATGATGAAGGAATAGATATAAAGCAAATATTATGAGTTCATAGATAAATAATAAGTTGCTACATCTTCAAAATGTTCTTAAGGTTTCTCATAACTTATTACATAAAATCTAAGTGTGTATTATCGGAATAAAATATAAGTATGCATTATCGAAATAAAAACTAGGCATTGAAGTTAAACTTCTTCAGTAATATCTTTGCGAACAAATCGTCTTCTTTTCTTGCAATTATTTTCGCCAAGAGCTTTGATCGAAACCAAGGTGTTCACATGAGGAATTGCATAAAAACTTTCCAAACCTCGATCAGCCTTCGTGAGTTGTATGAATTTCATAGTTTCTGAGTCGTATCGAGAAAGAACTGTATTATTCTGCCACACTAAAACTTCATCTTTCTTGGTAGCTGCAAAGGGTATATTTTGTAAACCTTCATATTTAATACTAACCTTCACTTTCCAATTGCCAGGCTCATTCGTAGTCCTATTCTCTAGTGACCATATGTTTAGAAATGTGAATCTCATTTCATGAAATAAGCACAAACACCTCCCCATCACTCCGATGTAAAATACGTGGAGAGGGTCGATATAATCAGCAGTATGTGATAAACCAGGACAAGGAGGCAAATCGATATAACTGAATACCTCTTCCACTATATTGAAAGCTAAAATCTTCGACTTACTTTTATCTAGCCAGTGAAGGGCACCATCCAGATCGATACCACAAAGTAATGGGCCTGATTTTGGTCGTTTGAATTGTATTCCTCCCAGGGTTCTCCATCCACTTCCACTCCCTATAGTGTATACTTGGACATGTCCCATAATGCTATCCATCTGGGAGTAGTAGATTCGAACAACTTTGTACTCATTAGATATAGGACTAAAACCAAATCCACATGTCATTGCCCTATAGCTTTCCGGAAGTCTTGGAAGGTTGAAGTATTCTCTGGTAAGAGGGTTAAGGATGTAGACAGGATTGTAAATGTGACAGAGTGTGTAGGGGGAGTTGTAATAGTCGGTTAAGGCGAAACAAACTAAACCGTTGCTGGAACCAATTGGATCACATCTACAATAAGGCTTGTTGGTCGGAGGGATGTCTATCATCGTAAGTTTTTCGTAAGAGTACATATCCTCATCCCTAATTATCTTATCATAGTCCCCATAATATAGTTGAGTGTTGGGTTCTCGCTTAAAACGAAATGAGAAAAGAAGACCTAAATTTTCTTTTGAAGCTTCAACTCCACTAAGATCCTCTTCCCCATCATTATTAAGCTTTAATAACTGCCGTCGAGCCCTCAAATTCTTATCAATAAAATAAGTACTACTGAAAACAGATCCCCAAATTTTGCATACTTGTTTAAATATTAAAATTGTCTCGGCAGGTAAACGAGAAAGTATTTCAAAGGTGATATCTACATGAAGAAATACCCCCTTACGTACAAGTTCGAATTTGGATTGAATCTTTCTCTTTGTGTCTTTTGCTTTCTTCCTCTTCTCTCCATCTCTCTTTCGATTTTGGTTCTCTCCATCTCTCTTTCGATTTTGGTTTTGCTTTGCATTGTCCATATTGAGATTTCTTCTTCTTTAAAACTGCAACATAAAAACAAGCAGGTGTCCCATTATTTCATTAACGAAGAATAAAAAATATGAAAGAACCACCAAAAAAAGAAAAAAAAAAAGTTTTACTCACAATATATGAACTAATAATGCCAAATTCTCCACAAGAGAGAAAATATGAAGATGATAGAAAGAGCCAAGATTGGCACTCCCACCTTGAGGGTATTGAAGAGTGATGAGTACCCTTTTTATTATAATCCATGGGGTCTCATATGAGATCAGATATGAATGGAAACTCATCATATGAATGGATGTATCTAATTGGCATCGTTTCATATATATAATATATGGTATCTTCTTTAAACGGGGATTCTCTCCCTTTATTCTCCCCACCAATTCGGATGAGTCAACCTTGAATCATCCTCCCTACTCTTCTGCTATAAACACTACTATAATCACTTCATTAAGAAGTTAAGTATAATTCATTCTGAATAGAAGTTAATCAAGATCTTATTCTTGTATTTCTATAGGTGAAAATGGGTACCCCGATACTAGAATCGTTTATGTCTTTTCGGGATCTTTATTTTGTTAATGATTAATAAAGGTTTAGTATCCGGGGTGTTTACCTCGATTGGCATATATAAGATATCAAAAATACTAAGTGAGTATATCCCACAAATATCCTATATTAATTGTATTCTTACTATAAAATTTGTGTTTCTAACTTAGCATGACATAAATCGAATCGATTACCACTTAATTTCCTAGAAGAAGAATGACCACATATAATGTTTTTCTTGGAACAACATTATATGTGAATATGTTATCTACTGTAAAATGAAGGCTAGAATTTGTTATCTACAAAGTTGTTCATCTTCGTGTTATTCGATATTCGACTTTAGTTGCAATTGAGTGTCTAAGACTCACAACCTTTCCAACAGTGGTATCAGAGCCAGGTTCTTGTCGTTCGGTTCGTGGAAGAAGACATTGAAATAATGGCGGCAAAGTACGATATAGAAAAGTTCAATGGGAATAATTTCTCATTATGGAAAATGAAGATGAAGGCAATTTTGAGAAAAGATTATTGTCTGGCGGCAATTGAAGATAGGCGGGTTGATATGCTTGATGACGCTAAGTGGAACGAGATAGGTGGCAATGCTATTGCAAATCTACACCTAGCACTAGCCGATGGAGTATTATCAAGTGTAGCTGAGAAGGCGTCAGCAAAAGAAATATGGGATACTTTTAACAAAGTTGTACGACACCAAATCACTACACAACAAAATCTTCTTGAAGAGAAGACTCTACACTCTTAGAATGATGGAATCAACAACGGTAACAAACCACATCAACACCCTTAATACTTTATTCTCTCAACTTACATCAATAGGGCATAACATGGACACGGTTGAACGTGGGGAAATTCTACTTCAAAGTCTACCGGATTCATATGATCAACTCATCATCAATATTACCACCAATATAGAAATTATGTCCTTTGATGATATTGCTGCAGCAATTCTTGAAGAAGAAAATCGGCGCAAAAACAAAGAAGATAGACAAGAAAGCTCACAACATGCTGAAGGTTTGACGATGATGAGAGGGCGATCAATGGAACGTGGCTCAAGTGGGAGTCAAAAGAAGAGTAGATCAAAATCAATGAGTAGGAAGAATGTGAAGTGTCACTATTGTGGAAAGAAAGGGCATTACAAAGGGAGTGTTGGGTTCTCAAAAAGAAAGAAGGAAAAAGTCCTGAGTTGTCAAACGCTCAGGGTTGTGTAGCACGTACCTCGGATGAAGGCAAAATTTTATACAGCGAGGCAACAACAGTTCATGAAGGCAGAAGAAATTTTGCCGAAGTTTGGCTAATGGATTCAGGAGCCACATGGCATATGACCCCTCAGAGAGAATGGTTCCATCAATATGAACCCACCTCTGGAGGATCTGTGTACATGGGAGATGATCATGTTGTGGAGATTGCTGATATTGGGAGCATTAAACTGAAGATATATGATGGTACCGTTCGCACTATCCAGGAGGTACGACATGTTAAAGGTTTGAAAAAAAATCTATTGTCTTTAGGACAATTAGATAGTCTCGGGTGTAAAACCCATATTAAAGGTGGGAAAATGAAGGTGATCAAAGGTGCGCTTGTGATCATGAAAGCGAAACAGATAGCTGCTAATATGTACATGCTTCAAGGAGAAACACAACAAGAGGGAGAAGTTTCAGTTGCATCAACAAGTTCGATAGAAGAGTCAACAAATCTTTGGCACCAAAAACTCGGTACATATCAGAACAAGGTATGAAGATTCTCGTCGAACAAAACCTTCTTCCAGGGCTCAAAAATATTTCCTTACCATTTTGTGAGCATTGTGTTACTAGTAAGCAGCACAGATTGAAGTTCAGTAGTTCAAATGCTAGAAGCAAGACTACCTTAGATGTATGGCAATCACCGGTTATATCCCTATGAGGTGCAAGATACTTTGTATCTTTTATTGATGATTACTCCAGGAGTTGTTGGGTGTTTCCAATCAAGAGGAAGGCAGATGTATTTCCAGTTTTCAAAATTTTCAAAGCGCAAATAGAGCTTGAATCTGAGAAGAAGATCAAGTGTCTAAGGTCAGAAAATGAAGGAGAATATAATGGTATTGAATTTGATACCTTTTGTCAAGAAGAAGACATCAAAAGGCAGTTCACAGTGGCGTACACTCCACAACAAAATGGAGTAGCAGAGCGGATGAACAAAACCTTGTTAGAAAGAACAAGAGCAATGTTGAGAGCTGCAGGAATGGACAAATCTTTTTGGGCGGAAGCAGTCAAGACCGCGTGCTATGTGATCAATCGGTCTCCATCAACCGCAATTGATCTAAAGACGCCAATGCAAATGTGGACAGGTACCAGCTGATTATTCTCGCTTACATATGTTTGGAAGTCCAGTGTACGTGATGTACAACACCCAAGAATCATCAAAACTAGATTCGAACTTTAGAAGATGTATTTTCTTAGGGTATGTTGATGGTGTGAAGGGGTACCGCCTGTGGGATCCCACTGCCACAAGGTAATAATCAGTCGGCACGTGATATTTACAGAAGACAAAGTACATACAAATGATAACACTTCAAAGGAGAAACCAGAGACTAGTACAGTTCATGTTAGAAATGAACAAGAAGATCAAAATTCTTCTGAAGCGAAACTACAACACGAAGAACAAGAAGAAGCTGAGACTGAAACTCCACTAATTCGACAGTCAACTCGGGAGCGGAGAGAACCAGCTTGTCACTCAGATTATTTTATGGAAGGGAATATTGCATACTGTCTGCTAACGGAAGATGGAGAACCTTCAACTTATCATGAGGTTATAAAAGGTCAAGAAGCTTCTCTATGGATGGCGGCAATGCAAGAAGAAATAGAAGCTCTCCATAAAAATAATACATGGGATCTTGTTCATCTACCACAAGGAAGGAAAGCTATCAGAAACAAATGGGTCTTTAAGATCAAACGAGATAGCAATGACCAAGTGGAGCAGTATCGTGCTAGATTAGTAGTAAAAGGGTTTGCTCAGAAAGAAGGTATCGACTTCAACGAGATATTCTCACCTGTTGTACGACTTACAACAGTTCGGGTAGTCCTGGCGATGTGTGCTACATATGACTTGTACTTAGAGCAATTAGATGTGAAAACTGCATTTCTTCATAGAGAACTTGAATAAGAAATTTATATGCTCCAACCAGAAGGTTTTGAAGAAAAAGAGAACTTGGTTTGCAGGTTGAACAAATCTCTATACGATCTCAAACAGTCGCCGAGATGTTGGTATAAGAGATTTGATTCCTACATTACGAGCCTAGGATACAACAGACTTAATGCAGATCCTTGTACTTACAACAAGAAATTTGGTGATGGTGATTTTATAATTTTGCTGTTGTATGTAGACGACATGTTGGTTGCAGGCCCCAACAAAGATCGTATTGAAAATTTGAAGGCTCGAATGGCTAGGGAATTTGAAATGAAGGAATTGGGACCAACAAACAAGATTCTAGGGATGCAAATTCACCGAGACAGAAGTAATAGGAAGATTTGGCTTTCTCAAGAAAACTACTTAAAGAAAATCTTGCGACGCTTTAATATGCAAGATAGTAAGTCAATCTCTACCCCTCTTCCTATTAATTTCAAGTTATCTTCAAGTATGTGTCCTAGCAGTGAAGCAGAGAAGATGGAGATGTCTCGAGTACCGTATGCATCGCAGTGGGTAGTCTAATCTTTGCCATGGTATGTACAAGACCAGACATTGCACAAGCAGTGGGAGAGCGGTTAGTCGGTACATGGCAAATCCTGGTAGAGAGCATTAGAATACGATGAAGAGGATCCTGAGATATCTCAAGGGTACCTCAAATGTTGCATTATGTTATGGAGGACCAGACTTTCTTGTTAGAGGTTATGTTCATTCGAATTATGCAAGTGATCTTGATAAAAACAAATCCACCACAGGGTATGTGTTTACACTTGCTAGAGGAGCAGTAAGTTGGGTTTCGAAACTGCAGTCTATCGTGGCTACTTTTACGACGGAAGCAGAATACGTGACAGCTACACAATCTAGCAAAGAGGCAATATGGTTGCAAATGTTATTGGAAGAGCTTGGACACAAACAAAAGAAGGTAACTTTGTTTTGTGATAGTCAAAGCGCTTTGCACTTGGCAAAGAATCCAACATTTCACTCGAGGACGAAACATATACGAGTTCAATAATACTTTGTTCGTGAGAAGGTGGAAGAAGGAAGCATTAGTATGGAAAAAAATTCATACAAAAGAGAACCTAGCAGTTATATTGACAAAGCCAGTAGACAACAACAAGTTCATGTGGTGTCGATCCTCCATCGGCCTAGCAGAAAACGTAAGCAGCATAAGAGCAAAGTAGATAGGATGGAGAAGTTACAAACAAAAGTAACTTTAAGTGGGAGAATGTTGAAAATGAATGTACAAGAGGTGTAAAGATACTTTTGTTGCTCAAACAAGAGGTGGCAACACTATGGGATAAGGTGTCATCATATGGGTGTGGTGGCATCCATATAGGTGTAGATGGCAACATATGGGAATTGAGGTGCCTTCTTCTCATGTGAGTCTTCATTTGAGTGAGACACCTCATCATGTTGAGGTGTCCATTTCATTTGAGGTGTCCTCAAATGAGACTACCATATGACAAATGCCAATCCCATAATGAGACACCCTACATGTACAATGACACCTCAATGGTGAGGTGTCACCATAATGTCCATTCTTTACACTATAAAAAGAGAGATATGGTGATGTTCAAAATCATCCCATTCTCATCCCATCCATTCCATCTCATAAGCAAGCCAAGTGAAGAGAAAGTGAGTTAGTATTAGAAAGAGAGTTTAGTTTCTTCTAAATACTTATCTTTCCTTTGGTAAAGAGAGAGTTGATAGTATATCTCCTAAAATAAGAGAGAGGTTGTTCATAAGTGTTATCTCATTATATAGAGAGAAGAAGTTGTAAGTAATTCATCTCTAAGTGCAAATCTATCTACAAAGTTGTTCATCTTCGTGTTATTCGATATTCGACTTTAGTTGCAATTGAGTGTCTAAGACTCACAACCTTTCTAACAGAATTAAAGGATGTGCAAGTACAATTCAAAAGTACAACGTCTCCAAAGGATGCGCAAGTACAACGTCTCCGAGGAAAAAAATCCGAAAGTGCAGTTAATTTACTTGAATGCAATGTAGAAATTTTGTAACACGTTTTTAGAAACATAAATAGTTACGATTTCATATCGAAATAAGAATTTTTTTGTGACTACTGAAACAGGAATTTGAATTTGTAATAACTTTCTAGGAAGGGTGCTATATGAGGGGGAGGGGTTGCATGCACATAGAGAAGACTTCATTAAGAACGTAATTCTCTACTACCAAAAATAATTATGTGTAGTTGTGTACAGTACATTAGCTAATTAGTTCGTTCAGCATCCTTACATGTTTCCAGCTAACATTTATATTTAGTTTCTAGATAGTGCTTCCGGAATCAATCCAATAATTCGGAAAATTGTTATCTAAGTTCCCGGTGGTGGTGGTGGATTTGCGATCCAGTGAAGGTGGTGGTGATGGTAGTGTGAAGAACTGAATAAGGGATTGTGTGTAATGGTGGTGGTGGTGGGTTCTGTGGTGTTTTGTGGTGGTGGTGTGGTGTGTGGTGTTTCGTGGTGGTGGTGTGTTTAATGGTGTTTCCGTGGCGGTGGTGGTGGTGCGGAGAGAGGTTGAAAAAGGGAGATAATTCAGTATTTTATTGTTTAGTATAATAAATTTGGCGGCTCTTCAGTGGTGGCGGCAACTTCCAGGCTATGGCAGCGACTTCCCGGCTATGGCGGCGGTGGTTCTCTCGGTTGGGGGCAGTTTTAGTCTTGGTTCAATTATTGTCGACGTTTAGGGTGTTTTCATGCTCGATCTTTAGGATCTCTTTTGTCGACCTTTAGGGTATTTTTGAGTCTTTGTCTGGTCGATTTCTTTCCCTTCATGAAGCACTTTACATTCGAAAGTTCTATGAACTTATCTTATGTAACTCTCATGTAGTTCTCAGAGAAATGAGTAACAACTATCATCGGTGGCCAATATATGGACAACCAAATGTTTTATATGAACAACTATTTTCGGGTCGGGTAAGAGTCAACTTAATGGACTTCGATTTAATAGAGGGACAATTCGCTCTCTCATCATTTCTTTCATTTTTTTTTAATCACAACAAATTCCTTTTATCTCCCCATCCCCTGAAGATCAAAGCTTCAACTAAGATTTGGTAATCACTTTCTCTCCTTCATCATCATCATCATATCTTAATTTCCATGAATCTTCAAACCTTGCAGTCCATCAACACAAAATCTTTCATCTCCATCAGTAGAACCTTCGTGAACTTTTGATTCAACTACTTCATATCCATCTTCAAATTTCAGTATTTCCCACCACCAACAATAACTTATAAACCACCATCGTTAGGAGGAAAAAAGTTTTTTCCTTCAATACAGCGAGCACAATCTTCTGGACCTGCATCTTCTAGGCGTGGTCGAATTGTGGCTAGTAGATGATCATCTTCTTTCACATCTTCCATCATTCAAGAATTCGAACTGGAGAAACCCTAATTCAATCTCACTAATCCCCGCTGGGATTATTCCTTGAATCATGTTGTTGGTCAATCTAAGAATAAAAAGCTTCTTCAAGCTTCATATATTAACTGGAATAGTCCCATTCAATTTGTTGAACCCCAAATTCAAAACCCTAATATTTCTACAATTTGTGATACTTCCTCAACCAAATCATTTCCCGGACATCTAAAATTCTCATCTGATCACTACAAGTTTTGATCTCAGGTATTTCACCATGAAATTTGTTGAATGATGCATTAAAATAACTAAGATTGTGAAATTGAAGAACATCAAATGGGATCAAACCAGTAAAATAATTACTATCCAAGTCCAAATGTTTGCACATTAAAATATGTTCTTGAACATTTTCCTCTGAAGAATTACTTCTGATGCAGGTAAATTACCAGTAAGATTATTGAAAGAAAAATCAAACCCAATAAGATTTAAGTAATTAGAAATCGATGGAGGAATCAAACCAGTTAGAGCGTTGTGTGTGAGAGAAAAGAAATTAGTTTTGAAGCAACTCTTCAATATAGTAGATGGAATTTCTTCACTGAAACTATTGAGATTAATGAGAGAGTGAAATTAAATGTGTATGAACTGTGAAGGGTGGTATATGTAGGGGAACGATATTTGAGAGAAAATATCTAGATATGCTTTATAATAAATTTAGACATATAGTAATATATTTAACTATATTAAAATTTAGAGATGTACGGGCTAGAAGCCCGTACAGAGCTCCTTCAACTCTCACAACTTTATAAGTTCTTCAATTCAATCTCTAATTTGCTTCTCTTGTGATTCCTATGCTTCCTGTGTTTCATACCCACATCTTACCTCTATTTATACTAAAGATAGAGCATACTAGTAAAGACTAGAGAGTTCCACATTGGGACTTACAAATAGTTAATATAATTTTTAGACTAATCTTTTAGTCAAACTTCTCTAGATTATTCTTCTCTAGATATTTCTACTTTAGAGAAGACTCCATCTAAATATTTCTCCCAATACAAAGAGTTACATAGGAAATTACAAATTACTAATTTCCAACACCCCTTCTTAATTTGTAATTTTTATCGAGTCCTTGAATTTTTGAAAATTCTTGTAGCACCATTTTCTGCATTAATCTTCTTTGGTTGATGGTTCTCCTCCTGGTTTCATTTCAGACCAAAAATATTAACTCAATATTGTTTGCATTTGCTCGCTGTAGCTGGAAGCATATTTTGAAATGAGCAATAAGACTTTTGTAATATCTTCCTTAGGACATCCTTGAAGGAATTAAGAATCACTATTTTCCTCCATAATCTTCATAAAAAGAATTAATATCCCACTTTTCGTTTTCCAACTGGTGTGCTCAAACGACAACTTTGGTCGTATTTTCATGCAGATGCTTAACTTTTTTTTTTTTTTTTGTTGATACGAGCTTGATCAATTTTAGATTCAGAGGCTCTTCACAACCTATTGAACTTGATCACTTGGATTCAGAGGTTCAGAATTTAATTGCTTTAACTCAACCCTGCTTTTTGGGTCTTCTTTTTGTTGATATTTTTTGCTAATTTTTCTGTCTCCCTTTCTTAAGAGATTCTCTCATTCACACCACCAGGTGGACAAACCCTTTCTTTGGGTAGTCAGTTTTTCCTTGCTCTCTCTTTCTTTGTTTTTTCTTCTTTGTGGGAATACCATCGCTTTTTTCCGTTGCATTTTTCTTCTTCTTTCTTCCTTTCTAATATGGAGATACACCAACACCCATTTTTCAATTTACAATTAACCTTGGATGAATATTTGTGTAGGACTCAACATTGAACCTTCTGATGTGATACCACTTGTAGGGGACGATATTTGGGAGAAAATATCTAGATAAGATTTATAATAAATTTAGACATATAGTAATATATTTAACTATATTAAAATTTAGAGATGTACGGGCTAGAAGCCCGTACAGAGCTCCTTCAACTCTCACAACTTTATAAGTTCTTCAATTCAATCTCTAATTTGCTTCTCTTGTGATTCCTATGCTTCCTGTGTTTCATACCCACATCTTACCTCTATAATTCAAATGACCATATCTCAAATGTCAAATATGAGCCATATCAACTTCACTTTTGAATGAAACATTCTCACATTTTGGCATAATAAGATAGAAAACATTATTTGAGGTCATTTGGACAGTGGCCACAATAAGATTTGTTCTTTTATCAACAATCTCACATTCTCCATTGTCAAAATGGAGAGAGTAATTTCTCCTCATGAGTTGCCCAACACTTAAGAGATTTTGTGTTATACCGGGAACATAAAGAACATCATGAATAAATTTATCACCTTTATTTGTAGCTACTGCAATCACACCTTTTCCTCCGGCAGGTTTTAATTTTCCATCACCAAGCTTTACTTGAGTAGACACATTTTTTTCAAGTTCTACAAATATTCTCTATTTCCAGTCATATGATGGTTGCATCCGCTGTCCAAATACCAAATATCCGATGGTGGTGTTTCAACATTCATGCAAGAAAATAACTGTGCTTCTTGTTTTTCTTCTGTAAAATGAACTTCGCTTTTTCCTTTTTGAAACCAACAATCTCTTTGAGAATGATTGGGAATTTTGCATTTGGTGCATTTAAACCGACATTCCTTAGATTCATGACCAACTTTTTTGCAACAGAAACAATAAGGAGCAGAATTTCCTTGAGAATTTTTTGTGTTGACGAACTTCCCTCGATTGTGTTCTTTTCCTTGAGATTGGAAAGAACCTTGTCCTTCTTGATGCTTTTCAAAATAATTTCTTTTTTGAAAAACCTTACTTCCTTTTTTTTGTTGTTTTGAAATATTAATCTTTGATTGAAATGCTTGCTCCACTGGACTACTTTGATATCTATTGATTCGACTTTCATGAGCTTCAAGAGAACTAATTAGTTCATAAAAAGAGAGAGAAGATAAATCTTTAGATTCTTCAATTGCGGCTACAACATGATCGAGTTTTTGCGGCAAACTTCGAAGAATTTTTTGCACGATTTTTTTTGTCTTCGATAGTATCTCCAAGACTTCTAATTTTGTTAATAAGTTCAGTGACACGAGATGAAAAAAGTTGAATATTTTCACTCTCCTTCATTCCCAAATTATCAAACTCTTTCCACAATGATTGAAGCTTAATAACAATAACTTTTTCGGAACCTTGAAATTCCTTTTTCAAAATATCTCATGCAATTTTAGCTTTAGTTGCACCCATAATTCTATGAAAGATCGATTTACTAACCCCTTGTTGGATGTATTGCAATGCTTTTGCATCCTTTTTAATTAGCTCTTTCAATTGAGCTATTGTTTTGCCTTCTTCTTCATAACCTTCATCAACTAATTCCCATAAATCTTGTGATACATAAGTTGTCCTCATTTGAATGCTCCAATAATCATAGTGTTCTCCATCAAAAATTGGTATGGAATTAGGTGAAAGATTGAAGGTGGAATTTGAAGATGGTGTTGACATTTCTTTATGAGATTGAAATAGATAAAGGGGATAATTGACTCTTGTGATTCCTAGGCTTCCTGTGTTTCATACCCACATCTTACCTCTATTTATACTAAAGATAGAGCATACTAGTAAAGACTAGAGAGTTCCACATTGGGACTTACAAAGAGTTAATATAATTTTTAGACTAATCTAAATATTTCTCCCAATACAAAGAGTTACATAGGAAATTACAAATTACTAATTTCCAACAGTATATTGAGATTGATGAGAGAGTGCAATTAATAGAAAGAAGATGGAATTGATGAACACTATTCAACACAAAGTGAAATCAATAGAAATAAGGGATTGATAAGAGAAAAAAAGGGAAGAAAGAAAATAAGCTTTGATCATAATTGGTATATCAAAGTTTTTTTTATGAGAACTTAAATTTGTTCTAGAAAGAGACTGAGAGAAAGAAAGGGTTTTTTGAACAGGTGATAGAGCTTTAATAATAAGTCTTTTACTTTTGTCTCCTTAATAAATATAAGTCAGACACATTTGATTCGGGTCCATGGCCGGCCCTGGGCCCAAAGCAGGCAAAGCCTTGCTTTGGGCCCCAACATTTAAGGGCCCCCAAATTTTGTTTTCTAAAGGAAAGAATTAGGACTAAGGGGTTAAGGAACAGATTTTAAGGGCCACACCAGCTAAAGGAGGGGCCTCATAATTCTCACACTTTAATTTGGCCAGCGCTTTGGGGAAAGCTAAATAGTTTCCGGGGTGTGAAATTTTAAAGGGAATATGTATAATTTTAGAGATTTTCCGGGAAAATAAATTTTAAGGGGAAATAAAAAAACACTCCACCTCACCTCAATCTATCTCCACCTCACCTCACTCTATCTCCACCTCACCTCACTCTCTCTCCACCTCACCTCTTTGTCTTCTCCGATTTGGTCGCCGGCCGGAAAATTTTCCGGGCGGCGACCATTAAAAAAAAAAAAAAAAAAATTCACTCTCTCTCTCTCTAAACTCCGGCGAAGGGGTTTCCCTTCGCCGGAGTCCCGGTCTGTTGAAGAACAGACCGGAACTGGTCTGTTGAAGAACAGACCGGAACTGGTCTGTTGAAGAACAGACCGGAATTGGTCTGTTCTTCAACAGGCCAGATCTGGTTTGTTGAAGAACAGACCGGAACTCCGGCGAAGGGAAACCCCTTCGCCGGAGTTTCTAGAGAGAGAGAGGGTGAAATTTTTTTTTTTTTTTTTTTTTAATGGTCGCCGGCCGCAAAATTTTCCGGCCGGCGACCTAATCGGAGAAGATAGAGGTGAGGTGGAGAGAGAGAGGTGAGGTGGAGAAGCTATTTTGCTTAAATAAAATTGTCAAACAAATTTGACCAATTTTTGACCAAGTCTTCACACCCCGGAAACTTTTTAGCTTTCCCCAAAGCGCTGGCCTTTAATTTTTGTGGGGGCCACATTAGCGAAAACAAAAACAGACACATGAGTAACTTATATTTTCTCTCTCAATGGCCCTCATCTTCACGTTAGAGATCCCTCTTCCTAAAAGGAATGACAAAAGTAAAATCTCACCTCTTCACCCCAACGACCCAACCAGACCGGACCATTATTATTCTGGGTACTTCTCATTTTTTTCATCTCTAATCTATGCTCCCATTATAATTATTTTATCATTATTTGTGATAATATGATACTATTCATGACGCTTATTCATGAATTATTTGATTGATTCATGTAATTCTTTTGCTATTACTGGTAGACAATTTTAATACTAAACTTTCTATCGGCTATTTTTTTTTCTGTCATTATCATTTCTTTGGATTTCAATTTGCTTACATGATTGCTAAATTTAATAAGCACGATTTGCTTACATGATTGATTCATGTAATTCTTTTATTGTTGTTTTTCTTTTCGAGAAATTGACTACCGTATACATTAGTCATTACAAGGAATTGATACATCATGAAGATGTAATAAGTACGATAATCACTTAAGTTAAACTAATAATGAAAGATGTTTAAAGCTCAAAAACATGAAAAAGGCCAAAAGTCCGACAAGTTAATTATATTGTTTACACCTTCAATAACTCAAGTTCAATAACCATGGATTCCACCATTCGTGGGAATTGAACTTCAAACGTCCAGGTTTTTGGAGTTTATGTCAACACTTTAAACCACTTGGGCAACCAAGTGTTGACTAATATCATTATTTTTATAACGATCAATCGACACTATCATTTGTATTTTAATTATTGTTCTTCTTTTTTCTTATTATTATTACCGTGTTATTTGTTTTTGTATAGAACTTTGAAGATCAATACTGATTTCAACAAGAGTTAGAAAATATGTTTGGATGCGGAAAAAAATTAGTTCAATTGCAATTTGGTGCCCTCGATAAATCTATCAAACACAATTGAGAAAGAAAATTTTGAAAATTTTGATTGCTTATCAACAATAGATGCGCATCTAAAAAATATAAGAACAAATATTTATGGTACTTATAATAATTATAGGGTAAATACAATCTTTTAATTGTATATAGTATAGGGCCACATTTTCGAAGTTCGCTTCGGGCCACCAAAATGTCAGGACCGGCCCTGGATTCGGGTCGGGCCCGAATAATTGTTGTCCATATTGAATATTGGCCACCTTTCTATATTAATATGTGATTCCGTTACTTCTCAATCAAATATGGTTTAACTTGGTTTAAAAATAATAAGCCCTGAAACCCTAGAAAGAAAACTGAGGAAAGAAATCATGGAGGTGGAAAACGCTTCACCAGAATCCATTGGCAGTGAAAGGCAAAAACGAGAAGATGATGTCCCTGAAGAGTCGAGAGATTTGATCAAAAAAGTGAACTCTAAAAGGCAAAAACGAGTAGAAGATGCTAATGAAGAGTCGAGATATCTGATGGACAAAGTGAAAGCTTTTAGGTGTATATTTGGATCATCTCTTATACTTGCTTTTTTTGTTTTTCCTTTCTTTACCTACTTCTATCTTTTGGTTATTTCGGCGATGATTATGATGATGATTTAGGGTTTCGATTTGATTACTATTCATAAGATTTCTTTGTTGTTCGTCTATTGGTTAGATTTAAATTCTCTACCTGCTGCTAGGATATGTTGTGTCTAATGGTTCTTTTTCACTAATCATGTGTTTGTATAAAAGAAATTCAAAATTAGGTTTAAACTCTATACCTGCTGTCATTCATTAGAATACATCTTTTGTTTATAAACTTATCTTATTAGCAATTGATTAATATTCTCTATGGTTGCGGTGTTATTCCAGGGCAAGTATGCTTGAATATTTAAGTAAGTGGAATGCCTTAGAATATGAAAAGAAGCCGGACGAAATTGTGCCTGTTAATCTGGATGATATGGGCACATATATGAGAAGGTGTTTTTTCTATCATTTCAAAATGATAGAGCTATTCTCTCTAGTTGAGTACAAAGATTTACAAGATGAGATTTCTAGCTTTGAGGTAATAAATAATATTCTGTTATTATTAAATCATTTTACAGGATTTTTATGAAGTAATTTATATTTCCTTTTATATAGGACATTGTTGCTTTATGTGATGCCGAAAGAGAGTTGTATATGAAAACATACAAGGACAAATATGTTAATGGTGAATGGCCTCTGATTTGCTGCAAAATAATGAAGGTATTATTTGTAGACTATTGGACTATCTCTCTCTCTCTTTGTATGTGTGATGAATGATCTTAGTTTGTGTTGGATCTTAATTTTTTGTAAATCTATTATGAACCAGATTCCCAATGTGCATGAGAAGATGAGGAATGATAAAACTGATTGGAAAGTAAGTTCAACAACCATTTTGGAGGCTTTTCACGCTATCACTGCAGATGCCAAGCTTGTAGACAAGCTTGGAGACAAGCTTGGAGACAGTGGAGACAGTGGAGAACTTGGAGATACGTCCTACCAGAATCTGAGGAACCGTTTGGATTGCCTGCTTCTCGCCGGCGGTGTTTTTCTGGAAGTTTCCGCACGCTTAGATGGTATACTGTATACCACCAGATTTATATTAGACTTCATGAAAAGGGCGTTGATGGTAAGAAAAAGCGAGATGTCGGAAAGAAAGAATGACGATAGTGGATCTGAAGTTGCTTCCACATCTTGTGCACACTAGACTTGATATTTATTATGTGTCAGTGCTATAGTCACAGACTTGACGAATATTATTGCTATACAACCATCTAGTGTGCTTTTTTTATGATGTTTAAGTGAACTTTTTTTTATTATATTTATCTAATTTGTTGGAGTTTGGTTCTTTCTTTTTATGGACAGTCCTCTAAAGCTGAATTTTGCCCTAACACAATAAATGCAATCTCATCCACTTCATCTCTTCCTTGTAACCATCCTCTCTTATTTCTTTGCATTCACCTGTTTTGATAGGTTTGTCTTGTCTCCCGTTTTTACAATTGTCTCCCGTTTTGATAGGTTGAAACAAATGTTTTTGAGACATTTTGGTTCTTCCGAACACTTAAACCTTTCAACTTCTTCTTCCTCAACTAACATTCTGGCGACTCTCACCATATTCTGGTGAAATCTATTATATTAAAACAGCTCGATCGGTTACTCAAGGTATAAGTCTGGTCGTTTATTTTTCATCGGGAGTTTAGATCCAACGGCAGATATCGAATCCTTTGTCTGTAATTTAAATCAAAACAAAAGTGCGTTGATGTCAATAAATAAATAAATTTGAGTATAAGTACTTCCTTTATTTTCTCTCTGTTATTTTTTTTTTGACTCTCTCACGGTTATTTTTTTTCTAAATTAAATTCCACTACTTTTTAATTTTAAATCTCCCTTGATTTTCTCTAATCTCTCTCACGGTTATTTGATAACCACAAAATTGATTTCCTCTAATATCTCTCACGAAATTTGAAAACCACAAAATTATAACCGTACATGAGAGAATAATAGAAGAAAATCAAAAAATATCTAAAGAAGTTATGAAATAAATGTATGTTTCACTTTGAATGAAAACGTGAGAGAAAAGTTAGGATTTAGTGGATTTAAAATTCAATTTTAGCCATTAGATCAATAAACTACCCATGAAGACGGACTATATATACTAGTTAGAGCCTGTGCCTCCGACACGGTGAAAATCTTTAACAGATGGTAAAACTTATTTTTGTAACCAAATTGAAAAACAGGCCTATTGACAGAAAAGTATAGACTATAGATTCTTAATTGATTTTAACTTTTAATTAAGAGTATCAAGATATGAATTATAAGGGCCAAAACCTGGAAAGATTATGATTTCGAGTAAGATTTGAAAGAATCAGTTTTCTTTTCATGCAACAAATTGAAGGTCGAATGTTGAAAAGTGGACTAATGAAAGAATGGTGTAGAATGAATACAATTTAAAGATTCCGTCTTCTCCAGTGCCACAATGGTTGTTCAAAACTTAGAATAAACCAAAACAAAAAAAATAAGATATTGTTCTTGACTAAATGAAGATAGTTTGTCAAAGAGAGCCCTTGGACGAGCGTCGTAAGTACTCTAAAATCAAGCGCATCTTTCCAAAAATTGCAAATCCAAAGAAGATACCAATTCAAAAGGGCATCCCTTCTGCAGTTCGCTAGAAATATATATAATATGGATGAGAAAAAATTCAAAACACACTTACACTTCCTGCTATTAGAATTTTGTCAAAAAGAAAAGAAACAATAACAAACCACATGGTGTAAGTCTGGCCGTCTATTTTTCATCGGGAGTTTAGATCCAACGGCAGATATCAAATCCTTTCTCGTTAATTTAAATCAAAACAAAAGGGTGTTGGTGTCAATAAATAAATAAATTTGAGTATAAGTACTTCCTTTATTTTCTCTCGGTTATTTTTTTTTTACTCTCTCACGGTTATTTTATTTCTAAATTAAATTCCACTACTTTTTAATTTTAAATCTCCCTTGATTTTCTCTAATCTCTCTCACGGTTATTTGATAATCACGAAATTGATTTTCTCTAATATCTCTCACGAAATTTGAAAACCACAAAATTATAACCGTACATGAGAGAATAATGGAAGAAAATTAAGAAATATATAAAGAAGTTATGAAATAAATGTATGTTTCACTTCGAATGAAAACGTAGGAGAAAAGTTAGGATTTAGTGGATTTCAAATTCAATTTTAGCCATTAGATCAATAAACTACCCATGAAGACGGACTATATATATATACTAGTTATAGCCCGTGCCTCCAACACGGTGTAATTCTTTAACAGATGGTAAAACTTATTTTTGTGACCAAATTGAAAAACAGGCCTATTGAAAGAAAAGTATAGACTGTAGATTCTTCATTGATTTTAACTTTTAATTGAGAGTATTAAGATATGAATTATAAGGGCCAAAACCTGGGAAGATTATGATTTCGAGTAAGATTTGAAAGAATCAGTTTTCTTTTCATGCAACAAATTTAAGGTCGAATGTTGAAAAGTGGACTAATGAAAGAACGTTGTAGAATAAATACAATTTAAGATTCCGTCTTCTCCAGTGCTACAATGGTTGCCTATCCAAAACTTAGAATCAAACCAAACCAGATAAAAAAAGATATTGTTCTTGACTAAATGAAGATAGTTTGTCAAAGAGAGCCCTTGGACGAGCGTCGTAAGTACTCTAAAATCAAGCGCATCTTTCCAAAAATTGCAAATTCAAAGAAGATACCAATTCAAAAGGGCATCCCTTCTGCAGTTAGCTAGAAATATATAATATGGATGAGAAAAAATTCAAAACAAACTTACACTTCCTGCTATTAGAATTTTTTCAAAAAGAAAAGAAACAATAACAACCCACATGGTGTAGGAAAACGTCGTCAAATAGCTTGTTGAAGAGCGATGACGGCGCGATGACGGTTTTGTTGATAAGCCCCGCACAATGAAGCAAATGTCGTATAAATTAAACAGTATGAGACAACATAATTGGAAGAAATACCACAATGACATACTTGCCACACAATTGTATAATTCAGACGTAATTTGAGACAAAACATCTAAAAAATTGTCCTTTAGAATCACAAGCAACACGTACTAAATGAACCTACATCTCAAGGCTATGGAACTAAGCCCTATGAGTATGAATTCCAAAAAGTGCGTCAGAAGGAAAAGGGAGAAATTCCAGTATTAAATCTTTTGGTTCACTCAGAGCTCCATGACTATTTCTTGTAGAAGTTGAAGTGCTAAGAAAGGTTCATTGTATCACTACTGTGAACTCCTCTCACCTGGTGTTCCAGGATAAAGTCTATCTTTTGACAAAAAAAAAGGATAAAGTCTACAATGCAAGCAACAAAACAATGCTATATGACATACTACATAGTACAAATATTATATTTGTTTTAGTTTCTTTCATTTGTATTCCTTGTTTGAGATTACTAATTCACATAACCATATAAGTATCGAAGTTGTTTTATCAGTTATTACAATATCTTGCTTGCACTAATACGAATAGATTATTTCCTTAATGATTCAAATCAAATCTATTCATGTTGTAGACATGACAAAGTATTGCTCAAGCAAGTCAAGAATAAAAGTTGTTCAAATAATATCTGAAGTCTTAAAGCAAGCACAGGAGCAAACATGACATGAAGGCTCATCACACTATTTTGGAAGAACATTGATATCCTTGATAGTGGATGTTGGTTCTTACCTGTCATTTTGACAGTATTAAGTTATTTGAAGCATTGAACAGGTTAGAAGGACAAACATTTTTCTCAAAGAAACAAATAATTTTCTTATAGATATTACGTATTTACAAGAGAATAACTGAAGACCCAAGCTAATAACAAGTGAATATCAAAGTCTTTTTTTTGTTGAAATGAACATCAGAGTATTTGATCATATGTATTTGCTCGTAGATTTTTTTTTATCGAACCCACTACTTGATCTAACTGGATACCACGTCGTAAAAAATTAGGATGGACTAAAAAACATAAATTAGAGTAGTTGGTAATGAGCAAATCTCAATATTTGTTATCTCTCTCTCTCTCTCTCTCTCTCTCTCTCTCTCTCTCTCTCTCTCTCTCTCTCTCTCTCTCTCGTTCGCTTAGATCTTACATAACAAATCTTCATTTCAAATGCGTAAGTTGCTAAAAATGACCAGATATGAGAAAACATATCTTATACAACATAGAGAAAAACATGGATTAATTTTTGCTAAACAAGTAAACCGTGAGACTTAATTATGTCTTTAGCATACACGGGAGCAAACGCAATACAACTTTCAGATTTCTTGCGAGTACTCAATATTGTCAATTTCGTCTATAAAAATGCTTAAAGGAGCATGTACCCTGTGAATGAATTGACAAACAACCAAAAGTAAAACAGACCAATTAAATTTTAGATTCAAATTCTACATAACATAAGTGTAAAAATCTTGCTTGAGAGGTACCACATTAATTGGCAAAAGTAAATTTGGAATAGGAAATTCATACAAACAAAATAACTCTTGAAGTAGAGAAATTCATACAAACCAATTAACTTTTTTTTTTGTTGAAACATACAAACCAATTAACTATTAAAGAATTCATACAAACCAAATAACTATTATACAAGAATTCATACGCAGTAGGCCCCTTTTGGCTAACGATGTCGTGTCTGGAATATAAGGCATGAGAAAGTACCTCATGATCAACTGCGTCTCATTTGCCTGCCTGTAATGCCTAAGAGGTTTGTCAGACCCTAACCTCTATACCGGCTTATATAACCGTTTCGGCCTAGTGCGTACCGAAACATCCTGCTGTTGTTGTTGTAAAGCTTGTGTAGCTACTCCTTGAACCTCCTCATGATCGTGTTCATCTATTTCCTTATTTGGAATACTATCCTGATGCTCCAACTGATCATGATTCCTAGAAACCCGTTGGCCTTCGCTTCTACTTTCACTACTTGAGCTTTAGTAGACCCAACATCACCACAACTAGGCATCGTAGCTACAATAGATGATCTCTGTTGATTACAAACTTTTTGTCTTCCGTACACCATAGCCGATAACCCTTGACTCCTGTAGCATATCCTAAGAAAATTGTCTTCTTTGCTCAATTATCAAGTTTGTTACCTTTAACATGGTAATAGGTCATAAAAACGAAAACCTTAAGTCTCCCGTAATCTGCATGTTCACCTGACAACACCTCATAAGGTATGCCGCTATCTAAAGAAGAATGTGGAGACTTGTTCACAATGTAACAAGCTGTAGCAACAGATTCAGCCCATCATTCTACGCTTAATCCCGAATTAGAGTGCATACCTCTAGCCTTCTCACGTAGTGTACGGTTCAATCTCTGCGACTTCATTCTGCTGAGGTTTGTTTACTACTGTCTAATGCCTCACAATGACTTCTTAATTACAAAAGTCCTTGAATGCCCCATCCGTGTACTCGGTCCCATTATCCGATCTTAACGTATTCAGCTTTCGACCAGTTTTGTTCTCAACTATTGCTTTCCACACCAGGAACGTGTTGAATACCTCATTCTTATGCTTCAGAAAATAAAGCCAGACAAATCTCAAATGATCATCAACGAATGTAACAAAATACCTGGAACCACCCTTGGAAGCTAACTTTGCCGGTCCCCAGACATCGGTATGCCTAATACCTCTTTGCTCTTGTGCTTGCTTGTAGAGAACGTCACCCTATGTGCCTTCCCGAACACACAATGCTCACAAAACTCCATGCAAGGCTTCTTCATGTCCTTCAACAAGCCTTTCACGCACATCAAAGATAGACCCTTTTCTGACATATGCCCAAGGCGCATATGCCAAAGCCTCGTATTATAGCCGTTGGATCCCTTCCACTGATTCCTGCTGCTACATCTTCCGTAATTGTTGTACCCAAAAGATCCCTTCCACCAAAGAACCCTTAACGACTTTTATGGAGCCATTCTCTATAATTATCTTACAGCCGTTCCGCTCTAACACACCGAGGAAAATTAGACTTTTCCGCAAATCGGGTATTTGTCTTACGTCCGTCAATGTTCTTACCACTCCATCGTGCATCTTGATACGTATTGTTCCAAATCCCACAGTTTTACATATATTATCATTACCCATTATAACTGTACCACCATCTATACTCTTATAGGTAGTAACCCACTTCATATTTGGACACATATGGTGTGACGCCCCTGAATCAAGCATCCACTTATCGGAGATCTTCTCAGACACCTCTGTCACCGAGAAACATTCGTCAGGGTCTTCTGACACATATCCCGCCTCTTGCATCTCTTTTTTCTCCTTGTAGCCTTTAATTTTTTGCTTCAACTTTCTCTTTGGACAAGCCGCTTTAAAGTGGTCAAGCTCACCACAACTAAAGCACGTTTTTTTTAAAGAGTCTCTAGATTTGCCGCCCTTTCTCTTTCCTCTTTCATTACTCCTCCCCCTCGTTGCAAACAACCTTTGTGCTTGATCCTTGTCTACTCCACCTGACGTCATACCGCTAGTAGCAACCTTACGAAGGTCATCCGCTAATAACGAATTTCTCGTCTCTTCCATGCTTAAACTATCACGAACAAGCATCAAAGTTTGAACAAGGTTCTCATAGGATTTAGCCAATGAAAGTAACAATATGAGGGCTTGGTCCTCATCCTCAATCTTAACATCAATATCCTTCAAATCTGAAATAATCCTGTCAAACCTGTTCACATATTCCTGAATAGAAGAACCATCTTCCACTCTACACGTGAAATTTGGATTTTAAGTAGACCCGATACGTTAAAATTTTCGTCATGAAATTACTTTCTAGCTTTAACCACACACTCGCCGCCGTTGTTTCTCCGTCTACTAGGAACGCCACGTCCCTCTCAAGACACAACATAATGGTTGCGCGTGCTTCGAGATCTAACTCTTCCCAATCCTCATCTGACATATCTCCTGGTATCTTTCCCGTCAACGTCTTGTGTAATTTCTGCGAGATTAGCAGATTCTTCATCTGCATCCGCCAATAAGAAAAATAGTTTTTCCCATTGAACTTCTCTATCTCATATTTCCCTGATTTGACCGTACCACTTCTCGATCCCATCTTCTCTTCGTTCAGTCTCAACAAGGCTCTGGTACCAATTGTAGTACTAAAAGTTCACGGAAGCTATCGAACTTATCCTAGAAATTGATCCGATTATAAAAATTAATCAAAAAGCTAAACCAAAACTAAGTATGTAAACAGAATTATCGAGGTTCGGCTTAAAGCCTACGTCATCGGGCCAATAAGAAAACTTTATTGAAGGATAGATGAAGACGACTCACACAACCCGCAAGTTCGTCCCAAAATGATACCGTATAGAAATTAACCTTCTATACTAGATCTTCGATGACCGAGAAATTAAACACCGCTCAAAACACTGAATTAAATTTCTCTCACAATTGTTCTCTCTCTCTCTCTTTCTCTCTCTCTCTAGCTCTCACTCTATGTTGAGTAGTTATTGTGTTGTTGTGTTTGTAAACACTTAAGCATATCCTATATATAGGTGTTTAGAAACCGCCTATACTCAATTGTGAAACCACCTATTAATTTTGTCAAACTGCCTCAATTTGGAAACCAAGAAACCGACTCACTTGATTTCCAATTTCCAATTGAAACCGCCTCAATTGGAAACCAAGAAACTGCCTCTTACAATCTATTATATAAAACAGAAGGGAAAACGATGACTGTGACAAACATCCTTATTATATAAGATATATTGTCTAAAAGCCCTTCCCAAAATTTAAGATATAGTCCTTCCTAAAAATAAAATAACCTATTTAAAAAATCTTTCTTAGAAATAAAATACCTGATTTGAGAAAAAAAAGGAAACAAAAGATATTGCAAGGGTTAAAAAAAGAAATTGAAATCTCTCTCATGAAATAAATAATAATTAGAATACCAAAAAATTATGGTATCCACTACATAGCAACAATAAATATTGAAAGTCGTCAAATTTAATTGATACGACTGTTTGTGCCCTAGGGCACGGGGTATACCCTAGTAAACATTAAAACTAGATTACCTAACTAAAAGCCCTAATCGTTGAGGAATGATCTGAAGGGATGGGTCTTATGAGAAAGTTGGAAGAAAGATGGGGGTGTAATAGTTACAATAAGTAGAGGGTAAAACCGTCATGATTCTTAAAACTGTTATATTTAACGTTTTCTTTTGAAAAATGGAATCCAAAGTATAATTCTGAAAAAAAGGGAGTCTAAACAACAAGTCGATTATACGAAAGGGAGCCAAAACAGCAAATTTCTCTTTAGATTCCAGCTATTCACATTTAGTCAATTCAGTTTCAACAGGACCATTGGCTTTGGGATCATATCCCCATTGGTACCACCACTACACCTCTATTACTACCATCTCTCCACCACAACCGCATTTGGGACCGAG
>BEHA01016860.1:183941-198845 GCA_002897215.1 Eschscholzia californica subsp. californica
CCAACCCACGGAGTCCAACCCGGGAGCCCCATGCTCCCTGGCTCCCAAATGGGAGCCCGGGCTGGGGGGCTCCCAGCCCCAAATATGGCCGTTGGGGGTCTCCCAACGGCCATATTTGGGTGGATCCCCTAAAAAGGGGATCCACCCCTCTTCTTTTTATTTTTTTTTAATTTTTTTTAATTTTTCTTTTAAACTATTTTTTTTTTCAAAAAAGATAAATTGTTTTAAATTTGTTTTCCAATCATTTATCTAATTTTTTTCTTTTTTTCATCTTTTCAAAATTCCTTCTCTCTCTCTAACATAATATTAAATTTTAATTTTATATTTGAAATTAATAATTTATAGTTGAAAATTGAAATTAAAAGTTCGCACACGTACATTACACACGTACATAATTTAGATTTGAGAGCCTCTGTTAGGAGCCCGACGTTGGAATTAAAAAAAGCCCCGGGGCTCCTAAAAATCAAGGGCTCCCAAAATTGGGAGCCCGAGCCCCACATTGGACTTGCCCTTAAGTGGGGGTTATTCGTTCAGAACTTTTGTAAGATCTTCAAAAGTCTTAAAGTCTCTTATTTCTCTCTCCATAGTGAAATTCCCATCTTGGGGACCAAATTTTCCATTTAGATACAAATAGGGGCCAAAATTCAAAAATGGACATCTTTTGGTCATTTCAACCACGTTATCTGTTCCTTCCCTGTTATCTGAAAGCTCCACAAACGAGCGGTAGAGAGAGAGATAGTTTTTACAACAAACCAGAGAGGAAGCATGGCGATTTCTCTTTCTTCTCTCACTTCATCTTTCGCTTCCCTTTCATTTTCTTCCCAAATTTCCCCAAAATCTCAAACCTTACAAATTCCAAGACCAATCAAATCTTCTTCTTCTTCTTCCTATGCCCTAATTCATCTCAAAACCCCACCATCTCTCATCACTGTTGCATCTTCCGCTGCTTCTGTTGCTTCTCCAATCGAATCTGAAGAAACAACAGCAACAAAAGAAAATCTTGAGAAACTAGTGAAATCTAGGTTACCCGGAGGGTTTGCTGCTCAAACAATCATTGGAACTGGTCGTCGGAAATGCGCCATTGCTCGTGTTGTTCTTCAAGAAGGAACTGGAAAGGTTATAATCAACTATCGTGATGCCAAGGTATAATTTTTTTCAAAAGTTTCCTCATTTATTAATCTAATACCTAGTTTTTGCTACCCTTATATCTGAACTCATTGAGGAATTTTATCGAACAACTTAGCTTAGTATTCATTATTTGCAGATAGAAATTTGACAATGCTGAAAACCCAAAAAGCTTAGAACTTTGTCTGAACTCAAACAAAGTTATATTAATGATGGAACACTGGTTGACAAGTAGAACAAAATGTATTAAACCCTAAAGTTTCTAAATCACAAAAGAAACTGCTAATTGAAAGGCGTACAAGGTAGAGTGCGCCCCAAAAGTGGGAAGTCTTTGGGAAGGGGTAGAGCTCGACCATCTTGTTGTTTTACACCAATGGTACTACTTTCGCGTTATTCTGGTTTTGGAGTCGTCATTTTCTTTACGTTCTTGCGTTTCGCTGCCTAAAGCCTAAATATGAGATACATTTGATACTAATTCAACGACATATTTGATTTTATTACGTACTATATAACAAGGAAAAGTGATTGATGTCTAGGAAATGATTTCTGTCTATACTGCTTACAATTCTTCGTCTTGAATTTTTCTATTCTTATTATAGTTCTAATCCAAAATACTGAAATTTTGAACATTTGCTTGTAACTTTTATCTTCTTTTGTGTAATTACGCTGTATAATACGGCTTTCGAACTATTTCAGGATTATCTTCAAGGAAACCCATTATGGCTACAATACATAAAAGTTCCATTAGTGACTTTGGGATATGAAACAAGCTATGATGTGTTTGTGAAAGCTCATGGAGGTGGTTTATCTGGTCAGGCTCAGGCAATATCCCTTGGCATAGCACGGGCTTTGCTCAAAGTGAGCGAGAACCATAGAACTCCTCTAAGAAAGGAAGGTCTGCTAACCAGAGATGCTAGAGTAGTTGAAAGGAAGAAAGTTGGTCTCAAGAAAGCCCGAAAAGCTCCTCAGTTCTCAAAGCGTTGAGGTCAGACATGTTTCATACCTCATCTTCTTCTTTTGTTTTCCTCCAAAATCATGACATACTTCATTCCCAAATGTAAATGGGTTGTAGTTTTTCTGTATCGTTTCAAATTGAATTTTGTTTCTTGTAGGTTCTTATTCTTTTGTTTTGTGATGGTTTAATATCTTGTAGCTAACTGACTTACCTAGAGGTAGGGGAATTCTCCGTTAGGTCGCTCACTATGTTTTTTACTCTGCTAAACAAAATCAACCTTACAAAAGGCAGATGCTTTGAGCGTGAAAAAGATCACCTACCAATATCCCTAAATTGAAGCATACTTAGGATAAGATTATCGAATAAATTTCTCTAGCTTTTATTTCTTTTCGATTGCGATATAAATAGTGGAGGACCTCTATAAGGGGTTCATTATGTTGCCGAAAGAGATGAAAAGATAGAGAACGCAAAAAAAAACAACAACATTAAGGTGTTTGTCTTTTTCTGTTAAATGTGACAGTTGAAATAAATAATGTTTAATTTACATGGATAGTTAGGGTGTTTAGATGAGTTTATTTCTCTAATCAATGCAGGTCTTAAAACAAGACTTCTTTTCAAATTCAGACTTGTTTTGAAAGCTGAAGACATATCCATGAAATATGAAGACTTGTTTCAAGATCTTAAGATCAAAGCATTCAAATAACTAAACTTACGTATATAATTGTTTCATATCCATGGAAGAAGGCAAACAAAAACGGAAACTTAAAAACCAAAACAAACATGCTTCTTGTGGTCTTAGATCTGGTTATAAACCTAAACCAAAACTAAAATCAAACTGAAACTTGAAAACCAACCAAGAAGATGAATGAAGAAGAAGAAAATGAATGAATAAAGAAGTTAAGGGCAGGATTTATGAAAAATAATGAGATTATAATGGGACAAACTCATTTGAAATTTTATTAGGCCTTAAATCCTATTTTGGTGTTTACTTTGGACTAAAAGCGTGTGGCCTCTTATTTTGGACTACCAATTTTCCAATTTTATATGCACCATGGTTTTTTTTTTTCACCAAAAAGCACAGGCCCTTCAGGCAAATTTGAGTGTTCATACACAAGGGTACACCTTATATAAGGACTAATAACTCATCAGAATTCTTCAACAAAACAAAAAAAGAATAACTCATCAGAAAAAAATAACTTTGGGAGGGTGTTCGGTGCAAAACCAAAATTACAGTGACACACACGGTTAGAGGCACAATAAAGAAAACAAACTTTTTCTTTACAACAAAAACATATCGGGTACATATACGCCAACAACTGATAGCTCAATCGAGGGCATGTACTCTAAATTTTTGGAGGTCCCAAGTTCGATTTCAAACAAAAGTAAAATCCATGATTTATTGAATTTGGGTTATTAAAATAAAGAAGTTTAGTTAGATTAAATCTCTTTCTTAAACAAAAGTTGGGCTAAAGTTTGTAAATATACATCATCTTAGTCAAAACAGAAAGGTTATGAGTTATGACTAAGATAAAATAAATACTACTACTGGGTAGACAAGGATAAAGTGCCGCATCACGTCAAATCTACCCATCCAAGTCGTGTCCTTCGATATCCTCATGTTTAAGTGTTAACCTCTTTCTAACCTTTTTTTTTTTTTTTTTTTTTTTGTTGAAGGGTAATACATTAATATAAAGAGAGTTTTACAACAAACTACGAAGAAAATTAAAATTACAGTATATTAAGTAGTAAAACAAAATAACAGAATTAAAGAAGTGCACAAAATATCTTCGACTTGTCGAACTGACTTCCTTCTGTAGCTTGCTAAGCTGGCAGCTCTTCTTTAGTATGATATGATATTTGTTCTTGAGCTTCCGTCTGCATGATTTAAAGGTAAAACTTTTTCCTAACTTCCTGTAACACTTCAGATGGATTAAGCATACATCTAAAATTTCTTGAAGAAATAGAGATGTTTGCAAAATGGAATCAAACAATGATTCCTGGGTATCCCGCCAGTATTCTCCATATAAAGAGACCATATCTATTCGAATTCTACAAAGTAGAAACCTGTCAGATACCTGGAAATTGGGATCGCCGTCATAGCCCGAGTATAAATACCCCGCTACTTCGACAAATGCACGCAATAAAATTGCGATTAAGGGTGAAAGTGAACATGTTACGGAGGTTGGTTTAAGAGTTAAATCTATATGAAAATCAACGACAAAAGTTATTAACAAAAAGTGAGTTGGAAGATAAGCGATATAAGCTGCATGACTTAAATAGAGAATTCTATTCAAAATGTGGTGTCGACCAGGGTCGAAAGGAAAGTTGAGATGTATTCTATTTGTCATTCGGCTGATCCAGAGGCCAAAGTGGCCAGCAACTGTTCGATTAGTGATTCTAGAGTGATAGCTATTAATGATTGATGAAACCAAATTGGAAACCCGATCAAAACGATCGCAAATAGATTGACTATGTGCTAACATATTGTAACGAAGGTTAGTATTTTGAACTAAGTATGCATAAAGGTTCAGTATGACCGGACGACCGACTAAATTGTAGTCAGATAGAAGGCAGGTGATAAAAGACCAAATTATCAGATTCATCAGTTGAATCTAAAGTGAAACTCAAATGAAAGAAAATTATAACTCATAGGGTTAGGGTTGTCATCAAAGCCACAACCATGAAGATGAGCAATAATATTAGATCAGATGAAGAAAATTAACGAAGCTACCAAGAAACAAATCCTGATTAAAATGGAATTAGTATCTAGAGATGTAAATATTGACTTCCCTAATGTTGGATAGAGATGAAAAAATTGACTTCCCTTGACGTCGTACTGCGATTGTGAGCTTGGTGGTGGTCATCCGACCGTACTTCCTTAGCGATCAGTTGATGATATCGGTCGACTATGAGTAGAGAGAGTTTTGTCAACCTCTTCCAGGAGTTTTCCAGTCCAGATCGAGATTATTTGCCGCTTGGTGTTGAAAACCCCGCTTTGGTGATTGATCTTCTTCTCGGTCTATCCACTACCCCAACCGTTTATGTTGTCTAAATCTATTGATTCCCATGAAAGTAGCTCTGCCAAAATCTAAGAGTGAAGGAGCATTAGATTTTCAGTCTCTCTAATTCATGCAGGAGCTTCACCTTCGAATCTAAGATAAACCTATTTTTGGGGTTTTTATGGAATTTACTGCAAAGTATCTTCTTAGATCTAGGTTTTGGTAGTTTGTGTTAGTAATTTAGGTTGAGATCAAGGATCAAGCAAGTTGAGATAGAAATTGTGGAGGGTTTGGGGCTGGATTGCCTCTTGCGGCTAGGGTTTCTCAGAGAAAGAAGAGGGAAAAAAAACGCCTTGATGATGACGTCACTCGAGAGAGTCTCTCTCCTCAAAAAACCCCCTTCTCTTTCTAACCTTTCATAAACTAAAGTCAGATGCAAAATCTTTCCTCTCCGATGTCGATCCTCTTGCTCTTTGCTTCATCTTCTCATGAATGTTACTCAGCAAACCCTACAGTAACTCAAATGTCGAATCCTTTGTTGCTTACCATCATTGATGCAACTGATCAGTAGGTCTTCTCAATGTTTTCTTTTTGTTATCCACTTCAAGTTTTTCATCTTCTACTTAAAATTGTGAGAATGAAGACCGATACCCTCACGAACACTAAGCTTTTAAATTATTTTCTTGACCGATCAAACTGGGTGGTTTCATATATAATGGCGATGAAGGGGACGTTGATGAACTCCAAGTAAGGTGAGAAGTGATAGAAAAAGTACAATATTTATTTATACGAGATTTTTGCTTATTTTTCACGTTCTTATGTATATAATTTTTCCTTCATTCATCAAATCTTATTGAAGTTACACATCTAAACAAAGTTGAAAGGGAAAATTAGGGAAAACCGTTTCTTGTCTAATAACAAGTAAGAGCATCTCCAATGTCAGACTCAATCTTATAATCTTAAGTGTCACAAAGGGCTTTAGAGATTTTTTTAAATCTCTCCAGTGAAAAATTCAATTGAGATCTGAATATGATGTGAAAACATTTAATTTAGTGTCTTACTTACAAATTTTATTTTTGAGATCTATTTTGAGTGTCTTAAGTATTGTCATTAAATTAATTTTAGAACCAATAAAAGTTTTTCTCTCTCGACTACTTTTTCCTATTAAATGTATGTGTGACATATGTAACTACTGGAGTTTTTTTTAGTGTTGCATTGGAGAATGACCCGACACTCAATTTAGCCATATAGGACAAAATCTCATTGAAACTCATATAACTCAATTAAAGTTTTTTTACGATTTTACATTGGAGATGCTCTAGATCAGGCTTTAAAAATCTTAAGATTAATCTCACGCATAATTACTAAAACAAATGCTTTAAAACATCCAAAATAAAGAAATTTGTTAAATAGAGAGCATAAAGTTGGCTTGTTGGCTTGGGTTACCCGATTAATGTGGACCAATTGGTTAGTGCATTACTCTGCAATGCAGAGGTACTGGGTTTGATCCACTGGAAGTGTAAATCTAGGGATATTGAACTTGGGTTATTGGTAGTATTAATAACGTTGTTGGGCTTTAGGTCAAAATTTACTTGGGCTATAGGCCCGTTCTTGTTAGAGTTTGAATTCGACAGTTATCGTGTTTATCACACTTTTGATGTACCAATGTCAATGTAATGACTATCGTACATCGTAGTCAATCTCCAAAAAAGAAAAAAAAAAAGAAAAAAAAAATGAAGCAATCTCATCCGAACATTAGGGCCCGTGGATACCTGTGGGAGCCCATTCCCCCACTCATTGTCCATCATAATTTGTTTATGATTATAATACCACACTTTATTAACATTGTCTTACTTATTACGTGATAATTAATGACAATATCATGATATTAGTAAAATTAGAAATAAACTTTCTTATATTATCCATTTGTTTCAGTCTATATACAAAGTACTCTCAACTTTGTAATCACCTCATTAAGATATATACAATTTAGTTCATTTGGTAGAGAAAAGAAAATGTAATTTAAGATGTTGGAGTAAATTGATTATTTAAATTTTAGTTTTACTAGTTACTGCAAGTACTTAATGGAATCCAGGAGGTTTCTCAAATCATTGTTAGTAAATCATAGTGGTGCTTATGGGGAAAGTGAAATTATATAAAATTACTTTTTTTTTTGAAGGTAATGCAAGTAAATTAAGCTTATGCCAGGGTATGAAAATGGGTTAAATGGAAAGAAAGCCAACCAGAAGATTATATTTAATATTGATATGGAGACATTGAAGAAAATGTCGAATGATTCGTTAAATCTACCACCCAGAACTCCATATTTAAGTGATTTATCCTAAAAAGCAGAAACCCAAATAATTATTTAACTTTGTTCTTTTTTTTACCTTTTAATTTCGAGATAACTACATATCTACCTCCATGTTTTGAATATTTCATCAAAGTGTGTTTCACGAAGTGAATTCAGATTCTATATGTGATTGCTAACTTAATTGCTAAATGAATGGGTCAATCCAACTTCAGTTTTAGCGATTTAGTGGGAATTATGTCTTCCAAAAAAAATTTGGGAGGTGGTTGAATTTGGATATATAAACCAATTGAACGAGTATAACATGAAGTGCAGGTCCAAAAAGATAGTTTGAGATAGAACAGAAAGAAGGATAAAAGTATTGTTCTTTCTCTATTCAAAGAACAAAAAGGGATTGTTCTTTCTTTATCCAAAGGGTGTATCCAAATGAAAGCATTATTTCGCTTACAAAAAATCTTGGAACGTTGTCGAAATTGGGTATGTAGAACCAATTGATAGGGTAGCACATAAGTCTTTCCCTTAGGTCCAAAAGGTTAATTCGAGAGATAATATATAAGAAGGATAAGTAGGCATTTTTTCTTTATCAAGTTGTTGATAAGATTTTCTATCTCAAAAGCTAAAACAACTAAAGAAGTTGAATGCAGACAAGCTAGCAAAATGGGCGAGAAAGAAAAATAGAAGTAAAATGTGGCATAATGTTCCTTGTATTTTAGTTGATAAATATTGTAATAACGTTTATTCTTATTAATGAAAGAATAGTTCAACAAAAAAAAAAAAAACTAAAGAAGTGTGAGAAAGTCATGTTAAGGAAACCGAAAATTAGGTTATTATAAATTAGAATGAAGAGTTTCCAATAAGCAGTCTGAGCATGCTAACTTTGCTCAAAATGATGTAGAAGAGGGAGAAACTCTTATATTAACTTGCAGAATTGACGAAATGATTATTTAGTAAAAGATGATGAAGATGGAGTTTGAGATTGTTGTGTTAAAGAAAATTATCAAATAGGAATTGATATGAGACAGTAGCTTCAGAATCTCGGGTAATTGAGAATACACTTATTTCTCCCAATAATCATGAGAATACACCATCACCATATTCACTACGTCAAACACCATCTTCACCACCACCACCACCACAACCGTCTTCTCTTTCTTCAGAAACACTTCAATTGATTAAGTCCGATATCAGTAAGATGATAAAATTACGTGACAAGATCGAGACAATAATACTTCAACCATCTTCCACGCCTATTATATCTCTCAGTCATGAAGAAGTAAGATAATGTTCAAGAAGGGCATGGTACGGAAATTGAAGAAGAAGAGTTCGATGACATTAATGTTGATAAATCAAATTCTTCGCAGACTTCATCTCCCAAATTTCAGGGAAACCCTAGAAACACGAAGACATATCATACTTCAATTTGTGAACCAAGTGATTTGTTTTTTTTATTCATTTTCTCTACCATTCAGTTCTTCACATGATGGTTGGAACCTCAATGAGTTATTTAGAGTTGTTATTGGAAGAAAAGATGTAGCGAACTTGATGGATTGGAAGACGACATTAGAGCTTCATTTTTCATTGAGAAGAATGTGGTGTTAATGATCTCTTTTATCAAACTACAAGATGACGGGATATATGGAAATCTATTAGATGTTGTTTATTGACCGTCGTTAACTTTGCTAGAGTCATTGCACCATAAGTGACCTAATGAAGTTGGTGATGAATTGCAAATTTGTGTCCTTCACATTCAAATAAAATTCGTTTAAAACTGGAATTAATGATCGCCTTGGTAGAAATCATCGTACACGAGTACATCAAACTTTTCTTTACCAAACGGTTCGGAACGAACCTTTAAAAAAAAAGGGAGGCTGAGGCAGATCATATTGGGCCTCTTGGCCAAGCCCATTGGCCGTCAAGGCCATGAGAGGGAAGACCCACATGGCCAAGTCTATTTAGGTCAGATTTAGGGTTATTACTAATTGTGTTTTATCTTTATGAAATTAGGATTAGTAACAAACAAAAAATTAAGTGTTTAGAGAATATTTCTTTCCTACTTTATGTTATCTAAAAGCTTAGTTTGAATTTATCTTAAGGTGTCTAAATCCCCATAAAAAGGAGTCCAATCTGTCTTGTTTTACATCTTTGAATATTATCAATAAAATCTATCTTGTTTGCATCTATTTTATCCGTTATTCAGTTGTTCTTTGGCTTAGTTTATCACTAGTTTAATTACTTGTTTTAATTCCGCTTCGTCTACATCATATAAGCTTCAAAGGATCTCCATTTGTTATAAGAAACTAGTTCTAAAAGTCTTACTTTTCGTGTGATTTTATCTATCTTTTGATTTATTGTTTGAAAAGTTTTTGAAGTGGTTAAATCTTTGAAAAGTATTTATCAATCATTTTTAGATTGATTTCATGTTATTTGTAATCATTAATCGGTTCTCACAAATCTGAAAAATAAGCAAGCTCTCAAACCCGACATTCTGAGGTCTGACTTTGGCTTCGGACTGTACAGTCAATAACACTAGCGAAGCGCCAAAAGCAAAAAATGCAGGCACCTATAGAGGCACCCTTCCGGCTATGATGTTTTGCGCAGATTAGATATGAGAAAATGGGGCAAGTTACTCTCACTTTAACTCTTCCTCTAACAATCCCACTCTTTCTCTCTCTCTAACCTGACATTGATGAACAACCTGCGGTGAACTATTCTCGATTGTTCACGTCCGATGAGTGGGCTTAACCAACGTGATACAGAAGTCGACAAAAGTGGCGTAAATTTGTCGTGAATCCCCATCCAATGACTCAAAATCACCCCGTCTTTAACATGAGAGAAAGTGACGTGAATCCAACCGTCAAATGAAAATCCACGCTACTTGTGTGAGCGACTGAGACGTTTTTGATACCAAAATCTTACTCGTAATCCCTTCGACAAAGTCAAAGAAAGACTGCGTGCGCCCTTTGTAGAACTTGTTGTTCCCCTAACACTCTCCATGAAGCACTGTGATGTGGGACTATAAAGGGCGTCTCTCAAAAGGAGGGAGCCAGGTCGAGCTTGCCAGCTAAAAGGTCAAGTAGAGAGTGGTGAAGGAATAGAATTTATAGAGTGATTGATTCGTATTACAGATTATATTTCTCTTAACAGAAACCGCTCGCTTTTCCTCCAGATTCCTTCAACAACGAACCCCCAATTATTCCCCATTTCCACTCTCCTCATCTCTCTCTCTCTCTCCCTCTCTCTCTCTCACTTCAGTTTTGCATCTCCTTCCACTCCTCTCGCCCTAATTCCGTTGCCAAACAATGTTCACTAACTTCCCCGCGCCCGTTTCCGATGACGAATCCGATGATCTCACCGGAAAGATGAGATCCCGTCCACGAAGGAAACGTCGGAAATTTGAGTTTCGAGGGAAGAATGATATTTTCCGGCGATTGTTCAGGAAGTTCTTAAAATGGTGGACAGTGTTATTAGTCCTTTTAGCGATTGGATTACTCATATTCGAAGCTTCAAGAATGGCTTTTAAACCGCATTCTTCACACAAGAACATCATCAATTCCGCTTCTATTTCTGAACCTAAAGTAGACAAGAATTTGAACCGGCTTGATCCAACAACTAGAAATGGACAACGTAGGTAACCTACTTCGTTTCTTTATTGCTTTGATTTAATACATACTTCATCAAAATGTTAGGGCTGAGAAATATTTGTTGTTTTTTCTTTCTTTATTCCACAATGTTAGCTAGAAAAACCCTAATTACATACTATAGAGCCTCTTAGTCTTATAGATAGGGTATGGTTGAGTTCATTTGAAAGAAATTTACTCATTGAAACCTTCCTAGTCAATTTAATGCTAATTGGTGACTGCTATGAGCAATTCAATTCCTGATTGTTGTTTTCCCTTAATCTTATCAGCTTGTTTGAAGCTTCTACCTCCAGAAGCACTCCGGCATCTTGATATCCCTCTTCGTGGAGGACCCACTTCTCCGGTTAAAAGAGTGATCTATAAATCTGATTTGGACGCATTGTATGTTGGAGCCAATGCTTCACAGAAGAGTACAGATAGTGCGAGGTTTAATCTGTTCACGGGGAACCAAACTCTTTATGAAAGAGAGCAGAGTTTTAAGGTTATAATTTACATTTTGGTGGTACTAGTTAAGTTAGTCGGTTTCATAGCTAACTGCATTGATGCTTTGCCGTCAAGGAAACTTTTATTATGTGTGGTTTGAATGGAAGTCTTGCAGAGTGCTTTGTTCTTCTTTTGTTACGAATAGTGAACCAGCGATGGTAAATCTCATTAGATGTTCATTTATTGCATTTTATCATTGTCTTAATTGAATGTTTCAGGTGAGTGAAACTGCTGTGGTGCATTGTGGTTTCTATAGTGAAAAGGGAGGATTTAAAATTTCTGCTGAGGACAAATCTTATATGCAAACATGCAAAGTTGTTGTGTCGACATGTACATTTGGTGGTGGAGATGACCTTTACCAACCTATTGGAATGTCAGAGGCCTCGCTAAGAAAGGTTTATTTCTCATCTCAAACTTCATCTGTTAGGTTGCCTTTAATTCTCATACTTGTTCTTATTCTGTTCGAAAATTTTGTGTTATTCCAGGTCTGCTATGTAGCATTTTGGGATGATATTACGGTTGCAACTCAAGAAGCAGACGGAAAGAAAATTGGCGAGGACAATATGATTGGTAAATGGAGAATAGTGATTGTTAAGGACCTCCCTTTCACGGACCAAAGGTTGAATGGTAAAATCCCCAAGGTAGCTAACATTGAATCATGCTCCTAAACATCCAATTGCTTCTAATGTTTTAACATCATTTTGGTACTTATATATGTTATGGAAAGACCTCTCTTCACTCTCTTCACATTGTGATTGTAGTATTACCACCCAATTTAGAATATTAGACTGAACACTTAAGACTTAACTTGACCATATCAGATATGTGAGAACTTAGCAGCCAATTTCCAACTTCAATGGAGAAAGTTCAATTTTCTGGTCTTAACCTGCCTTCGCACTTTAGTCCAGGCTCCTCGCCTTGTCAACGACGGATAAGTTATGATGGACAGATACCAAGAAGTATCTCTTATTAAAACTTTTGTCGTCCTTCCACTGACCTATGGTTTAAATTAGAACTCGTATGGATACATATGCTTTTTTCTCTGATTTTTTACCACTATTTTGTGATGACTACTTGCTTATTATTTTCGTCTGATAATCAGATGTTGAGTCATCGACTGTTTCCCCAAGCGAGGTATTCAATTTGGGTAGACTCAAAATCTCAATTTCGGAGGGATCCATTGGGTGTGCTGGAAGCTCTTCTTTGGCGTACAAATTCTGTGTTGGCAATTTCAGAACATGGAGCTCGTAGTAGTGTTTATGATGAGGGCAAGGCTGTAGTCAAGAAAAACAAAGCAACGCCAGAGGAAGTTGAAGTTCAGTTAGCTCAGTATCGTAGTGATGGTTTCCCTGATGAGAAGAGGTTCAATGGCAAAAAAGGTACACTTCGAGTAACTCCCATGTGTCATTTCAGGAGTTCATTTTTTTTTGAAAAGTTTGAATTAATATTGAAGAGAAAAAAGTATATACAGGAAAGAATATCAAAACAAAAAATCAAGGAAAAAGAGATAAGTTCCGCCTGACATTACCGTCTCGTATACCGAATCAGAATAGGTAAAGGAAAATGGTAATTTCGCATGAAAGAAGTTACCATTCACCTGTAGTTTTTCTGATACGGTAAACAAGAGGGTAAGGAAAGGCGGAAAGCCTATCTGCTAAGAAACAAAAAGCAGAGGGAGGCTCACTGACAATCGGCCTAATGCAACATCAAAATAGCCTCCCAATTGGACACAGTCCAAAACAAGAAAAAAAAAAAACCTAATCCAACCCGAATAATGAGCTAAAGCCTGGCGAAACTGCCTTGAAGAGACGTCAAATTCTTTAAAAACTTTGCGACATGGTAGGTGTTGGCCGGGGTAGCCTAGACCCCTGAACTCCAACTCAGAAGATTACTGATATTTCAGGAGTTCATTAGTCGGGAAACTGCTTGTAGTTGTAATATGGCTTGTTACGATAGATCTGTTTATGCTGATAACATTATCTTTATGGGAGTATTGAAAGGTCATAGCCCATCAAGACTCTTATCTGGTAAACATCCTCGTGTTTGTATCGTGTCATATCAGTAAAGGACGTACTCTAGACATCCACCCATATGGGAATGTGTCAGTGACAACATGAATCTCGTTTTATCATACAATTCTTAGTGATATGGTGCAGCCCTTCGATCTAGGTTTATGTTGGTGTTTACAGGTGCCTAAAGCAGTGGTGCCAAAGGGGAGTAATGACAACTTAGTTATGCCCTACAGTCCTTACCATTTTATTCTAAAACAGACAGGAAGTAAAGACAAAGGAAACAAGGGATTTTTTCAAATGCAAATAGTAATGAGTCCACTGGTTGTATTACCATTTTCCGTCGGAAGATTGTACTTTTTAAATGCAAAATTATCTCTTGCCTTTGAGTATAACTAACGAGATTTTGGCCCATGCAGCTTTGTCGGAGGCTTCTGTTATCGTGAGAGAGCTCAATCCATTAACAAACCTCTTCATGTGCCTTTGGTTCAACGAGGTGGTTCGTTTCACTTCTCGTGATCAGCTCAGTTTTCCTTACGTACTCAGACAACTAAATCTCAAGCACATCAATATGTTTCCTGTATGTACCCGCAAAGATCTTGTGAATAGTATGGGCCATAAGCGCAAGGCTAAACCTCTCGTAACATGAGATTTATTGGACCATAGGTTGAGCTCTCATTCAGGCCTGGTAAGTCATAATATGTCAAACTCTTATTATCATGTAATCTCTAATACCTGTATTGATTGATAAATTTTCTTGCAGACAAGTTCTTTCCCTGGGTTTACATCATTGATATTCATTTATAATTGCAGAATAGGTAATGCATTCTTTATGGTGTTTAATGCTGAGAAATCACAAGAAGTTTTATCTGTTGTCTGGCAAACACCGAGGATGGTTTTTCCCTTTCATCCTTCTGCCTCTGTACATTAAGGAATTTTCTGCCTCAATCAATCAGGAATTGGAAGACGGTGGATAACCAACGAACTTGACTTGCTAATTACCTCTGTTTAATTCGATTTCAAAGTTGGAAGGACAACTAGAGGCCTTGGTAAATTTGCTTAGATGGGGGTGAAATGCAAGAGCTAGCATGAGAACCTTACAAATTGTTGAGGTTCTGTAATTTGTTTCATTAGATAGTGTATGTGCCTTTCTGGAAATTGCTTAAATATTAAAGATTTTCTGTAATCAATTACGAAAATAGTTATTACTATGGCAGTGTTTGTCTTTTTTCAGTCTCTAATCTGGATCTTAATATAAAAAAAAACTGTAATTTATTTGGTAATAGAGAATTTCCATTCTTTTATTTCTGTCAGTAAACAGGCACGATCTAAAGTGTATGTAGCTACAATACATGTTCGAAATTGAGAAGAAAATTTAATGTGT
>BEHA01016860.1:198993-220420 GCA_002897215.1 Eschscholzia californica subsp. californica
GGGGGGGGTTGAGTTTTTCTTTTCTTTTTTGTTGAAAGGGGGTTGAGTTGAGATGTGGGGCTTAATTTGAGAAACTATTCTTTTGTGTATAAATTGGGAGTCATTCTTTTGTCCAAATGTGTTTGGAGAATAAAATTCTCTTTTCCTGTCAGCTTCTTTCTGCTTTTTTACATCCCACCATTCTCTCTCTGGCCAACGGGAAAAACACTTTCCTCTGTAATTGGGTAGTGAGATGGGATACTATTCTGCTTGTAACTTGTTTTTATCCATAGACAATTGCATACATGTGTAACATGTTAAGGTAAAATGTACCCCAAGGATTCATACGTGACCTTTTGATTTTTAAAAGACTACAAGAGTATATCAATGGATGTGTTTTGTGAAATCCTTTTGTTGTATGTTTTTGTTATAAAGAAAGTCATAAGGGGTCGTAAGGAAGATAGGATTAAACTACATATAGACATAATCATTAATAGGGTAATCTTAGCTACAATTTGATTTACAATTAGAACTTTTGCTGCGGTTGCAAAGAGGAGTATAGTGCATATGCTTATTGCAGTTGTCTCGGTTCGTGAATGGTATACACCTAAAATGGATGTTAAAAATGCTTTCTTAAATGGAGAGCTTTAAGAAGAATATTATACGACTCTTCCTGGTTTTCTAAATAAACTTGGAGAAGCTTGTAAGCTCAAGAAAGCATTACATACTCTCAAACATGCACCACGAGCTTGGTTTGAGACGAGCTTGGTTTGAGACATTCTCAACAGTAGTTACATCTCTTGGGTTTGTTTCCAGTAACCATGATTCGACTTTTTTTGTCAAATGTAGTATTGCAGGTAGCATTACACTGTCGTTATATGCTGATGACATGATTATTGTTGGTGATGACGTCGATGGTGTTGCATGTTTGAAGTTGCAGTTAGCTAGTCATTTTGAAATGAATGGTTAGTTACTCTTTGTTATTTTATAGGATTAAAGTAGCCCTTACCCCCCACAGGTTATCTTCTCTCTCAGCTCAAATATATGACAAATATTCTTGAGCGTGCACATATAAGTGATATCGAACGAATGATTTCTCTATCTAGCTTAATGCTCCTTATTCTTCTACGTTTGATACTCCTTTGGCAAATCCTATGCTATATTATATTATCGCTGGCATCTTAGTTTACCTAACTATTAGTCTCCCAGATATTACATATGTTGTGCATGTTGTTAGCCAGTTTATGAGTTCACCTACTACAGTTCATCGGACATTTGTTATTCGTATTTTGAAATATCTTTAAGATACTTGTTTTAAGAGTCTCCTTCTCTCACCGACTTCTTCCTTGACATTATCACAAGTTCATTACGAGTGATTTTCTTATTTCCTGCAGGAGTAAAAAAAAGATTGTTGTATCCAGATTATCCACTGAAGCTAAGTCGTGCTATAGTGTCGCATACTACTGAAATAGTCTGGTTACGTTGGCTACTTGGGTGTTTTCCATTTCAAAGTCTACTTCTATTTATTGTGACAATCAAAGTCTTATCCATATTGCTCATAATTCAGTCTACCAGGAACGCATCAAACAAATTGAGATTGATTGTCATTTTACTCGACACCATTTCACTCCAGGCATCATCAGTTTGTACTATGCAGATTGCTGACTTGTTCACCAAGTCATTTGATTCCACACTTTTGCTTCTTAGTTGGGAAACTCTAGGTGCTTTCAATAGCTCACCCTGTGTTTGCTACTACTCTTGTAACTTAATTGAGTCTAATAAAACCCTAGCTCCATTAATAGTTCTTCTCTCTTCTTCTATTATCTTCTTCTTTCTTATTAGTATTCGGTAATGATCTTCACAAAAAGGGTGAATTTCTAGACGACCCTCAACTTTTGATCAACTCCGCTATTCAACCTCAAGATATCACCAATAGACTTTTTGACCCCTGAAATTGACAGAAATTACAGAATGACCCTCTTTATTTCACTTGATCAACTGAATGTTATCTTTATTTCTCTTGTTCTTCCAATAGACATTACAGAGGTTCGTGTCTATTTCTTTTTGGTAGACAGACATCCTCTTGGCAAGATTATCAACTTTGACCAGTCCCTCTTTAAGTAGTTAAATATGAAAACTTACTGATATTCAAATAAGACAAATGGTTAAACACCAAAGAAGGAATTACAGGAACTAGGGTTTGTAAAACAGAATAACTCTGGAGCCCCACCCTCAATTTGTCCTTCATGTTCCAAGCCTAGTCCAGGAACCACATTTCCAACCAACACCCACTTCCAAATTCATCTGATAATATCTCAGGAACCCAAGTCATGTTTGACTTTCACCATAAATTTTTAAAAGAAAAGAAAAGGGATTAATGCTTAATGAAAATGTTAATCCCAATTTAATTGGATTTAAAAACTCAAAAGCAAAATTGGGTATATTGACTCTGTAGTGATGTGTTTGGATGTATCCAACTAGTATAGAAGTGTATGGTTTATATGTATCTCATTATCTTTCTGTTTTGATTATATTAATGACAATAAGGTTAAACAACTTGGATTAAAATTATGAAAATATTGTCATTGAAGCTTGAACCTCTCAAGCATGTCTGTCAGAGTTTCTGGATTCATTTCAATCTTGCTTCTCTCAATCTTTTTAAAATGAAGCATTGAGGTTGGAAACAAGCATTTTAAGATAATGGACAAAAATTGGAATAAGAAACAAATTAGAAGTTTTAATAAGTTAATTAGAAATACGATTTTGGCTTCCTATGTGATTATGTGTTTTTTTATCTTTATAATAGAAACATCGAGTCGGGGCAACCTCGCCTGCCACGGACTACACTAGCTCGACTTGGGTATTAAGCTTACTAAAACGTATGTTGTAATATTTGTTGAACTCGTCTATATCGTCTATATCAGAGATGAATAATTATGACCATACTATATTCCTCTTCACTTGAAGTGGTTTATCTCATTAACAAGCCCACACATCTTGTGGCAAAAATCCAAAGAATCTAATTTGATCCTATCAATATTTTAAGGAATTATTATCCACTACATACACTCATCTGCATATAGAAAAAGCTTTATCCTCACTGTTTGTGCAGGAAAAAAGTTAACATAAAAAGTGAAGAAGCTTTTTTGAAGAGCTATTCTTTATATTGACAACAAGAAAGAAAGAAAGAGAGGGACAAGAACTTGCCCATCTCACCACAAACTTAGATTTGTCTTTATTTATTGTTTTTCCAAAAGTTGATTAAATTAATCTTATTTTATTAACAAGGATTCTATGACAAAGGTTAATCCTTAACCCACTGGAGGACAATTTGGGTATTCCATGTCATTCTTTTGCAAGGTGAGATGTGAATCAAAATTAAGCCAAGAAGTTCAAAACAAAAAGAAAACCCCACAAAACCTGTTTGTTCTCCTTATTTGTCCTTCCCATGTTCATCCCTTTTTAGGTGGGGGGTTTTGCTTTTCCATTTCTCTCTGTTTAACTAATCTGTCAGTAATAACATAAATGCTTGAAACATATAGATCTAACACATCTATAATAATATCATACTTGCATTTTCATGGATCTAGTTATATAAAGTTTCTTTTTTATTCACAAACTCACACGTAATTAATTACGTGAGGAAGGAGCCTTCGTTTTGTTTTCGTTTTTGGGTTTCAAGCTATTTTTTTGTCATAATAAATCTCATTGTAATTTGGTTCATGAATATATTCGGTTCGATACTAAAGAAATATTTGTATCTGAATACTATGTTCATTTCCATTAACGCTACAAAAATAAGTCTTTTGGAGAGCAGAGTCGATAATTATACGTGTAAAATAAAAACTGTTTATTATTGATCAAATATTTAGTAGGATTTTTTTTTTGTTGAACTATATATTTAGTAGGAACTAGCAAAAAAAAAGTACCCATATACCACAAATGACTATTTATCATAACTTATGTAGAATAATTGACAAAGATGTATATTATGAAACCATTCCAAAGACTAACAGACTCATTATCACAATATTTGATCTTCACAAACATCCAAGCGTTAAGCGTTCAGGTGAAATGAGTCGTGGCACTGCAAGCAGGCTTTGCCAATCCCTAGCCACACCAACACTTGTTTGTAGACGAGTCGTGCCAAACCAACGACCATCTGAACAGGCAGACCATGTGTCTGTGTCGCTTCCCCGTCTCGCGATGGCATTGCCAACCCCTAGCCACGCGTAGAGTTGTTTCTAGACAAGTCATACCAGACCAACGGCCATACTATGGGTCCATGTCGTTTCCTTGCCGACCCAACCCATTGTGAACCACTATGCTGAACCATATCCATGCCCATGTGGATGAACAAATGGAAGGGGTGTTTAGGAAAGAGTGATTGGTGAAAATATACTAATACAGTATATTTTTTTGTTGAAAGGATACTACTCCCTCTGTCCCATTTTGTTTGGTCGTTATTCTTTTTATGGATGTCCCAAAATGTTTGGTCACTTTCCTTTTATAACATTCATTTAATTATTAAAATGATGAAACTTACAAGACTACCCTTTAGTTTGAATACCATTCAAAGGTTCTAATTGGTTCTACACTTCTACCAATGTTATATTTAATGAAATACTCTATATTAACTAAGGGTAATATAGGAAAAGTCTTTATGTTTGTCAACAATAAATAACATCCCTTAATAAGTTGAATTCCCCAAAACTACAAACAAAATGGGACGGAGGGAGTAGTATACTCCATATAATAGTACTTCAATAAACTAGAATAATAAAAAATTATAGATTCCTTGAAGATCTTGGGAACAATATAATATACATCTATTATAAGGAGTAGATTGGAGGAGAGTAGAGAGTGTGTGTGTGTTGTAGGACAAAGGGTGAGGGTGATCAACCACTCCCACTTCATAAAGGGCAAAATGGTGGTGACTAGTGAATGAGATTTTCAAGTCATTACCCATTGTTTTCTTCCTCAACTATATCCCCTTTACTAGATCCTCCATTTTATGAGGGCATTCAAGACTAACTAATTCTCTTCCAATTAAAAGATCAAAAAACTGGTTTTACTCTTTTAATGCAAGAAAGGACGTTACAAGAAACCTAGAAAGTCACTTTGGGGTGGTGGTGACCCTTGAAGAAGAAAAAATAGTCTTCTTAAAAACACTACCCATGAATTTGGGTTAATATTTTTTTTAACTCCTTTTTACCATAATGATCCTCATTTTCAGCTATGGTGGAATTCCAAATGGTGGGTTTTGGTTTCTGAAATGAATGTCTAAATTTTGTTCTGAATCAAAGTAAAGTTCATTTGAGAAGACCCCATTTTTGGGTCATTGAGTTCTTGGAGTTTGATTCATTTTCAACAACCTGTCTTGGTCAGTACTATTCTTCTCTCTCATTTTTATTTTCTCTTGGTTGGTTGGGTTGGTAATGTTTGATTTTGACCCTAATACTGTTCTGATTAAAAATCTTGAAATGGGATTATTTTAGTGGATTGTGTTCTAATATGGAGGTTGAAGAAGCTGAATGTAGTAGTAAAGGGCAAGAAGTCAAACCATCTATCTCTGTGGGAGTGAGTTCAAGGCATAATCGGTCTAAGAGGTACTAGAAAACTGATTTAGTTATCCTGAAAATTTTGCTTATTGTCTTAGTTTTTATAATTTGTGTTATTTATGATGAACTGATTAAAACTTGTTGGGAAAAATCCTGAAGTGGGTATCAAACAGTAAGAATTCATGGGCAATCTTCATTTTCGGTTTTGTTTCTCCCTATGTAATTATCATCCTGGAATGGGTTTTGATAGAAATGAGAAAACAGCATCAAAATGATAGATTAAGAATTTAAGAGGTGTTTGTAATCAGAAAGTTTCATCTTTTGAGCATTTTTCCTGTTTTTACTAATTATAGTTCTTTCTCTTTTTCTTTTTTCGCCTTTTTGTGTGCTAATCTTGTATGGATAGAATAAGATAAAGATCTTATGCTAACAAAAGTTTTAGGAACCAACAATTGTTTGCGACATTTGAACGGTTACACTCTCTGACTGAGCTATTTTCGATATGTTGATGATCATCTTTTTAATTGTGCAATAGCAGTGACCATTTTAAGAGAGCGAAGGACGATAATTTTGATATATTACTTGTAGCACCTCATCGTCTCAAGTTGGTAAGTTTTCCTCTTTTTATCTAACTAGTTCATCTAAATACTTTAACATCCTACAATAATTAATGCAACCTCACATATTCTATTTTAGTTCATTTAAAATATCTTGCAACTCTTTGATTTAGATAAAAATGAATTTGAGTATCTTCCACGCCATAATAGAAATTCAAGTCTTCACATTTCTGGATTGTTAATTGATTCGTCTCAATTCTTAAAATGACCCTCTTAACGGATCTGATAGAGATCTAACTGCACCACTCTTGTTTCTAACTTCTGAATCATCATTTTTCGAGCACCATGATAATTAGTTTGATTTTTTGTTCTTCTGAAGGACATGGGAAGAGTGAAGGGTTGTGATGAATCAAATGAGAAGCAATCGCCTAACAATGAGCTTCAGATTTGTTTGAAGCAAGAGGTTTGAAACAAAACTTACAACTCAAAGCGCTAATGGTTGTCTGCTTGTTGCTTCCTGTTTATAAACTATACAATTTTTCTGTTTTCTTATGATATTTTTGGGCTACCTTTGTGTAGATTATACATCTTGAGAAGCGGTTAAAAGACCAATTTATGGAACGGCGAGCACTAGAAAAAGCATTGGGTTATCAGTCTTCTCGATATACTTACGATGAAAAATCAGTGTCAAAGGTAATTGAGAAATCTCTAGCTTGCTTAGAGTCAAATAACGGGTGGTCTCTATATATATGTGTGCGTTGAGAGTATTATCCCTCTTGCTGAGTGTTTGACCATGGCTACAAATACGAACTACTTTTTACCATATTCATGTGGACTACTGAATACCGGTTTATACATTTGCGCTTAAAAAGCAAGCAAGAAAGCATAACTTACTCTTTAAATATTCAAAAATGTCCACAGAATATCAAGCGAAGCCTAAAACTTTATTACTCTGTTGATGGACTTGATTTGTGACTGCCTTGTCAATAGTGTATATTTGTTCATATTTGTATATGTTCTTCTCTTTCTTATTAATCGGGTTATCTTTATAAAGCAATTAACAATAGCTTCGTTAACTTTCTTTGAGAAACCAGTCTGCCACTGAGCTCATAAAGGAGATTGCAGTACTAGAGTTGGAAGTTGTCTATTTGGAACAGTATCTCCTCTCATTGTACCGACAAGCATTTGACCAACAAGATTCTGCTGTATCTCCATCTACCACGGATAAGACATTAAAGTCACCCAAACCGTCCCAAGAAGGCATGTTGGCAGAAGTTTCCCTACTTGGTATCACATCAAAGAAAGAAAACTTAGAAATTCAATCTAACCGACTTTCAATGCCTGGGGATTCAGTTACAAACTCAAGGAGGACACCTAGTTCTACCCAAGCCATTAGGAAGCTGCCAGATTCTGGTTTAGACCGGACCCACTCTTCATTTTCTCAATGTTCAGCCTTTGCAACTAGAACTTCTCCTCCGACAGACAATCTTGCTACACCTGTACGATCTTGCCACTCTCAACCTCTTTGTTCACTTGAGGTAGACTAACTTCCTCACTAAGTAATATGAATTCTTCTTATTTTCCTTCCTAATTTTGGATTAAAATGTCTTATCTACAGAACACACAGAATAATTCTTCGAATGTGATCAGTCTGGCAGAGCACCTAGGAACCCGTATATCGGATCATATTCCTCCAACACCCAATGTAATCTCCGAAGATATGATTAAGTGCATGTCAGCTATATATTGTAAGCTTTCAGATCCTCATATGATGAATCAAGGCCTTTCCTCTTTCCCGGTTTCACCATCTTCAGCCACGAGTTCGTTTTCTCCACAATATCAGTATGATTCATGGAGCCCTCGGTGGAAAAAAGATTCTTCTTTTGATTCACGATTAGATAACCCTTTCAACGTTGAAGGATTAAAAGAGTTCAGTGGACCTTATAGCACAATGGTAGAAGTCTGTTGGATATACAGAGATAGTCAAAGGATGAGTGAGATCGATCACATGCTCCAAAACTATAGGTACGGACTTTTGTTCTGTTCAAATGGTCCCTTGTTTTCTAAACCGAAACTAGACACAGATGAAATATTGGACATAGAACTCGATCCACAATTTAAAATCCTTTGATTTCAATAGTGTTTCTTTTACAGGTCACTTGTTAGCCGTTTGGAAGAGATTGACCCGAGAAAGATGAAGCATGAAGAGAAGCTCGCTTTCTGGGTCAACATACATAATGCATTAATTATGCATGTAATTTTTTCTCACTAAAACAATATTATCTTTCCTTCGTTATCTCTACCGTTTTGTTTTTCTTGTCGGGATATGTAGTTTCACCTTGTTGTTCTACAGACGTTTTTGGTGTACGGGATTCCGCAAGTTAACGTGAAAAGAATATCATTACTCCTAAAGGTTAGGAGAGTCTCATTTGTCTCCTTAAAAAAATGCAGTATGGTGTTCCATTTTCATTCTCCTTCTTGTTTTAATCCAGGCAGCATATAACATTGGGGGTCAAACAATCACCATAGACATGATACAGAGTTTCATTCTTCGATGCCCAATGCCTCGTCCTCCACAGGTAGGAGACTCAAACTTTTCATCTTCCAATTAATAAAGTCATATTCGAGAGTCACTTGCTTTTACGATTGGTCCCCTCTAATATAATGTCTTTTCTTAGGAACGTACTTTCTGAGTCAGTAGTTTATCTCACGAAAATATGCCTAACCGGTGATTTATAGTCAGACTGATTTACGATAAGGTTGATTTTTTTGTAGTGGTTTCGGATGATATTTTCCTCGAGGACAAAACAAAAAGCTGGAGATGATCGACTAGCATATGGAATAAACCAATCGGAGCCTCTCTTGCACTTTGCACTTTGTTCTGGAAGTCATTCCGATCCTGCAGTAAGATTTTATATCGTAATTATGTGATTGTTACTTTTCTTCAAGAAATCTGAAACCCGTCACATGTCTTAATCGTCTTATCAAATATCAACCAGACTTTTCAGCTTCCAAATTTATAATGTATTTAGGTTTGTCATTTGTTTTGATCTGTTTCTTCTTCTACCTTAAAGATATAATCTTATATGTTTTATTTGTTCAGGTTCGTCTATACACACCCAAGAGAGTATTTCTTGAGCTGGAAGCAGCAAAAGAAGAGTATATTCGTGCAACCTTTGGTTTGCGCAGCAAGGTGCGGAAAATCCTTTTGCCGAAGATGGTAGAATCTTTTGTGAAGGATTCAGGTTTGTGTCCTGTGGGTATGGTGGAGATGATCCAAAAATGTATGCCTGATACTCACAAAAGAACCATGAAGAAATATCAACAAGGGTTACCTCGTAAAAGCATCGAATGGGTCTCTCATAACTTCGCTTTCCGATATTTGATATCGAAAGAACTAGTTAAATGATTTATCGCGCAAGGTAACCCTTCTTAGTTTGTCCTTTGTCATTTTTCCTATGTCATTTTGTAGATAAGCAGATAAAACGATCTCTTGCTATTGGTGCTATGTAATTTTTAAACTACCGGTAATGGCGAGTATATATGATAATATGATTCAGGTTCTGGTTCGTATCTGTATGTGAGTTTTGGCGAGTACAAGTTTAAGTTATGTCATGCTTTCATATTCACGTTCTATTTTACTTAGTTTATGCGGGCTAACCACGAACTAGGTTCATATTTAAAGAAAATTTTTAAGACATAAATAGGTAATAACATTTGCACACAAGTAGCTAATAATATTTGCATAAATTCACTGGTTACCAAGCAATCCAACAATGTGAAAAGTAAAGAATCAAAACCAACCACCGTATGTTTATCTTTGGATCCACTCGTAAATTACATTTATATGCTTGGATTTGGAATGGAAAAATTCTTATGGAGGTGGATGGCTCATGGAACTTTGACTATCACAATGATCTGACAACCTCTTCATCCGTAACATCTCCTTTGCAAATTATGTAATGAAAATATATTTTGCTTATGTATCAGGTAATGCAATACATTTTTGTAATTTAGATTGTCACAGCAAGACTCCCCCTAAAAATGTAATTGGTAGCCCGACGTGGAGTTTTTAGAATCTACATCATTCGTAACATCTCCTTGCAAATTCTGCAATGAAAATATATTTTGCTTCCATAGTAGGTAATGATAGTTATGCTATACATTTTTGTATTTTAGTTTGTCATAACAAAACTCCCTCTAAAAATGTAAGTAGGTAGTCTGATGTGTACTTTAAAGAATCTATATCTCCTGCCATGTCCGCATTTGTGTAGCCCACTAATACTAATTAATCATTACCAAAATATATATGAGCTTCGTATGTACCTATAATCGACTTTACCTTTGTCCACTGCTCTTAGCCTGGATTAACAAAAAAACTGCTTACTCTTGCAACTGCAAATGCAATGTCGGGACTTGTACACACCATTGCGTCCATCAAGCTTCGTGCAAATTCTATGCATGCATCACTCATGATTGGCTAATGGACAACTCACTAGTTTTGTCTTGTCCATATTAAACCATTTAAAAACCTTCTATGTATCTTTCTTGTGATAGTCATATCTTTTCCAAACTTTCTTATCACGAGAGATGTGCATGCATAAATTTTGTTTTGCTACACCCAAGTCTTTCATGTCGAATACTCGTTTAGTTTTTTCTTTAACCTGCTAATTTTGTTAGCATCCTGACCAACAATCAACATATCATCGACACAGAACAGAAGTATAATCAAATCTTCATTAGGAAATTTATGAATAAAACACTAAGGTTATGAAGTGGTCTTGTGATACCTTTGATCCTTCATTAAGGATTTTTACCATCGTTTTGGTGCTTGTTTCAGTCCATATAGACTCTTATCTAGCTTACAAACCAAGTATTATTTACCTTTAACTTCAAATCCTAATGGTTGTTACATGTACATATCTTCTCCTCCAAATACCATGAAGGAATGGGGTAGTGAAATTTACTTGCTCAAATTCTAGGTCAATACTTGCAGCCAATCGCAATACCATCTGTCTAAAAATTAGTACTAATCCCGACATTGGAGGCAATAATAGAAATTATAAGAGACAATGCGAAATTTTCGCAAACTTATTTGCTCAAACCAAATTTAGAGGAGTGATTTCCGAAGTGGTCCCTCAATACCCTCAAGGTTCGATCATCGCCCTTCAACCTTCGATTCTTCTTCAAAAATAGTTCTTCACCAAATAAAACATTAACCACTCAAATGTTAAGATCACCATTATCATATTCAACCCTCTTAAGTGGAATACAAGCCAAGTATGGTGAAAATATGTCTCTGATCGTTTTAAGAGTTCTTTCCTTTTTGGCCCCTAGTTTTGCGACCAACTTCGTTTGGTCATCTGTTTTTCGTAAATAATTTTTGGTCTTAGGGTCCAAAATACTACCCCTAAACACACTTTTAATCCTCCTTAATCCTAATATGGGTTTATAAATCAAATTATTAAGATATGTGTCCATCTGGAGCCATCTCTACAGAAACACACATATCCCTAGGTTTCATATTAAATCATAATACCTTAAATAACCTTGTATATAAACAAAACCTTCTTTTCAATCAAAATCTCTAAATATCATATTTCCTTTTTTAGCTCCCACGTTCTCTCTCCAATCTCCTTCCTATAAACAGAAACTTTTATGCTATCTCTTCTTAAAACCTAAATCATTAGTTTTTTCTCTCTAAAACCCGAAACTCTATTCAATCTCCATTTTTGAAGCTCGAAATGTCCTTCCAATCTATTAGACCAGCTGAAAACTCGATCGGTTATTTCGATTTTCCATCATCAAAGATTCATGTTCGTATTATTGTTAAGAACAACAGTTGCTTGTAAGGTTAAATAACAAGTGTCATCTTTCTTTTTAATGTTTTTCATCATCATCTTTAACGATATCCATGATTTTCATTATAATCGGTTTCATCTCTGTATCATCTTTTCAAATCTTCATCATTATTCAAGATCTTCTCTCTCTAAGATCTTCATAACCGATTTATGATGTTAATGTTAAATCAGTGTCTACAATTCATTATCTTCGATTATGTTATGTTTGTCTCCGTGTATTATGTTATTTTTCATTAGTTTTAGGTTACAGATTTTGATTTTTAGAATATCTGTTATAATCAGATCAAGGTATCCGTACAATGGGTTTAAAACAGAGAAGATTTCCTACCATTTTATTGTAACAGAATGTAAACAATGTGTAATTTACAAAAAATTATGTGTAATTTATTGCAAATAACACATATTATTTCACACAAAAGTAACCTTCTTATTCAAACTAAAGTTCTGTTTGTATCCAACACATGACGAATTTTACTACACATTATACATAATTTACTCTATTATACATTTCGTTTGTAGTAAATTATATGTGTTGTTCACAAATGTATATGTTTTTCTTTTTGTATTTTAGCTATTACTAATGGAATTTCCTACATAATCATCCAACGTAAGTAAGATTACAAAACTAAAATCTGATGGTTTGGGATAAAATATTTACTGAAGTTGGTCAGTTGTTTTCTGGTGGTGCAAAAATATTTCGATTCGCTCTTCGACAGTATAGTATAAACACAGGACATGATTTCAAATTCGTCAAAAATGATTTCAAACGCGTAACTGCTGTTTGTCCTGTTCAAGACTGCAAATGGAGAGTACATGGATGGACACCCTTAAAAAATGATTCATTCTTCCAATCCCTAGACCCTGCATCATGGGCAGATTCATTCTTTCCCGATCAAAGGTAATAACACTCAACAATTACAATATTTCAGCATTTGTTTTTCGTTATTACTCATACATAACAAAATTTATGTCACAAACTATGAAACATGCATATACATTATGCATAATTTATGAAGATTACAACATCATGCTTTCCGTTAATTCTCACACATACCAACACACAACACACAAATAATGAAACAGTAATATAAATTATCCATAATTTTATACTAGTACGTCATAGTTTATCATAGACATTATTGAAATTTTTCTATCTGTTCAAGTTATTTAGTGGCAAACTATAAACCCAAATATTGTTGTTGTTTACACAGGTAAACAACTATAGCTTCTCAACTATCAGAGTCCTTTAACAACCAGATTCGACATGCTCGAGTACTTCCAATTACAACAATGTTGGATGCATGGAATTCGTATTCATATAATGAACAAGATGAATTTCAATTGTAAATTGTCTAAGAAATGGACTACGATAGTGTCACAACTTGGAATTCTGCACAGGCAGCCCCATTAATATTCGAGGTTTATTCTGACCCATCTCATTCGGTTGGTCTTCAACAACTTACTTGTACATGTAGAAGGTGGCAGGTTGATGGTGTTCCTTGTGAGCATGGCATTTTGTGCATCAAAAGTTTAAATTACGCTGCAGAAGATTGTTTCTATGATCTTGTTTGGAAAACAAACAATCATTAATGTCTCACAGTTACTTTCTTTAAGAAATTTATGAATAATTTATAACACATTACATTTACTCACGTTCAAATAATGCATACTGTATCAACTAATGCATATCGTTTTACAAAATTTTATCAGAATTTTCTAAAATATTACCTCATTAACTGAGGTTGATTTTGTGTCGACTTTTTCCTAGCAACAACTTCTTCAGTAACAAATTTCCTCTTCATTGGACTCTTCCTTACTGAAGTTGAATCCTTTGTAGCTTTTGGAGTAGTCTTTGTTTTAGGTGTCATTCTTAAACCCCTGCAAAACAAGAAATTTTATGTTCTTGGTTATAAATTATATGTATTTCATTTAATAAAATGGTTGGGTCGCGGCTTTGGGGAATAAACAAAAGTCTCGGGGGAATAAAGATTTTGGTAAAAAGGAATTGACTTTGTGGGCATCTTTATTTTTTGTCCCAAAATTGGATATTTTGCTTTTTTTGGTCCCTAATCTTCATCTCCACATCTTTCTCTCTCATACTCTCTCTCTCCCTCTCTCTTGCTGCTGCTCTCTCTTTCTCACACCAAACAACATCTCGAGCCAAAAGTTTCAATGAGAAAAAAGGTGGAAGGTTCTCTTTCCCCTTCTTCAACACCCTTCCTGCTATTGCTCTCTTTCTCACAGAGTAAGGCAACCTTCCTGCTGCTGCTCTCTTCTTCAATTGTAAACCCTTCTTGTTGCTCCTCTCCAATTGCTTTATCTATGAAAAAGGGTGTGGAAGGTTGCCTTGGACAGAGAACAAGGGGCGGAAGCAGTTGAGTGATCTCAAATTAGGGTTTTTTCAGGGGGGTAATTTGGTTTCATAATTAGGTCAACAAGCAATGGATTAAGGTTTTAATTAGAAATTTGTTTTTATTGTTGTGTTTGATGCTTTATCTATAAAAAAAAAAGCTTGTCAGCAAACCATGGCACCCTCATCTTCAAATTCAGATCAGTAGCAAAGAACTCCACATGAACCTAATCCGTAGGACATGAAGACACAAACATGTTTTCCATCACACCCATATGATAAACTAAAAATGGTTTAATATTTTCTTGTTACGTTTGTTTTCCTTGTCACCTTCAATGATGAATTTGGGAATAAATCATTGAAACTTTTGGCTCGAGGGTGTTGTTTGATGTGAGAAAGAGATAGCAGCAGGAGAGAGAGGGTAAGAGAGAGAAAGATGTGCAGATGAAGATTAGGGACCAAAAAGCAAATATCCATTTCTCGGACAAAAAATAAAGATGTCCACAAAGTCAATTTTTTTTTACCAAAATATTTATTCCCCCGAGACTTTTGTTTATTTCCCAAAGTCGCGACCAATGGTTTAAGTGTTAAACAAAAAACCCATTTCATATAAACTTTTAGGGTTTCGAACATTATATGTAAAATCAGATGAGATAATCTACCTACAAAATCATAGAAGTATTTTTCATCATACATAACTCGTAATTTATAAAACGTTACCCATAAACGATGGACCAACATAAACCCTAAACCCCCAAAACAGACAACAGACAAGAAAAAACCCTAAAAAATGTTCCCAAAATCTTACCAAAACGTTGAAACAAACTTCATTACAATGAAAAATAACCATGCAAGATCAGATTTAAATAGCTTTCACCTGAAAGTAATGATGGTTTGAGTTTGAAACGTTTCAAAAACATGTTACGATTTAATGAAGAGTTTTAGCTTTTCACCTGAAGAAGCTTTGATAGAGAAATAGTTGAAGAAGAATGAACGATCGAACTCAGTGGTTATGGCGGTTCGATTTTTTAGGGTTTCCGTTGCTTTTTTGGTTACGAATCGTTTCACAAAGAGAGAAAATTGATTTTTTTCCAAATTTGAAAGGATGAGAGAGAAAATAAAATCAAGAAAATATCCGTTATTTCTAATAAAAGCCCAAAATCACGCTAAGAATTAAGTCGTACAATTTCGGTCCGACAACCATTATAAAACGAGCGAAAAACTGAGTGGGATTGGATGGATTTTTTTTTATCTAGTAAGGGTTATTAGGTCCGAAGTGGTAAAGGACTAAAAACCCATTTTATGGGAAGATTTGACCCTAAAGCCTTTTTGAACATTATGTTGGGCCTTATACCCATGGACCCTTTCATAAATTCAAAATTGACCTTTTTTCTGTTAACTCCGTCAGTTAAGTTTAATCATTTAATGATTATACTTCTTGTTGCCACAATTATCCTTCTTATAAAATGATTTCTCTGACCTCTTTTCTCTCTCTATTTTAAGCTACCTCGTCTCCTTATTTCTCTCCCACTTAACCACATTTCACTTCTAATTAAAGTGGGGTGTAACGGAGTTAACAAAATGTGACGGAGTTAAAGTTATTACTTCTTTTTCTCCGTCAGATAACCATTAAAGTTATCTGACGGAGTTAACAAAAGGAAGTGAATTTTGAATTAGTGAAAAACAAGGGGCCGAAAAAAAAAACTCAAATTTTAATCACCTTTCCACTTTCGTGTTGTCTACTCTCACAATATAAGATGCACTAATCAGATGAAAGATTCTACACTTTTTCTCTTCATAAAAATTATCGGAACCCATGTTACTCCTATATTCTTCTTCTTCCTTGTCAGACAATCTTTTTCTTGTTTTTTTCCAATTAATAAAGCTTAACTGAGGCACCTCGCTAGAACGAACCATCTTCTAATGCAGCACCACCACCTTCACCAATATTAGGTGTAAGACATTCCCTAATCCCTAGTACACACGAGTATTCCTTCTTCCGTTTGCTCCCTTATCCAACCCTCCAACTGGCGTGGCGACACCAAAAAAAACTGGAGCAACAACAGCAACTCGAGGGTTGGGTGAAAGAAAAAATGGAGGAATAGAGTTTTTGGCAGGAGGAATATAATTTTTGGCTACACAAACATTCCCCTTGTTGATGTTTCCATATAAGACAATGAATGCCATCTGAATATTAAGATAGCTTGTAATATATTCTGGTCAGTCTTTTCTAGTACTTCCTTCACTTCTTTTGGTGCTTGACCTTTTCCAAGCTTTTTCAACACAAGAAGTTTCTTCCTTCAATTTTTTTTGTTGAGAACTCTTCCTTCAACTCTGTGTCTTCCTTCCAACTCTGTGTCTTGTGCTACAAAAGATATTCTTTTTTTCACTCATAGCATTTTTCTCTCCATATCGTTTAAAACGTTTCGGTAAGGTACTTTTTCACTCATAACATTCAAATACACATTTTTTCACTCATGATGTATTTGAATGTTATTTTTGAGATACGGAGTTACATAAAGGATTTGTGTGGCCTGTCCTTTTATTGGTTTACTCTCCTTATCTTTCTTCTTCAGAGAGAAGTTGAACTGTCTTGTAAAAGTATAAAGAGCTCATACTGGAAGTGGTTCAAGGAGTTCATACGGGAATGCTAGATAACCCAGTAATTTCAACCCACTTGGTTGACAAGTGCAACTGGACCACAATTCAGGAAAGAAAATGAAAACTTAGATAAAATCCTGACCGCTCATTTTGTTGTCAAACTGTACATGTTAACCATGTGGGTTGAAATTGCCGAGTTATCTAGCATTTCTATAAATAAAAAGGTTTTACCTCACGTGATAAAACACCAATTTTTTTACTTTTAAGGAAATTATTGAATCATGGAAAATTATTGAAGGAAATTAAATGTTCACGTGTTACATAACTAGATACTAATTTATGACTTAACAACAATACGTGTTATTGGTCAATGAATTATGAGGGAATCAAATTTAGATTGAGCCAAAATATGAGATCCACCAAAAAAAATTAGATGATTTGGTCCATAATGGAGGCCGAATATGATATAATCCGAAAGAAAGAAGTGTATCAGTTCAGTTCCATTTCTTCTTTTTCCATCTTTACGAAGAAAAGCCTAAATCACTCATGGTATTTTGAAGTTTATTCAAAATCGTCTCTGTTTCACAACTAAAATTCCCAAGAAATAAAAAAAAGAACACCGTAATTGGGACAATCAACAAAGGGATATCAATCTTTTCGTGTTAAATATAAAAATAATTTATAACTTAACATTTGACACATGTTAAGTAAATTTGTCAATTGGAGAATCAAATTTAAGTTGGTCAAATATGAGATCCTCCCAAAAAAGTTGGAAGAATTGGCGATCAAATTTAGAGTTGATCAAAATATGAGATCTACCAGAAAAGTTAGAGAATTGATTAAAAATATGGAACACAAATAGGAATTAACTCAAAATAATAAAGTATATCAGTTGGATTCTATTTCTCCATTCTCCATCCTCAACAAGCAAAACCTAAATCCACCGCACTATCTTTTAAGTTTTTTCAAAACCATCTTTGTGTCAAAAAATAACTAAAATCTTAAGAAACAAATGAAACAATCATTAAAAGAAACATTATAAGAGGGACAATCGATAAAAAGAGATGAATATTTTTATAGTATAAACAATTTATGACTTAACAACGACACATGACTTAGTGAATCTGTCAAATACAGAAACAAATTTACAATCGGTAAAAAGATATGAATATTTTTAAAGTATAAACAATTTATGACTTCAAAACGACACATGACTTAGTGAATCTGTCAAATACAGAAACAAATTTACAATCGGTAAAAAGAGATGAAATTTTGAAGTATAAACAATTTATGACTTAACAAACGTCACATGACTTAGTCAATCTGTCAAATACAGAAACAAATTTACAATCGGTAAAAAGATATGAATATTTTTAAAGTATAAACAATTTATGACTTCAAAACGACACATGACTTAGTGAATCTGTCAAATACAGAAACAAATTTACAATCGGTAAAAAGAGATGAAATTTTGAAGTATAAATAATTTATGACTTAACAACGTCACATGACTTAGTCAATCTGTCAAATACAGAAACAAATTTACAATCGGTAAAAAGAGATGAATATTTTTAAAGTATAAACAACTTCTGACTTAACAACGACACATGACTTAGTGAATCTGTCAAATACAGAAACAAATTTACAATCGGTAAAAAGAGATGAATATTTTTAAAGTATAAACAATTTATGACTTAACAACGATACATTACTTAGTGAATCTGTCAAATACAGAAACAAATTCGCAGTCGGTAAAAAGAGATGAATATTTTTAAAGCATAAACAATTTATGACTTAATAACGACACATGACTTAGGGAATCTGTCAAATACGGAAATAAAGTTTACTGTCCGTCAAAATAAGAGAATCCCACCACCAAGAAAATTGATAAATAAGTCAAATTGGTCACACATTTGGAGCCCAATTTCCTCCATTCTCCGTGCTCTGTTTTCCATTTCTTCATTCTCATTATGCAAACCCAATATCATTCCAGTAGACTTAATCGAAATCTAAATCAATCAGTTCTTCATCAAATCAAACATCTTGGGTTTTCAATTTTTCTCATTGTCGTCCTTTCAGATCAATAACTTCATGTTTTCCAAGTTAATTGATTAAACAAAGATTAAATCGATAAATATGTTCAAATCGATTGTATATCATAAAAGCCATCTACTTGATGAAGAAAATCAGGATGTCTCATTTATCAGCAACTAGTAAGAACTGTTCACCTCTTGCTATTCTTCACACAATCGCCCCTAACAGTTTTTGCTTCAAAATGGAGTCGAAGAAGTTGCAGTCTGAATCTTGACCATTGCTTACTTTGCATCAATTTTGTCTAAACAAGAACAAGGTATAAACAATCAAACACTACTTTTAAAATGGCATATTATATTTCTATAAAAAAACCCAATACTTTGAAAATACCTCTTTGCATACCTTGTTGAACTCTTCTGACCTAGTTATATCTAATTCTATCAAATATTATGTTATGATGCGTTTGGTTGCAGGAATTAAGATTCATTGGTCTCTGATTCGCTAGGATTCCAAAGTCCAAAATTTGTATTTGACCAATATCCCACCCTACCCCTAAGATTTACTACGATTTTGGATTATTAATCCCGAATTTAAAACTTAGGATTCATTGGTCTCTGATTCGCTACTTCAATCCTTAGGATTTAGAAATCGTTTTTCGAGAAACTTTTTTTTGTCTAAAATCATTTTCTCTCGAGAACCTTTTCAGTTTCAATAAAACCTTTTTTTAGGAAACTTATTTTTTTCAAGATTCATTGGTCTGATTCCCTACCAAAAGTTGTAGGACTTTTGAGAAACTTATTTTTTCCCATCAACTAATTTTTCAGAAACATTTTTTTTTTCCAAAAACCATTTTCCCAAGAAACGTCTTTTTTTTTTGTGAAATCGTTTTTCTTTTCGGAAGCTGTTTTTTCATAAACCGATTTCTTTTTCAGAAACCTTTCCTTTTCCATACACTGTTTTTTTTTTTAGAATTTATTTTCCGAAACCGCTTTTTTCAGATACCATTTTCGTGAAAAACACAACTTTCTTAGGAAAAAACGGGTTTCGAGAATAAATATTTTTTGTAGGAAAACATCGGTTTCTGTGAAAAAAAAACAAATTTTGTGAGGAAAACGACTCTCGTGGAAAAAAGGTTTTGGAAAAAAAGAACAGTTTTTTGAGAAAAAAACAATTTTCGTGAATAAAAAAACGGTTTGCGTGAAAAACTATTTTCAGAGGAAAAACAGCTTCTGGAAAAAACGGTTGGCATGAAAAACAGTTTTTGAGAAAATTGTTTCGGCTGAAAAAAACAGTTTTTGAAAAAATGATTTCGAAAAAACTGAAAAACGTTATCATTCCAATGGTATTCTAGGAAGTGGGTAGTTATTTTGATTCTTAAATCTTTATCTTCTAAAGACTCTTTAAAAAGGAAGGTCAAGGTTTATCTAAAATATTTCAACGGCATAAATTCATGATTGTCAAGTTATGACATGGTAAAAAACCTAAGCCGTTTGTTATATAGATGAATGAGTAACAAGTTTGAGCCCATTTGATAGTTAGCAAGCTTTCCACCTTGTTCTTGATAAATATCCATTTACACATATATATATATATATATATATATATATATATATATATGTGTGTGTGTGTGTAAATGAATATTTATTCATGTATATGTTAATGCATATTAAGAATTAACACTTTTTTTTCCAGACTGCAGTTGTGAAACTAGGAGAAAAAGAGTTGCATTTGGTGGCGATGTCTTCAAAGAAGACACCATCAAATAACCTATGCTTTTGGGGGTTTTATGTTGGAAAGGGACTTTATGATTCTTCTCTTCACATGCCGAATGATCTGTGTTTAGGCATTGTTTTCGATCTAGATGAGACACTTGTAGTTACAAATTCAGTGAAGACATTTGAAAGCAAAATTGATTCTTTGCAGCGGAAAATAAAAACTGAGATGGACCGGCAACGAATTTCTAATATGTTAGCTGATGTCAAGCGTTATCAAGCAGACATGAGTATATTAAAGCAATATGTCGAAAGTGATAAGGTTGTAGAAAGTGGAGAAGTGTTCATAGTTGAAACTGAGGTGATTCCACCTTTGTGTGGTAATACAATAACTACTCTATAAGGTTACAGGAGAAGAATATTATACTGACTCGAATCAATCCATTGGTATGTAAGCATCCGAAACTTTTATGCGATAGATGTAGCTTAATTGGATAACAATTTCAATGCATATTAGGCCTCTAAGATACTAACCTTTCTTACTAAAGAGACATTAATAAGGATAAATACATTTCTGCAAATTTGTAAAGTTTCCCCATGGACCGAAACGTTTCCACGAAACTTTTCCACTTCTAGACTTACCGAAGTTTCCACCGAAACCAAAATTTCATTCCTTGGTTCTAACTCACAATTGCTACGTGATGTTTGATGAATAAATGATAAGAAGGTCATGCCTATCTTTATGCGTTATCCTTGAAAAAATAGATTCTTT